>ML681963.1:61128452-61478697 GCA_007922195.1 Podocnemis expansa
GGGCCAGAGAAGCTCTACAGAGCATGCTCAGATTTTCTGGGCATGCTCCCTTAGAGCTTCTCTGGGCGGGAGTTTTGAAAACTCCCTGCTCCACGGGAGCTCTATTGAGGGACTCTGGCTGCCGGCGGTATGCTGCCGGCAGCCTTCGCTGCGCTGGCGTCTGCGGTGGGCTGCACTGCAGCTCGCCAGCGCAGCTTACAGGGAACATTGATGGGAAGCTAGATATGAGTCAGCAGTGAGCTCTTGCGGCCAAAAAGGCCAATGGCATACTGGGCTGCATCAAAAGAAGTATTACCAGAAGATCAAGGGATGTGATCATTCCCCTCTATTCTGCACTGGTGAGGCCACATCTAGAATACTGTGTTCAGTTTTGGGCTCCCCACTACAAAAAGGACAGGGACATGCTAGAGAGAGTTCAGCCAAGGGCAACAAAAATGATTAAAGGGCTGGAGCACAAGCTCTATGAGGAAAGACTGAAAGCATTATGCTTATTTAGTCTGCAGAAGAGAAGATTGAGGGGGGATTTGATAGCAACCTTCAACTACTTGAAGGGATGCTCTAAAGAAGATGGAGCTTGACTGTTCTCGGTAATAACAGAGGACAGAACGAGGAGCAATGGTCTCAAGTTGTGGTTAGGGAGGTTGAGGCTGGATATTAGAAAAAACTTTTTTACTAGGAGAGTGGTGAAGCCTTGGAATGAGCTGCCACGGGAGGTGGTGAAATCTCCATCTTTGGAGGTGTTTAAGGCCCGGCTGGACAAAACCATGACTGAGATGGTTTAGTGGGAGTGGTCCTCCCTCTGGCAGGGGGTTGGACTAGATGACCTGTGAGGTCCCTTCCAACCCTATGATTTTTTGATTCTATAAGTGCCACAAGACTCCTTGCTTTTTTGTTTTCCTAGACTAACATGGTTGCCCCTTTGGAATTCGGTGGTCTGTGGTGGAGCTGTGCTTCCTTTGTCAGCGAGAATCACTTCCATGCTGAGATTAGCTCCTTCTCCTGCTTGGGAATACTGTAGATTAACTGATTGAGGACTCTAGGTCAAACTACATGATAATAATGGTCCATTGAAAATCTATGTAATCTATTCCCCACTCACCACTCCTTCCTCTCTCTCTGTTCCCTCTTGACTCCCTTCTTGGCTCTCTGTATCCTTTTTGGTTATTTCATGGCCCTCCTGCCTTTCTATTCTGATCATTCCAGACTCCCCTGCTCAGTACTCCTGTCCCTGCCACAATTCTACCTCCTCCTCTGCTGACTCAAGTTCAAAATAACTCCCAGCTCTCTTCAGTGACAAGAATAGTAGTTCCCAATCCCCATGCGATGCGTTGATGACTAACAGATTCAGGCACATGTGTGCAACTTCTAAAGTGTTGACTGACACCTTTTGCCTTCAGATTTCAGTCAGCAAGTTGCCAATAACCGGGTGCTCTTGGCAGCTGGGCTGGCTATGCAGGGGTACTTCTATTTTTCTCAGTTGGGTTGCATGGAATAACCTGGAGTCTCAGGAAGAGGGCATTGATATGATATTTTCCTGGAACAATCAATCTTTGCCTTAGCTAAGTTATAATCTGAAATGTCATTCTCAAATGACATGCTTGGTTCATGTTTACTGTTTCTCAGGGACAGTTCTGGATCCACCATGCTCATGATTCCTTGCTGCCAAGGCTGAAAACTCCAGCCAGGACCTGAGAGTTCAGCTGGGCTCTTTCGGCCTTTTACATAAAGATTCTGAACTTGGAATTTAGCTGTTGATTCTGTTAGTGCTGCATGAGACAGAGTCAAATCAAGCTCACTCACTGTGTGAAGTTTGCAGTACTGAGGTAAAAAACACATTGCGTCAGTAAAGTCAGCAGGTGTGACACCAGGACACATGGGGAGCCAAGACTGGGAGGGTCATACTTTACTCATAACTGCACTTAAACAGAATTCTCCTTGCTGGCACCCCAGAGACTTACCCTCCATCTTCTCCTTCCGCATACTTTTTCTCTCTGTAACCTCATCCTCTTGCAATTTCAAACATCACCTCTATGCAAATGATTCCCAAATCTACATCTTTACCCCAACCCCTTCCCCTCTGTTTAATTTCACATCTCAGGGTCTCTCTTGTGCCCTCTTAGACGTCCCACTGCCGGTTCATACTCGCTCCCCAAAATGAGCTAATCATTTTCCCTTTCAATTCCTTTCTTCTCCTTCCTGGGTTGTTTGAAAACTTCACTGTCTTTCCCATCTTCCAGGCCTCAGTGTCTGTCAACTGTGGTTTTTCTCCCCAATAGTCCATCTCTCACCAAGTCCTCTTATGTCTTCCTCTTTAATGTCCCCTCGAGCTTCTCCTTTTCCATTCTCACTTTTGTGTAAATTCTCATCAGTGCCTAGCTTATCTTTTAGTGTGTTAACTGCCTTGGAATGGGAGCT
This sequence comes from Podocnemis expansa, assembly GCA_007922195.1. NCBI lineage: Eukaryota > Metazoa > Chordata > Testudines > Podocnemididae > Podocnemis > Podocnemis expansa. The sequence continues at coordinate 61,130,868 of ML681963.1, forward strand.
AACACCCTGTACTTTGACACAGCACTTTCTCCTAAGCTGTCCAGCATGGACTGCAGCTTTGGAGATACCTGCTGTTCAACAGGCTACAGGGATCCAATGATAAGCCTCTTTATTGTTACAACTTATTGCTGGGGATGCTATAAATTGAGATTAATGGGATAAGGGGACAAGGGCTGATCCCGGCAAATTCACATCATACAAGAGCTGAGGTTCGACCAGAGGACAGCAGCAGATGTAAAGAACTGATGCCAGTAAGGCTTGTTCCTCTTTGTTGCTCTTGGACAGGGTGTATTTGCACGTGTGTCTGCGTGTATGATCTGAAGCTTGCTAGGGGCTAAGAGCTGCAGGCCTAGTAAGCCCAGCTGTGTCAGTATGTTAAATCAAGGCACTTCTTTCAGATGCATTGCTACAGCTGCCAAAAAAAGTCTAAGGGTCAAGCTGCCTGATTAACCCAGGCGCTCAGGAGCTAAAACAACAAGCACGCCTCTGTGCAGCAGTAGCAGAAAGTGAAAGGGGTCCCAATAACAGCCACATGCTTGCTTTGTTGCTGTCTGTCCTCTCCACAGTTGGCACTCTGCTTTTGTGTGAGATACACCCAGCACACGAGACATTTCATGTCTGCCAAGGAATAAACAAACATGGGAAGAGCAGGATTCAGACCAGAACCATAGCCATTTGCAGAGGTCTCTCTGCAGCAACCTCCTCTGCTTTCTGCATTTCTGCCACAGTTGGTCAGCTCCTGCTAAGACAGCTGGCTAGAGCCATATCAGATTGCAGTCAGGACTCCACCCAGTTCTGAGATGGATTTGCTGAAGGCCGAAGAAAGGTATAATCTCCTCCCTGTCCCTGTGTTGGTTATATAGCACAGAACTTTTAGACCTTCCACAGATATTGCTGGTGCCACAGAAAGTAAATATATACAAGAATAATACTGCAGCAGTATTTTTTTTGGGAGCAGGTATTTGACATACTAAACAACTTCATTCTCTCTGGACCACACTGCTATCAGTTAGAGGGAACACTCAGTCAGTGCAGGTGCCTGAATGGAAACATTTGGAAACGACATTAACACAAAAGTTCAACAGAAGATATTGTGCTACACTGATCAACATCACCATCAGTTTCTGTCAGTCAACAGCTGGCCAAAGTCCTGTCTATGGCTGTATGCATGCCAGTGCAATCTATTGTACAGTACTTGTTTCTTTTCTCCGTATGGCACTTCCTCTCCCTTGACTGCAGTGTTCGTTTCTCTGAGTGATGGTTCTGCTCATCAGCTTTTCAAGGTCCTGTTTTATCTGGTGCTGTCATGGTTCCAGTTTTAAAAAGCATAACTTTAGTGAATGTTAAAAGCAGCATTGTATCATTTCATATTTATGGTGCCTCAGTCACTCCAAACTGAATGTTCTGAGATTACAAGTGGAAAGATGTACCTACAACCCAAGCCAACTCACTTCAGGCTCCGAAAGTCAAGATGATTTCTTTGTGCTTTGCATATCACCTGTAATGAAGGCTCTGAAGACCAAATGCTACTGTCAGTATCATCTGCCTGACCCCACTGTTTAATAAATGCTGCTTCAGGACAGCATGATCTTACTGTCTCCAAATTCTGCCCTTGATAACACCTGGGTGACCTCACCAAAGGATATTATTTTGCCTGCAGAACCATCATAACTAATGATGGTGTATAAGGTGGAAAGAACCCAGCTCGACTCCTTGAATCTAGGACGATCTTGCAGTGCTAGCAATTAGACGTTTAATCCAGAAAGTATTGAAAGACAACAAACAAGTAACCCTATGGCACGTCTACACTGCCCTGCAATTTCAAAAAAACTTTTTTCGAGATGAGTATTTCAAAATAATTATCTCGAAAAAACTTTTTTTCAAAAATGCTATTTGGGGACAACAGTCAGGGGACCACTCATTGTCCCAAAATACTGTGGCCTTTTTTATTTTCAAAAAAGAAAGTCTACACCAGACTTTCTTTTTCGGCGAAAAAAAAGCAAGGCAATGAAAGAGATAGGGAGACATTTCGCAAAAAAGCCTTTTCCGCATCCGGGGATGGCTTTTTTGCAAAAAGCTACCCCAAAAAAGGCTTTTTACTTCGAAAAAGCTGGCAGGTTTACCTTTTTCAAAAAAGCGCTTTGGTATCTCGAAATACCAGAATGCTTTTTTGGGATCACTAAAGCTCATTTTATTTAGAAAAATAGCCGTTACTTTTTTCTTTTGTGTCTTGAGTTGTTAAATGAGTCAGTAATGTTCATCTTTAGTTTCTTTATCTTGTTTGTAATGGAGGTTTCTCTCTCTCATGCTTCTCCTACTCTTCTGGAGACCATATGTGCTGGCTGGAAGTGAGATGATAATGCTTGGAAGGAAGAAGTGGTTCAGGGAGGCAGAATTGTCTACACAGCCTGGAGGAAATTCTAAAAACAACTTTGAAAAGAAAATGTGATCACATTAACCTATAAACAGCAGAAGCAGAGAATAAAATGGTTTTTAGAGAAATTAGAAAAATGACTCACAGAATCATTAGAATTGGAATGAACAAAATGAGACTGCCTCAGTGAATACAAGTCAATATATTCCAATAAAAGGAACAGGCAGGACTGAGATCTCTTGGGAGGATGGAGGCCTAGAAAGCGGCCAAGAGTTAAGGGTAATGGTGGATAGCATACTAGAGATGAGCTAGGAATGCCAGATGGCAGCCAAAAGGCAAATGTTACTCTGTGTATTATGTAATAAGCCACAGTATCATGTCATGGACTAGGGATGTGATAGTTCTACTTTCAGATGTAACTACTTTTGAACTATTACAGTTCTGCCCAATATAAGCTTAACACTGACAAATAAGAGAAGGTCCAATAAGTAAAATGATATGAATGAGGATTTAGCACGTGGGACTACTATATGAGGAGAGGTTAAAGAACCTCAGTAAGTATAACCATAAGTAGGAACCTCACAAAGGTGTAGGGAGAGGATTCAAAGGATCTCATGAACAGCAGAGGCATCACTGGTGCTGGGCTTACAGGGCTTGAGCTCCAAGTGCCAGAGCCCGAGCCCCCGGTCCACTGCCAGGCTGCCTGCAGCAGCGGCTGCAGCAGCAGTGCACAAGCCCCAAGTCTCAGTACACTGCGCCCCAGATCTTCTCCGGGGCTGGCAGTACTCCTGAAGAACAGTATTTAGGAGGGAGAAGATTCATTTAGGGTTTTTCAGGCTTTGTCTACAGTAGCACATTATGCCAGCAAAACTTCTGTCACTCAGGAGTGTGAAAAAAAAACAAACCCTCAAGTGACATAAATTGCGCTTGCATAAGCACCAGCATAGCTACTAGCACTTGTTTAGGTGATTTTATTATGTCAGCTACACAATGCTCTGACAAGGGGACAGCTGTATGATGCAGCTGTGCAGCTGTATTAAATGCAGACTAGCCCTCAGGAAGGAGCAACTAGGAGCAACAGGATGAAACAAACCGAAGGAGAAATGTGGGCTGCACATCAGGAGAAATTTCACAGCAATAAGTTAATTAGACTTTTGTATTTTTTCCCAGGGGAAGTGACAGAATTCCTATTACCAGAGCTATTTAAAAGCAGGCTGGACATAGCACCAAAGAATGCTCATTGCAGAAGAGCTGGAGAATGGAAAGAAGCATGGAAGATACCTTTTCCATTTCCAATCTCTGTGATTCTTCGAGGAAGAATTCCCTCCAGTCATTCTGCTTTGTATACAGTACCTCCAATCTCTTTTCTGATTCAAATGGATATCTTATGTAGGAAGGAGAGACAGTGGTTTGAAACTGCTCACCTTCCAGCATGCTAGATGAATAGCTGCTTTCCATGTAAGTAAAAAAATATTACTGTGAGATCTCATGAATGGCAAGAATGGGTCTGGAGCCTTGTGCTGGAGTCCAAAAGGCAACTCAGAGAGTATTTCCGGAGCGGCTCCTTGCAGCCTTCATTGCTTGGATTAAGTTTCTGAAATTTTGCAGGAATCTTTTGCTTTTCTCCCCCTCCCCCTGTGCATTTTTGGTGCTGAGCTTTTTCCGGTTTTCCCACACTCCTGCCTGTCACAGAGCAGAAACCACAAAAATGCAGCGAAGTCAAGTCTGTCCAAGAAGCTGCAATTCCATCTCACAAGGATAAACATTCTCTTTGCCAATAAGTGAGCACAGCACACCGGCATCTTCAAATACACATCCCTGCTGTCCAGCAAAGGAACCCACTGACACAGCCTGTCACCTGTACTAACATGAGCCACCCCAGTACAAAGAGAATCGAATGGCGAATTCACCAGCACAGACCTGCCAGACCTCATGCTTACATCCACACTTACTGAGTCAACCAATCCTGCTAATGTCTTGTTTTCCTTTTAAATAGTTTTGGAGGATGAATTTAGTGCGTTGTTGAAAGATAGGCATAGTGCAGGCAAGAAATATACCAGCTTCTCCAGCACAGCTCTGCCTGGACACATCCAACATATCTTGCTACTACAGTTTTGCTCCCTCAGAAACCACCTAACAGAGGCAGGATAATGGTGTAGGCAGTACACCGCTCCAATCCTGCATTGCAATTCCTATATACCAATGTTTGTCTGAAGCTATGACCAGCTACCACTGTGAGGTAAAGCTCCATTTTAGTGTACCCAGGCCAGGCTCTTCCAAGGTCTCAGTTCAGGAAGACAGGCCCCAAAAAATCTGTATCAAAGAGACGTGCTGGTGATGTTCTCCTCACAGGTTTCTCTGGCACAGGAAAAACTTACTTGGAAATCCTCTGGGCTGCGACTTTTCTGACCAATGCTTGCCTGTGGTTGGCTGGGGGCTTAGGGACCAGGTGAGAGGATGTATTCTGACATGGCATCACTTTGTGCAAACTGGTTGCCTTCTTGATGCTGGAAGTGGCACTTGATGTCTTCTGGGTACTGGAACTCGCTGGCACGGATATATTGCCGGAACTGGGTGGTGGATGGTTGGCAAAGAGAGCCTGGTAGAAAACAAGATACAAGGATTGGTTATTTTCCCTTTGCAACTCTGCTGGAAGAACCCATGTGGCACCCAGTTTGGGAAGAGAGAGCCGCTACTCCACTACAGCCAGGACTAGAGGGCTCCTGGGACAGTCTCAGAGATAGTTATGAATAGAGAGCAACTGGCGCCATTAAGAAGTTTTTACAGCAGATTTCTTCAGCCTTGGAAGTCACGGTTAGCTCTAGAAATGCAGAAAAACTTTGATATTGTGGCACAATGCAGCATGTGCTACAAGGATGACTCTCAGATCCAACCCCCTCCTAGTTTTTGTGCTAGTAAGAGGCCCTCGATTACCTTTACATAAACAGAGGGCAATAACAGAGCAACTGACAAAAAGAATCTTCCCTGACTCAGGCTTTGGGGATGATCTGGAGAGAGGGGAAAGTTCCCAGTCATGAAAGGAGAGACTGTACTGAAGGTCTGGGAAATGGGGCAAAATAGTCTGTAAGGCAGTGGAAAACAGGGACACAATTGGCAGAACAGCAGAAAAGCTCTCTCCACCTACTCAGTTCTCTTCTCTCGGTTCTCAGTTACAACTTGCCTAGAACTCTGCCTTGTCCTTTCTCAAAGCTGCTTAGTTAGATCCCCAGTTCACAGCAATGATACCGTAGCCATGTGGCCTGATGGTGAAAAGTCAGTTATGAAAGATGAAGGGAACAGGTGAGCACCAGTCTACTAGGAATGGCCAGGGCTTTAGTGTGTTTTGTTGCACTTGTCCTGAGTTTCTTTCTCTGGTGAGGAATAGACAGAACCACAGTGAGTGGGCTCCAGAGAAAGCCACAGTCTGAGGGTTGGCTGAGTCCCAATATAAAGACAGGAAAAGCCCCTCTTCCCTACAATTCTCTGGTGAATGGCAGGGCACTTATGTGTGGGAAGGAGTTTCTGACAGGCAAGGGCCCTGGGTACAAATGGGAATGTGGGCACCAAAAGGCTTTTTCCATACTACAATTCATTGAGCTCTGCTGAGCTTTCCACTCTCCCTTAATCTCTCCCTGTCCTGCAGCTCCATTTTGATCTTGGCTTCCTGAGCTACATAAGCCCTAGGTATAACTGTATAAATTACAAGTCAGGATAAAGACAGTAAACGCCATGGTCTTGGCATGGTCCACTGCAGCTTTGACACCATCACATCATCTGGGTGAGGATGGAACCTCCCTATCCACTGTGCTCTCCTCTTGTAACCAGAGACCACTTCTCACTCCATCCCACTTGATGTCAAGCTCAAGAATAATTTTTAAAAGTGCTTCTCCCTTGATAGTTAAAGCCTGAGACACCTGGAATTTGCAAAACTCTTGCTCTGTGCTGTCCATGTCACCTGCTGAACGTGCTCAGGTGAGGTGGTCTCTCATCCAGGAGGAAGAATAAACAAGAATTCTTTTTAACACAGGCTAATCATCAGAGGCAGGGCAGAGACCTGACTAAGGGAAGAACAGGGTTGTTTTTCTTGGGGACAACAGACTTCTTAAAGGCCTCTGTCTCCATGCTGTGCTGAGGTCTTGGCTGCCTTCCACCCCAGTTAGGGATGAGACACTGGGGGCTGACAATGACCATGGCTTCTGGATCTAGCTACAAAGCAGCTATCCTGCTGTGAACCCTATGGGAGCAGGGCTGGAAACCAGGAGACGCTACTGTGCAAACAAAAGATCAGCAGGGAAGGCCAGACGGAGAAAGGGATGGGAAAAGATTTCAGCACATACACACATGAAGACAGCCCTCATCATTCAAGATCCTCCAAATCCAACTCTAGAAAGCAGAAGCATGGAAGAAGCCCTGATATAAGCAGCCCAGGAGCATCCATTACCCCCACAGTTATTAGTTTTTTCTGGGAAATATCTTGAATAGTGCTCACAATGAATGGTAGGGATTTAGACTGGCTGCTGAGGAGATTCACGCTCTCACGTGTGGATGGTTCTCTAAAGGGCACAAATCTGTATAATATTTAACATAATACAGACTTTTCATCTCCAAACACTGCAAAAACCTTATCTAATTACGCAACACTCTTGGGAGATAGGTCAGGAGTAGTTATGGCATTTTACAGGAGGGCACACAGAAGGGGAAAGTGACTTGCCAAAGACTTAAGTCAGTCTCAGAGCTAGAGTCAGAACTCACAAGTTCCTGGCTCTCAGTCCTGTGCACACACCAGCAGATCATACTCCTCATATTATAGAGAAACAAAATGGTATCTGCACAAAAAGAATGTTTTCTAATTAGAAAATGTCACATGTACAATCTGCTGGTATCAGCAAGCAGAAACCAAGTTTCCTGTACTCACAATTAAAAGTGAGGAGGTACCAGAAGTTTAAAGAAAACCTGTTACGCTGGTTGTTTTCCAGAAACAAAAAGAATGATCCTGCCACTTACTGTCCCATATATCCAATATCCATCCCTAGCAAAATAAGGGAACAAATGTCACAAGAAACATAAATAAATAATTGCTAAATCTGACAATGACAGAATCACAGGTAGTAAGCAAAAATGAGGATTTATGAAGACTAGCTCTTGTCAGACAAACACAATTGACTTTTTAGAGAAAATAAGTTTAAAATCTGATGGTGCTTTGGATGCCTGTAAAGCACTTGATACAGTTTTCTATGAAACCTATTCACAAAGTTCAGTCAAATTACTTTGGATATGGTATAAAACTCACCAATTGACTAAAGCAGTGGTTCTCAACCTTTTGCAGGTCGTGACACACTTAGTGGCATATCACAACCCTAGAGAACACACCAGTCCATCCTCCCCAGGCCAAATCCAGCCATCTCCCCAACTCTCCGCAACACACTTACCACTGTGAGGTGGCACAATAACATGTTCTGACACAGCGGTTGAGAACCACTGGATTAAACAGAGGGGCAAAAAGTGATAACTGCCCAAGTTCTGAGTTGTGGGAAGGGAAGTCTAGTGAGAAACCACAGTGGTCAGCGTAAGGGCCAATCTTAGGTACAGACTTCATTAATGATCTAGAAAAGGGAAACACATTAACAGACTTCACGAATTATAGTACAGTGGGTCTTAATTTATAAACTCTTCAGGAAAGGGATCGTATCTTAATACATGCTAAAATAAACTGACTGTTTTCTCTTGCTACCCAACTCTTTGTACAAAGTTTATTTTCTTAAACTGTGAACTTTCTGGGAAAGAGTCTGTGTTTTATTATACATTTAGAAAGCATTCACCACATTGTATGTGCTACCATAACAAGCAAGCAAACAAACAAACAAAGATTAGAAATACAGGGGCATAACTTCAAGTGGTATAAATTAATATATCTTCACTGACTTCAGTAGTGTTATTTTATTTTATATAAAGATCTGACCCATGGGTAGCAAATAATAGTTTGCTTCACCTTGGAAAACTGCTATTAAAACACTTGCAGAAAAATAATCCAAGGAAGAAAATTGGGAAGAAATGGATGAAGGAGATGGGTGGAGGGGAGCTAATTCGTTTTTAATGCAATATGGCTGTAAAAAAGCTCAGTGCAGATTAGGGCTGCTCTCAAAGATGTGTGGCATCCCTGAAGAGGAGAGCATAGTTCTAGTACAGTCACATCTAGAATATTGCTTTGAATGCTCCACATTCCCAGTGGGGCACTGTCAAATTGGAGGGCATCCAGAAAAGAGCAAAAGAAATGCATTATGGGGGGAAGGTAAATCTCATTAGCTTAGCTAGGCACTAACTAATTTGGGAATATGCAACTTTCTGAAGGGTATAAGGAGAGAGAGGAATTTATTTTGCAATCAGGGATAAATCAAACACAGTATTTATATCAGAAAACTATTTGAGCTACTGACTGAAATGGTAATAATAAACAAACATGCTCATTACCATTATTTGTTTGATGTTTTAGCTGACCCTTCTGATACAGATTGCATTGATGGGATCATTGTACTATATGACTGAACTCGTCTTGTTTTAATTTAGAATATCTCCTCTGTGCAATGGATGGGCCAAACTCTAGATCTAGTGGTTGACTGGACACACACAATAGATACAGGCTAAGCAGACAGAACAGCCTGTGTGGAGAGAAGCTCCATGGCAGTTAGTGGTCCCTCCCCAGTACAGGGTACAGTTAGAAAGTAAACACTGATTGTTTATTAACCGCCTTGCCAACATCCAGTCCAGAACACTTGACGTCACCCACTGCTTCCTTAAATCCACACAAAATGCTGCTGATAAATTTTCTTCCTTTCCTGTATGTCTAATCATGGCACTCCTGTTCCTTGAGCCACTCCAGTATGAGATTTAAGCTGTTGTCATCACATTCAAAGCTCTGCAAAGCTCTGCTCTCCCTGCTTACCCTTCCATATCATACATCATGTTGCCTCTCTGTTCCCTGTGCTCTGACAGGGCTCCCAAACTCCTCTACCTGTTTGTCAGATCCTCACACAATCACCTTTGTGCCTTCTCCCACACAGCCCTCTATGAACGGTACAATCTCCCACACACATCCAAAGCACAAGTCATGGTATCACATATCAAGGAGATGACCACAGAGCCAAGGTATGAGCACTCAGGAGGCTGCGAGAAATGGCTGGGTTCCCTCACCAAGGCAATTCCGAAGTCGTGACTGTACTTGGGGCATCTAATGGAAAGGCCTTCTTTGTGGCCTTGAGATACACAGAATGCAGAGTCCAAAGCACTGGCAGAGACATATCATGCAATGTGAGAGGCGTTCTTTATTTCGGCTTCAGTTCTCCTGCTGCTAACAGTATCAAATTCTCAGCCCTACTGTAACACTTCTCTTCAGCAGATCTCAGAGCATTTCATATAATGAGGTCACTATCAGATCAAAAACTGAGGCACAAACCCGTAACATAACTTTAGGTACCCCCAATGATCTGACACAGGCAGGAATAGAAACAAAGTCTCCTGAACCCCAGTCCAGTCCCCCCTCCACTGGATCATGGAATCAAAGGCAGCAGGGAGCAGGAAGTGGACAGTAAATGGATAAATTGAGATCTAGCAAAGCTTCTGGACCCTGCTTAAAGTTCTAAGGGAAGAACCCAGGCCCCATAAGAAGAGGTGAACCTAAACCTGGGGAAGCTGGAGGCTGTTGTGCTGCACTTCTCTCAAACCAGAGGTTTGAGGTGATGGTCTCAGTCTCCTCTGTACCATTCCCTGCGGCTGTTCTGATGGAGTTTTTGAACTCTCCTGCCAAGCCTCCCTTCCCACTCCCCTCCCTCACATCACACACAGAGCTTGGAGAAGCAGGAGCAATTCCCAGATGAATAAAGCATATTTCTGGCTTTGTACAATGACTTTTCTTGGATCAGAGCAACAAGTGTTGGTTGTGTCCAGGCTGCTCTCCAAGCACTGTGAGCGTGCAGTACGTAGGGATTCCTCATCAAGGTGAGACAGGCTGTCAAAGACCCAGTGACGCTATCCACTGATCTCCCTCAACCCCAGGCACCCTGCCAGAGAACACAGGGTTTTGTGGGCCCTACTTTCAGGATACCAATAAACACCCCTCATTCCCAACCTCCATGCCAGGCTGCTTGAGCAAAGGAATGGAAGAAAGCTCATCAACACAAGATGCCATCTCAGGAAAGGCTTTTTGTGGGTGCAGATTTAAGACACAGAAAAGGAAAACAGAGGGAGAAAGTGAAGCAAATGAGAAAAGGAAACAGAGCAAGATAGAAGGAAGAGTTTTAAGTCAGAGGTTCTCAAACTGTCTGGTCCATAGGATGGGCTTATCACCCGCTCCTGGCTCCCTCCCTTATTAAATATTTCCCATGTGTGTCTTTGCCACATACACCCCTGGTGCCACTGTCATAAGGATGTTTTATCAGTTTGAGGTGTTGGGGCCCACGCATTGAGAAGCAGTAAAAAAGGAGGAGGATCTGGGTCCAACAAGCAGGATATTGGATGGGTGTGGAGTGGAGAGGTGAGATGGAGTCTGGACAATGGTGAGCAGGGGCAGGGCTAGGAAGTCTGAGTGACAATGAGTGTGAGGTGGGTGAGGCCCAAGTGATGATGAGTCAATTGGTGGGTGGGGGCCCAAGTGCACTGAGAGAAGACGGAAGTGAAGAGATGTAGACAATGGTGGAGTGGCAGAGGAAGGCAAGAGACCAGAGCGAAAATGAGCAGGATGGTGACCTGGCAATAATGAGCGTAAGGAGGCGAGGGATATGGGTTTAGGCCGAAGTGAGTGTGAAGAGATAATGGGATAGGTGAGGGATGGCTGTAATGGAAGATGGGGGGCAGCAAACAATGGTGAATTATGGAGGTGAGGCAGGTCCCAGCAAGCAGCAGAGGGAGCTGGCAGTAAGGCAGATGATTGTGACTGTGTTGGGATGGGAGGAACTCTGGCTACTGAGCTGGAGAGGTCAGCACAGTCATACTGGGGATGGGAAAGCAGTCTGGCACCAGGCAAAGGCAAGTAGGAGGAAGGGCATTCAAGAGACGATCTCCTTATTCAGACCTAGTTTCCACAACAAGAAAAAGTCTAAGGGTATGTCTACATAGCAGTTAAAAACCTGTGGCTGGCCCATGCCAGCCGACTCATGCTTGTGGGACTTAATTGTGGTACAGAGATTTCAGCTTAAGCTGGAACTCGGCCTCTAGGACCTTGTGAGGTGGGAGGGTCCCAGAGCTCAGGCTGTTGCCCAAACATCTACACCACAATTAGATCTTTCCTAAGCTCAAGCTCCATGAGCCTTACTCAGCTGCTGTAAGCCAGATGTGGGTGTCTAACTGCAGTGTAGATGTATCCTGAGAACTGTGTGTTAAGCAAATCCTTTTCTTCATTAATGGCAACTTCAGACCTGCCTGAGTCTGTGGCATTGCAATGTCCTGGATACTGCTGCTCTGAACTGCTCAGTTCATAGGGAGAAGGGGAGGGAGAGCAAGTGGGGGAGTGGAAGCGTAACAAAGAATCACTTTAACAGAAACTCCTGAGTAATGGCTCTGCCCTAGGCCAAAAATAACATCAGCTCAACGTCGGCAATTAGAAGAGGGCTCAGCCAGGCCCCCATGGTCAGCTCCAGCCTCCTCACAGGCACAGCCTGTATCAGCTTGCAGTGCTACCCTAAACTCATCAGCAGCCACTGCTGCCCACCCAGAGCCCCTTGGACAGAGATGAAAGAAGGACCTTCTGCTCTTGCTCAGGGTAGCAGCAAGCAGGGGCTGTGGGGGTGGAGGGAGGAGTGGTGAGGAGTGTGTGGAAGAAAAGAAGGGACATAATACAGACAGGGTTGGGGGAAGCAGAGCTAAGAGCTGCCTCCCCCTCTGATTTCCCTCCCAGAATGGTGAAGTGGATCATAAGCTGTTTGTTAAGGACCCTGGACTAACCAGTAACATGCCTCATATGGGGGTAGGGGAGCCCCATATGTTTAGTTCTGGCTTGTGTATGAGACCAGCCCTGCCATACTGCCCAGCAAATACCAATACTTTTCAATAACCTGGGTCAAACAATCTGTGCTGAGTAAAGGTTCAAGAACCTGAAAATCCCACTTGTCCCTCAAAGAGGTTTCCAGCCATTCAGGCCCTAATCAAAATAAAGGAAATCATGTCCCTCATGACAAATGGGGTAACCAGGGGTTAAAGGATAATTTGGAGGGCCCCAGAACCCTCCTAAACTTCTGGGTCCCCCTCATGCAGGCCCAGGCCCCCTTTACCCACCCAAACTACTAACCCCTGCTCCAACCCCAGCTACTGGCTACCACATGCCTGCCCCACCACCCCAGCTACTGCCCTTGGCCCCCATCTCACCACTGGTCCCCCAAACCTTTCCCTAACCCCCTCCTGAACCCCCCCATCTCACCACTGGTCCCTCAACCCTTCCCCAACCCCCCATCATGCAGTGCTGTCTTCCCCCACTGCCTTGGGCCAACCCCCTCCCCTGCACCCTTCCCCACTAGCTAGCTTGCCTGTTCCTGAAACCCACCCCCCAGACCCGCTTACCTGGATGCCATGGCGGCCAGCTACTGTGTCCACTACCTGGCCTGAAGACAGAGTCTTCCAGCTGGTAGGAAGCTGCACTGCCCCAAGGTGATGCTTCAGCGTGCAGCCTGCTCAGAGGCCCTGGGCATGCTCACTGAGAGCAGGCTCAGGGCGGAAGATTTAAAATCTCCCAGCCTTAGGCAGCTCCCTGCCCTGCTGGAACATGGCAGAACAGTGTTCCAGGGCCTGCTATTTTTAGGGGCTCAGCATTTGGTGGGCTCCTAAAAATAGAAAATGGAGCCGGAACGTGCGTTCTGGGGCCCACTATATTTAAACAGTGGGCTCCACAAAATAGCATTCCAACTCCATTTTCTATTTTTAGGGGCCCCAGAATGCTGGGCCGCTAAAAATAGTGGGCCCTGGAATGCCATTCCACTGCCTTCCAGCTTACTTTAACCCCTGGGGGTAACTGGTGCTCTATAAACTCAGTCCAAACCCCTGCAGGGTTTGCATCTGGAGTGTAAATTTCCAGAGGGGTAGCTGTGTTAGTCTGCATACAGCAAAAACAACGAGAGCCCTGTAGAACCAGATCAACAAATTTCTTTGAGCATAAGCTTTCTGACGAAGTGGGCTGGAGCTCTCTAAAGCTTATGCCTGAAGAAATATGTTAGTCTTAATGCTGCCACAGGACCCTTGTTGTTTCTTTTGGGGTGTGGAAATGCTACTCCAGACACAGATGCTGAAACACTGTGATTCATTATGTAGTAATCATACAAGACACAAGGATCTTGATCCCATTTTCATTTTTTTCTTGCCTTGATAGCACTGTATCAGTCTCTAACCCTTGCAGTGGTGTCAAGGGACTGACTGTGCCAAATGGCTGAATGCCTAGCAAGAAAAAGGGAACACTAGAGGCACTGATTGATTGTGAGTAACAGGCCCTGGGAGGATCCATAGAGAGGTGTGGGAGAAGCTCATACCTAGTCTCAGACTCAATACTGGGCTAGGTACCTAAGGCTCTTAGATTATTCCTGGTAGTGATGAAACTTATTCCTTCATAGCAAGTGTGGGGACTTTCACAGGAATGAGATAATCCAAGCAATGTTCCCTCTAATTACTCGTAGACTGTGTGCGCAAAAACATTTCTTTGTGAGCACCAATATTAGCACTATTGAATTTTTTTGTGTGCACTTTATTTTGTTGTGTGCGCAGGTTTCATGGCCTGTGTGTGCGCGCACATGCACACAGTTTAGAGGGAACAGTGAATCCAAGTAATGTTTGTGGTTCCATCATTGTGGTGAAGTCCCTTCCCTCTTGGTCGACATCTTTTGGTGCACGGGTACTGCACTGTGTGGGCTACTTCTCAGGGGAGGGCCTTGGTCAGGCTGTAACTAAAACAGAGACCACTGGCACCAATTTCAGATGGCACGAACGTATGCCAGCACAGCTCTGTGTCTCTGGAGAGCGTAAACATAGAACTGTAGCGTCCATGTAAGCACAACGACATACACTTGTCACCATGTCACAGGATGCAAATCCGTGCACCCCTAGGTTATGACCTATGTAATTTTTCTGTTCACTTTTGCAGTAAAATAGTGTGGTATGATGCCAGTTATGCCATGCAAGGTTCCCTTTCAAATGCTCTGCCATATGTGGTATGGTATCATGTTTCCTGCAGTATCATGTATGTGTTCAGATGTGAAGCATGTTTTACATGACTCGAGGTGGAGGAGGACAGTCAGTTATTTTCCAGCAGCATGGAGACAGCCACAGCTGTTCCCCAATCAGCACTGCAAGCAAGTACCTGGAGGAGGTTAACAAAAACAATGCAAACTGAGGTCCCTGGCTCAGACAGGACAAAGGGATCACCTCAGCCCAGGAAGGCTAGGGGGGCTGAGAGGAGACTGAAAACAAAGACAGATGCTTGGAGCTGCTCCAGGCTTTTTGCCAGGGACTCTCCGTCTTGCAACATCTACAAGAAGAACTAGGCCCTATCTAGAAATAGGCAGATATGACTGAAAACCATCACAGTCAGATCTGAGTGGTGAAAGAGCATAACTGTAGTAGTTTTGTTAGGCTAGAATGTGTTTGATATCTTATTTACTTGTGGCAACTTCTGACTCCTTTATTAAATGACTGTGCATTGATTTGCTTTCTGCTCACTTAAAATCATATCCTAATCAATAAACTAGTAGTTGTTTTACCTAAAGCTGTGTTGGCTTTAGAAGGTGTGAATCAGAGTGGCTGGGCCGATCCATTTCTTTGTTAAATGGACGGACGTGAATCTAGGGTGATTGGAGAAGTGTCCCAATCCCTGCAGGACAGAAGTTCCCAGTGCAGTATCTGGGGCTGGAGGTGCTCGCTTGGGGACTGTTGTCTGAGCAGCCAGAGAGCACACACTCATTGCCTGGGACTGATTACACGCAGGAGGCAGGTGTGGACCAGAGATGCCACCAAGCACATGGGGGAGCACAAGCCCGATGTGCTCCAGCCAAAGCCCCAAGTCACACTCCCTGGCAGCACCGGTACAGAGATCTGTTTCTGCCCTGCTGAGCTCTGCCTGGTAGTGAAGAGCTGCTGGTCCCTCCCATCCTGCAACAGCAGCCCAGGATGGAGAGAAAAGTTTAAAACCCTCCCCCAGTTAGTCTGGTTGGCAACGGATGGAGCTGTGCTGCAAGCAGGTGAGTAGGCTCTGGATGGAAGGTCTGGGGGAAAACCCAGAACTGTGCCACGAGGGGTGGGGACAGGCCGGAGCTGGGGACAGGCTACAGACACCACCAGTGGCAGGGGCAGGAGGCCTGAGCCCAGTTCAGACCACACAGGGTTCCCCGGTGGTGGGGGAAATTGGGCCCAAGGCCAGCAGAGGATCAGGGCCTGCAGGTGGAGAAGGCAGAAGAGACAAGCCCTGGAGGTGGGGTGAGCATGGTGGGTGTGGATGTGGATGTGGGGGGGGGTGAGTATGGCAAGGAGGTGAGGGGCATATGTGAGTGGGGGGGTGAGTGTGGCAAGTGTGGCCAGGGGGAGGGGGTGCAAGTATGGCGGGGAGGGGAGTTTGGGCTTGGAGCCTGGGCCCAAGTGTTTTTTGTAGTCAGCAAAGCCCCTGGTGTGGACTGACTCAGGATTGAGTACTCAACTGGCAAAGCAGGGTAAGTCAGGGCTCATTAGTGGAGATCAGGGGGTTACAGTGGCACACCAGACTGGATTCGGTCATACCACATTTATGGGATTTACTGATAAAGAATCTATGGGCCCAGTAAATCTGGGCTCCAACTCAGGCACCACATAGGACAGTGTACAGAAGCACTCAGGTAGCCAACTAAAGACAGAGCCTGACCTAGCAGTGTGGCCAAGAAATACAGCAGCATTAGGCTGCTATCAGAATCACTGAATACAAATTCATTCTTGTCCTCATAAACTGTAAAAGGTGCTACCTCCCTACAAAAGCCTGAGCCATGTCCTAGGTGTGAAATTGGCCCATGCTGGCCCAGAGGTGTAAAAACTGGCAGTGGTCTTTCCCAGGCAGACTTCTGCCTCAGTTACCTGGTGCCGGGCTCGGCTCTGCTCCAAGAGCTGACGGGACTGAAGTTTCTGCTGCTGAAGTTGCTGCACAGCAAACTGGAGCTGATAGCTGCCAGCAGTTGGCTGATACTTGGGAGGTACCAGCTGGCTTCCTGTCACCTTTCTGTAGATACTGTTCTCTAATTCTCCTTCCCAGGATAAGTCATCACTCTTCAGAGCCCTGAGAAGAGAAGATCCATCACACATCATCCCCATCTCTATGACCCTCCAGGTGAACTCAGGGGAGCTCCTGCCTATGGGGCATCTCTGCTCTGCAAGGAGTTATTATTATCTTACAGGCATTCAGCTTGGCAACAAATGGGTGGCAGTGGGAAGCGGCAGGAGCATCACTGCTCCTGGGAAAGACCCGGGGATGGGCACAGTCCCCACCCCTAGCCCCACCCCCCATGACTCCAATTACGCACCCAGACCCAATCTGGCCTCGGGCTCCTGCTGCCAATGGCCAGTAACCGGGCTGGGAGTGGCAGGTGCTGCCACAGGTGGCCCGTCCTGGGATGGGGCTGGGAGAGGCAGGGGCTGCCTTAGACATTTGGGGCGCTGGCGCTGGGACTTGGGGCATGTGCCCCATGTACCAGGCGCCAGCGACACCCCTGGGAAGCAGAACACGTGACACAAATTCTGCAGGTTGACTGTGGGCCTCCTAAGGAGGGTCTGCCTCCATAAGACAGAGTTTTCTTGGAAGTCTGGATGGATGCTGTGTTACTATCCTTGCTACCAAGCCTGAGGTAGACAGTTGCAGAGAAGCAAGAAGAGGGAAAATCCAAGAGTGACATTAGGAGATGACCATGGCTGCCTAGCTAGCACTGAGGAGGATAGTCAGGTATTCACAGAGATAAGTCGCTGAGCTAAGGATTCCAGAAAGTGGGAACTAAGGTACCCATTTGGATTTGTAGAGGTTTTGCCAAAACACGAAAGTCCTAAGTCTTAACCAAACTCATTCCAAACAAATATCCTCCAATGTGTGCAGGGGGAGGAGGGGGATGAAACAGACACACTCAGCTTCATGTCCACAGGTGGGACAGGATGAGACCACACAGGACAATGGTAAGGTTGGTGTGCATAGAGGACATTTATTAACTCCATGAGGTTATGATTCAAAAGCCTGAAGAGCCTGAAGTCAGGTTCATTTTTTTCCATCTTCTCAGTCACAATCTCTGGGTTACAAAGGGAAATACCTGTGAAACAAGTGGCCCTTTTACAGAGAGAGTTTGTGCAACCAAGGCTTAGGGGGAGAGCTCAGCTGTGGACTGCAATGTGATAACAGATAGCAGGAGCTCATATGCTTGCTTTGAAGTGCATGAGTCAGACTATAGCTACTACACTTTTCTGTAATAGGCATATGGGATTTGTGGTGATCAGGTGCCAGAGTGACAGGACCAAAAGGCATCCTGGAGAGCTTAAGACAGCTCAGCAATCCAGATTCTCTATGCAAAAAGAGCAGGGTGCCACATGGCTCACTGAGTCCTGGCGCACTGCTCAATAAAACCTTCAAATGCCATTGTGTGAGCCTCCTATGTCCTGTGTTCAGTCATTCTTCTCTCCCATTGTACCCCATGTCTAGACCAGTGGTTCTCAACATTTTTTCTGCTGTGGCACACCTTGCTACCTTTAATTAATTTGAGGCACACCACCATATAGTTTCCAAATGGACTCATGAATATTCATGGACCAATGAGCCAATCCAGAGCTCTCTGAGTAGTTTTTCAAAAAATTCCGTGGCACACCTGCTCAGACCTCACGGCACACCTGTGTGCCACGGCACACTGGTTGGGAAACACTGGTCTAAACACTGCCTTGGATCTCATGTGTTATGAAGTACAAACTTCTTACTTTTCCTGTACACAATGTAATGGATTAAATACAGATACTTGTATCTGCTCCCTCCTGCTGAGGGCTCAGAGAGGGGATAGGGTTTCTGGGTGAGTGGTGTCACTTCAGTCTATCCACTTTGCAGAGTTCCACAAATTAACCAGAGGAACAATTTACCAAAAGTTAAGGCAGATTCTCCATCATGTGCAATTTTTAAATCAAGACTGGATACTTTCTAAAGGATCTGCTCTCAGAATTATTTCAGAGAAGTTCTACATACTGTGCTATCTAGGAGGTCAGACCAGATTACTACAATGGTTCCTTCTGGCCCTGGAATCTATGCATTTATAAACTGCAGAGTTCCCTGAACCTGTTACAGTCTCCCTTGAAAACCTGGGCACCAAACTGATCCAGAGTAACATCTTGAGGATTATCCTAAAAGGACCAAACTCAGTTATCTCCTAGTCCCAGGCCTGACTCTCATTTTCTGATGCTGAACCACTAGGTGGGGGAGGGACACTGCAAAAAGTCTAAGATACATTCTCACACCCAACATCCAGCAGCAACAGAGCAACACAATCCTGTTCAGCAATGGACTTTGGTTGTCAGCATCTCCATCCTGCTTCCTGTAAGCCATGCACTCCACTCTGTCCAGCTTCAAGCACTGTACCTGCCCCTCCACAGTGCTGTCTGCAGGAGACCTCACAACATGGGCTGTACTCCATCACATAGCAAACTAATTGGAATCCTGTACAGATGACTTTTGCTGCCTCCTCACGGGATCTTTCAGTGTCTGGCTCTGGCTTTTTCTTAAGTGCTTCAGGCTCAGTGTGGTCTTCAGTGAATACAGGACAGGGTTCTAATCCCTGCTCTACTACTGACTCAGGTGACTCTGGGCAAGTCACTTCACGGCTCTGCTTCCATTTCCCCTTCTTGTTGTCTCCCTCTTCTAAACAGACTGTAACCTTTTTGGAGGCAGAGACTGCCCCTTACTATGCATTTGTACTGCATCTAACACAGCAGAACCTAACCTCACGATACTAAAACACACATATTTTAAATGTCTTCTGTCCTTGACATTCATGATTCTTCAGTTTCCAACTCTTACAAGTCCTGCTTTACTTTTCCCAAAACCCATTTCTTTTTCTTTCCACTTTTCCTATCTCTTCTCAAATATTCCCTTCCCTGTTGTTCTTGTAGCAATTCCTTAGCCACTTCTCTCCTTCCTGTTTATATCCAAACAAAATGAGGGAAAGCAAAATTCTGGGGTATCTAGTACCTAGGTGTGCTTGTTCCCTTTTTCCCCCAGGTGAGCAGTACAGGCCTTATTCTCCAACCCTATTAGATCCTGTCCCACAGCTCTGCCTCCAGTTGCTCAGCTCTGTGCATCTGCATATGTGACAGGCTGAGGAGAAGTGCTGCAAACACCTTCACACAGCCTCCCACTTGACATAAGGGGCCCCAGAAGTGTAAATACAGAGAACTGTACCACAAGGCATTGTAAGAAACCTGGAAAGGATCTCCACCTCCTGCCTCATCAGCCCTGATTGCTCCCACCCCTAATTGTTACCAGGGTGCTGTTATCTGGCCTTTTCCCAATATACTGGAGTTAACACTGGCCCTCTAACTGCATGGATCCTGACTCTATCCCCATTCCAGATGGTAAAGCCCCTGGACTCTTCTCCCCATGTGTGAAAATGCTGTAGCAGCTCTGCTGCTGCCAGTGAAACTGAGCGTCATGTTAACAGTTGAGAAACAGAGGAGATTTTGCTGGGACTGGAACACAAACTTCTGGGGACAGACAAAATCACTGGAGACTATTCCTCTGCAGCAACAAAAAACAAAATGGTAATGCTTACTGGACTCAGAAGATATGAAGGCCACTCAAAATCACGGCTGGCACTAGTCTGGCACTCGCAGGCAGCCTGACCAAAACCTTCTCATCAATGGCAATGAAGGACCTTGAGCTGAGATCCCTCAGTCAAAAACTACTCATTCTACAGAGGTAAAGAGGCAAGTAGAATGATGTGTAATTTTTTTTACACTTTCAATTTCTCATCCTTATTGTCACAGGGGGATGATGAGTGGATTTTGTGCCTGGCTGGTATTTTCATGGTTTCATTGCCCCTTATATCCTGTTCTATCTCTGGAGCTTCCTTCTAACAAGCCACCAAGCACAAGGGAGAAAAAAAGCAATGTTCATCCTACTTAGAGACTGGACCTTCCTCTGGCTATCAATACGTTAGGTATATTAACAGTCTGACATTAAATATTTTCCTTTTCCTTGCTGTACTTAACTGGGTCACCCTCCCCAATAGTGTTCAATAACGAGTAAGCATCCTGCTGATAGCAGTGCCTCCACAGTGCTGCTCCTTCCTGACTAAGAATCAAGACATAATAAAGAAACAAGGCTTGTGAGTGTGAAAATAGCAAGGAGTCTTCAGGGCACTCAGTCAAGGTATCCAACCCATACTGAAGCTCAGCACCTGCTCCAAAGCTCACAGAGATCTTCCTCTAGTTAAGAACCTGCCCAGCATAAATTCTATCCTTCAATGAATAAGAATGCTTCAAAAAGCTAAAACTGAGGTTGAGGAATAGGGATCTTTCTTGAACATACACAAGACTTGATGCAGTGAAAAAAATACACTGATGTGAATACCTTTCATGATAGCTCTAAATTGCTTCCAGTCTAACCAGCAAGACGCTGTTGAATGGATGAAACACTAAGGACCACATCCACATTTCACACGCATTGCAGGAATCAGATTTGAAGGTGATGGAAACATATTCACTGAGCTAAAGTCACAGTGAACAGTAAAACATATCTTTTGGCAGGTGACATGCCAATGATCCTTGGGGTCGGGGGGTCACTTTTAATGCACACAGCTGATGTTGTAAGGGATGACTGTGATACTTATAGACCAGGTATCACTTCATGTCAAGGCCTCTGAGTCTCACTGAACACTGACAAATGCAAAGCTGGACATTAGTCTGGCTCCCCTGTATGTTAGCATTGTTAAAATAGATACTAGAGTTATAAGACTGTTTAGACTTTATGAAATACTTGTGGAACATTTTATATATTAATCTTACTTACTGTATAATATCTGAAACTCATCTGTATTATTTAAGCATTCTGTAACTATAATAATGTTTGCTAAGACTGTAAATCCCCAATCTCAGGGAGAAATGTTGCCACTTGTGAAATACTAGTTTACCACAAGAGACATTTTCTTTACAACAAAATAAGGTGTATCACCACGCAGACAAATTACTGTGGAACATCAGTGAACAAAAGACTGTTGATGGCTTCCCCCAAATCCCCTGAAGAGGTTACATGTAGAACTCTTATCCCATCACAGCTTGAATGCTGGGCAAAGGGAATAAAAATCCTTTTTAAGAAGAAATCATCATCATTTTGCTACTTGGAATTTGGAGCGGGCACTATTTCTAAGCATGAGCAAAAAATCTCTATGCTACTTAGTTTGGGTAAATCCTAAGGGATATACAGATCTTGCATATAGACATATAGAGCCTTTGAAACCTAAAGATTAACTCATTTGTGTATGTTTCCTTTTTTAACTTTGTAAAATAATTTCTTTTTCCTAGTTAAATCTTTAGTTAGTTTATTATAGGATTGGCAACAAGCATTTTTTGGTTGCAGATCCAAGGTACAATTGACCTGGGTAAAGTAGTCCTTTGGGACTGGGAGTAATCTGAATATTTTTAAAGATTAATAAAATTATTTATTGCATGAGCCTTTGTGGGAGAAAATCTCACTTTGTTAGCTGCTTCAAAAAGACGCTTTTTTCAAAGCATCTGATGAAGCAGGATTTTCCTCCCACAAAAGCTCATGCTATAAATAAATTTGTTAGCCTTTAAAAGTGCCACAGGACTCCTTGTTTTGCTGAACTAGACTAACACAGCTACCCCTTTGGAACCTGAATATTTTTGTGAGTTATGGTTTAAAGGATCATCTATCACAAAGGAAGTCTTGCCTGGGCAGCAAAATTGACTGGAATGTGCAAAGTTACTATAACCCCATATTAATGTTGTCATCATACTTGAGGAGTTCATACTTAATACTTGATTGGTGAAATCTAATTATAGAACACACAACCAGTTTGGAATTTGTTCCCAGTTTGTCACCATCTACCCTGAGATTGGCACCCGTGTTTGAGAGCCACTCCAGAAAACATGACAGTGACATTGCTCATTTTGCAGTAAGCCTTGGGTCTGTGCTTTACAACAGGTGATGACGTGTCTGTGGCCGATGGTGGAGTGAAGGCCACTGGCTGACTAGCAGAACTGAACGCTTTTCAGAACTATTTCCTAGAACAGGGGTTCAAATCACCACGAGGTCTGCATGAGGACTAGTATGTTAGCCTGAGGGCTGCACCACTGAAATCTTTTCATACAACAATATTGCAAATATCAGTAACAATAGTGTCATTGCGGGCCGCAGGAAATAGCTTTAGGGGCCCTATGAGGGCTGTAGGCTGTGTGTTTGAGAACCCAGTCCTAGTGGCTCTGTATTATTACAAAGATACTGCATTCCTTTCAGCTATCTGACAATGAACATTAGCTATCATGCAAATGCACAGACTGGTGTTTGCTAGGCCAAGTTTCAATGAATGTGATGGGCTCTTTGATATGATTTTGGGTTCATCTGCTCCAAATGTCTTTGTAAAGACGTTTTGTGTTTCCCTTTCCTTCTCCTCCTGAGGCACATAGAGTTGAGCCCTTCTTTTTCTCAGCCTGGGATTGTCATTGGCACACTGAACTCTGCTGTCTGCTAAACACTTGCTTACACGTGCTGTCTCTCTCTCTCCGACTCTCACACGCGTGTGTGCATGCACCCGCGAACACACACACAAATGGAAAACAGACACTCCGGCTTGTGCCACCAGAAAAGATTTTGTTTCATTCTGTCAGCCAGGCTTGTTGTGAGCAATCTTCTTGCAGCTCACTTGGAATTTTTTATGGATTGCTTAGTAGAAGCCTGGCCAGGATTCAGCCCTTCAGTATGTGCTGACAATCTTAGCCTTGGCGCTACGGCCCATCCTTCACAAGCTAGAACGTCTGTCCTTCCAACAGCTCTTAGGACTACATGGTATTTCTGGCAAGAGAACCCCTCTGTTTCTTTCTCTGACCTGCATTTTTCCAGAGACCATGAACCATAATTCCATCTTCTCCCCAACAAAGGATACATAAATATCCTTGCATCTGGGGACATTTCTAACAGAACAGCATCTTACTATGACTCAAGCTCAATCCAACAGTGCTTGAGCACACTGCACCAATTCCTAGACTGTTGCTTCTGAAATCTCGTCAATTTCCAAAGGGATAGCCGTGTTAGTCTAGTCCAGTAAAAAAACAACAAGCAGTTGTGCGGCACTTTAAGACTAACAGATTTATTTTTCTTCTTCATTTTAAGTCTCTATAAGGACCTCTTCACTGATACACCACCTTGTGGAAGGAGACATAAGTAACACTCCTGGAAACAGCTGAATATGCCTGTGCTGAGGCCAGAAATTAAAGGTGGGTCCATTCATTGACTAGGAAGGAGGAAAAAAGGCCCAACCGAATCCTTGTACTGATATGGAAGGGTTATGGCGTGCAGTCTTTGTAAGAAAAAGCTGAACTGAACATCTGTGCTTACCTGGAATGGAGTCAGAGCCTGCTTCTTAAAGAAATGAAGAATAAAAGTCTACTTACAGAGAGCATAAGCTCACAGCATATCAGGCTCTATGAATGCTGTTATTGACTAGAAACCATCTCACATGGAGCTAGTGCTGGCGAAAGAATAACATTAGTAAGCAAATAACAGCTTGCATATCTATAGAACCTTTTATCCCAAAGTATCACCAAGCGTTTTACTGATTAAGTCATTTCACCCACACTATAAAGTACCCACCTCTAGGATAGGACACAACAGCTATTTAAGAGTGAACAGCAGAAAGATGTAAAGATAAATCTTTATCCATGCATAGAGAAAGCCAGGGTGCAGAATATAATACCTCAAACTGGAATTTGACCACGAACTGAAGCTCAAGCTTCCACTCTTATGACAAGTGACATGGGATCTTTAAGGATCACAAGAGACAAGGGCCTCAGTTTCAGATTTCATGAGAACACTTATTTCAGCTGCACAGTGACTTCTAGAAGTGTGTTGGGCACTGTTTCATTACTCATTTCAAGCACCAATACCTCTTCCTGCAGTATGTTGGTGTTGCTTGAGGATTGCCTATGCAACTATAGACTTATGTATTATTTTCAAAAGTGTACAAGTAACTCAGGAGCCTAGGGCCAGGTCTACGCTGACGGCAGAAAATTTCCTGCCATTAGTTTGATCTTGCCAGATCTATTGAGCAGTCAGCGAAGACCCATTCAATCAATCAATCTGGGAGTCGACGCATTAACACCATACCTCAGGAAAAGTAGCGCTGCAGCGACAGGAGGGCATTTCCTGTTGAGTCAGTATAGTGGAGATGCTGTGGTGAGTAGGCATCAGGAAACTAAAGAGAGACGCAAGTTATCTTACATTGCTCGCATATCTCCTTTTGACTGCCACAGAAATTCACAGCCAGTATAGACCTGGCTTAAGTCTCACAGAAAGTCAATGGGATTTTGACTCCCAGGTGCATATAAGTTACTTTTGAAAATGGAACAATGCATTTTTGCAAATGTTACCTCCAATCTAATCAGTGATATCTGATAGGATCACAGCAAGAGGTGGAATGGCTGCATGGCTACTGAGCTAAAAAGAATGATCCTCCTAACTGAGGAAACAAACTGACAATGAAAATATTTCACATCCTGTTCTGTAATGCCTGGAGTTAAGGAGAAACAAGGGTCACTGTGCCAAGAAGCAACAAGGCAGCCTAATGCCTGTTTAGAAATTAGGGCTCCCATCTTGCCACAGAATGCAACACTAAATTGCTCTTTTATCACAGGGCATCAGGTACTATGACAAAGCCTGGAAGATTTCAGAGCAAAGCCCTGGTTGGCACCAGCTGCTACAAAGCAGTTATTCTAACGGATGAGTCTGTCTGCTGTGGCAGCTCCCAGCATCTTGGTAACTTGTGCTCAGGCAATCAGAAAACACAGAACATTTTCTTTGGCACAGTCTGTACCTCCTCCATCCCTAACAACAAGCCCTGGTCTCAAGCTGGCTGTGAAGTGACGATAAACGTGGTGGAACACAGCCCAGAACACTGGGGTCCTGGCTGAGGTGCAGGACAGTACCACTTGCCTTAAAGCCTCTCTTTCTCTCTCCTTTTAAACACAGCAATGAGCCTCTGAGGCTTGCTTGCTCCCAGACCCAAGAATCAGTGACTTCAATCCAGGTATCCAGTGATGGTCTGCACTGTACTATGGCTGGTGTTATCATGTGAGCCTATAACACTCAGCTGTGAATGTGCTGGAAACAGAGGCAAGCAGAGAGAAAAGTCTTTAAGTGCTGGAGTTGAACAAAGTGCTTTTGACTTTCCTGAATGGTTACTATCAGCGTATGGGAGATTCTCTGTAACACAGGGAGCCTGAACAGACCTCACTTACAACAGTATAGATATGTGCAGATGGCTAAAAGGCAGGCTGCAGCTGGCCTATATAAAACGGGGATGCCATCACCTGGCCTGCAATCTGCTTTCAAGCACTGCAGAGAGAAGCCAAGGAAAAGCTTTTAAAGTTAATGAGCAGACTGTCCAGGCTGGTTTGGCAAGGTTAGTGAGTGGAACTGCAGCCTGGGTTCAAATCCAGTTCACAATGACAAATGCAATCTCCAGAGATGTTGGAAGGTGTTGCAGAGGTGTACAGAGTTTCTGTCCCCCTGTGTCAATCAGTCTCTCCCTCCTTACTGTGATGAGGCACAACAGTGAGCAACCTGAAACAGCTAAATTTTCCAAGCTCTCTGGTTCTCCAGCATCCTATCTTTCCCTTCTCAGCAGTTACAGTTATGGAAATAGGTGAAAGAAGCAACCTTTCACTTAGTCCCAAGACAGAATAAGACAGGTGCAAGGGAAACATGAAGGCAAGATTCACTTGACAGGAGTGTTAGAACGGAAAGAGGAGAAAACAACTTAAGAATGGTTTTTCAGACTGGCTCCTGTTACCAATCCCCAGAATATTTCACTACTCAAATAACCCATCTATGGCAGGCACAGTCCAGGCATAATGGGACACCAGCAACTAAGTAGCAGCACTGCAGAAAAGGACCTGGGGCTCATGGTGGACGGGAAGCTGGATATGAGTCAGCAGTGTGCTCTTGCTGCTAAAAAGGCCAATGGCATACTGGACTGCATCAGAAGAAGCGTTGCTAGCAGATCAAGGGATGAGATCATTCCCCTCTATTCAGCACTGGTGAGGCCGCATCTGGAATACTGTGTCCAGTTTTGGGCTCCCCACTACAAAAAGGACGTGGACAAATAGAAAGAATCCAGTGGAAGGCAACAAAAATGATCAAGAGGCTGGAGCACAAGACCTATGAAGAAAGACTGAAGGAACTAGGCTTATTTAGCCTGCAGAAGAGAAGACTGAGGGGGGATTTGATAGCAATCTTCAACTACTTGAAGGGATGCTCCAAGGAGGAGGGGGCTGGGCTGTTCTCAGTAGGAACAGAGGACAGAACAAGGAGCAATGGTTTCAAGTTGCAGCTGGGGAGGTCAAGGCTGGATATTAGGAAAAACTTTCTTACTAGGAGAGTGGTGAAGCATTGGAATGGGCTACTTAGGGAGGTGGTGGAATCTCCATCTTTGGAGATATTTAAGGCTCGGTTAGACAAAACCCTGGCTGAGATAATTTAGTGAGAGTGGTCCTGCTTTTTTGGCAGGGGGTTGGACTAGATGACCTCATGAGGTCACTTCCAACCCTATGATTCTAACTGTCAGGAGTCCCTTTTGGTTACTTTCCCTTTTCTACTAGGAGCCCTGATAATGTTACAATAAGCTAATTTACAATCAGAAGAACTATGGAGGGCATCCAGCTCATCTCCTCCCACTGCAGGAACAGGACATTTCCCAGTGATTTGTGCACTCTAAGGTTCAGTGTCCATAGTGACAGACTGTAGGCAAGAGATCCACAGGCTGAGACACCTAAACATTAGGAGGTTTTCCCTGATAAGCCAGCCTATGTTTGCCTTTTCTCAGTCTTCTCACATCACCCTTCCCTATATCCTTTACCTGCCTAGGACCTAACACTTTATTTACTTGTTCTCATGTCCCCTCGGCTATTACTCAATCAATATAGACACATTTAGTGCCTTTAATCTTCCCCTATAACTCAGTCCCTCCACCCATGATCATTTATTGCTCTTTTGAACTCCCTCCAGTTTGTCAACATTTTTGATGAGGTGCCCAGAGTTGAATCCAATATTTCAGATATCAGCATGCTAGAGCTGAAGAGATACACCATTCCTACCTCAGTCCTTGACTTGATGATTCTGCATATGCTGCCCCAATATTACACTGACCTCTTGTTAAAGCCATTGCAAACTCATATTTAGTTTGCTGCCCTCTCCCATCCTTCAGTTTCTGTTAGACATTACTGTTTTTCTCTGCCACTGGGTATCTGGTTCTTGGAACAAAACCAACTTTCTTTGAGAAAGGCAATGAAACGTCTATACCCTAGTGCTGTAGATCAGGAATGAAGGGTGTTGGCAGAACCAGATGTGGACATCCAGGAATGAAATGGCCAGGAAAGGTGCAGGTCAGGATCGAGTTGCCTCAGGACAGCTGTGTGACAGCCCAGCACTGTAACAGAAGAAGGCACTGCACAGCGGGATTGAGGGACAGTGGCACAGCTCTGCAGGGGATGACTGAAGAGACTTTACCTAAACTATTCCTGGATTTAGCTGGCATCATCAGTCTCTAACTTTCAGAAGCACTAAACTTGCCAGTCTTGTGAAATGAAATGAAATGTTTAGTTTTGAGTGGAGCCAGTTATTGTTGGGCCCCTAGCAGCATCCTTGGCTCCATGCCGAGCATGCTGCATTGCCAACCTCTCTGATCTGGGGAATACTTGGCAGATAAGCAGCTTTGGATTTTTTTCTCCTCACACAGAGCAGCTTTGAAAATTCACTAGTAAAGAGACTAAGTCAAGAAGAAAGTAGCAGCCAGCTGGCTGGAAAGTTCAATGCCTCCATCCTATTGCTGCTCATCAGGTCATTGAAGATTCAGCGAAGGCAGCTGAGCATGTCTCCTCCATGTGATCCAGATTAACAAAAATCACACAGTACATGGCAGCTTTACTCTCAGCCAGTTCAAATGGAGGGGAGGGAGGTAGTCCAGGCCTTCTGTTGTCTGCACATGCTCCCACACCTGCATACACAGGCCTAGCCTGCTGGAACTTTTTAACAGCATGGCACAGATGTGATGGGATTAGCAGTGATGGAAAGGGAGTGTGCTACTCTTCCACCCATCAGAAAGGAGTGTTGGGGAGAGGGCTTACTCAAACCTGACATGCAGTTGCATGAACTGGCCTCTGATGCCAATTTCAAAGCATTAAACAGATGTGAAGCTCAAGCAGAGCAACTGGATCATTTATGGAGAGTGAGTCATCACACTGCACTGGCCACTAGCTGGTTTTGCTTTGACTAGGAAAAATGATCACACTGAGGTCAGACGTAGCAAATACATGCTAGCTAGCCCCCTCAAACTCAGCCTCACTTCCTAGTCAAGACAAAGTCTCTGATCCTCACATGTGTGAGCAGGGAAACTACCTTTCACATAGCTCAGCACACAGGAATCTCAGGAGCCACAGGACAGTGGTAGTGTAGCTGTTGTCTTGGAAATTTCTAGTATAGGTGCATAACACCAGCATAAAATATCTGACTTACCTCCTCTAAAATGCCCTCTGTAAACAAGCCCATAGAAGACAGGGCTGGAAAAGCCTGGTTGGCTTCCACCCTCTCTGCGCCCCCCTTCCCCCCAAGGCAAGTGCAGAATCCTTCCCCATTGTACATTTATTAGTGGTTTGTCTAATTTTGCATATTAAGGGGATGAAGAGTAGCAGCAGCAGATGTGAAGAACACCACAATAGGAGGACATATCTCTATTTATCTAGAACACACTTCAGACTGTGGCTCAGTAATTAAACCCCGCTGAGCTAACAGCTGAACGAACAGATACTCTCTTTACCTTTATCCAGAAACAGAAGGGTTAAAGCACAGGCAGTAAGCAAGCCTTGCACCCTGTAGTGCCTCCTTTGAAAAGCCGCTCACACAGTTTACAGGGAGAGAGTGAGAGTGCAGCTGCCATCTCAGCCAACATTTGGTTTCTATTACAGTGAATAAATCTCAACCTCCCCCTTTTCTTTTTTTCCTTTTTATATTAAAAGCCCATCAAACACATTTTTTTCTCTAATATTTTCCATTAAATTTCCGCCTGCACTGGCGTTCCCAGAGCACCATACTCCTTGCTGTTTGTGCACTAGCCACATCTGCAAGATCCCCCCTGAATAAAGAAATAGGGGGTGGAGGGAATGGCTGAAGCCCCAGCCCCACTCCCATGAGGCAAAATAGGAGTAACTGTTGGACTAAATTTGTGCAGTCGAGAGAATTCCACCAAAAAGCCCCAGATCAGATTGTCCATGGCTGCTGTGTGGGTGCATAAGGGACTAGGGGAGAGGGGAGACATCTGTCACCACAGTGCAGAGAAGACCACAATTAAGTAGAAGCAGAATGACTCCACTGCACTAATGCCACGGCCTACACTAGACATACTACAAGGCGATTGAAAACTGGCAGTGTGCTGCTTTACAGGGTGCTTAATGCATGTGGTGCCTAGGCTGCATCAGCCTTAGGCCCAATGGTTCCTGCAGTGGCTCTATACTGTCCCTAACCTGGGCTAGTGGTTTCATGTCACACTCTGGCCCTTGTTTTTAATTGTAAGAGGAAAATGCCTAGAGAACATTGCAATTTTTTTTTTAAATGCACATAAGAAAGCCTGGAAATGCCCAGTAATGCTCCTGCCTCTAACTTTGACCCACTTCTGTGACCTTCCATCCCATTCATGTCATACTTTATGAGAGAGAGAGACAGACTCTGATGAAAGGTCTTTAGAGAAAGACTTGATCAAGTTAGCAGCTTGTAAGATTTGCCAAGGGAGGCCAGGAGCACTGCAGAATATATGTTTGGTTTCATGCAGATATGACTATGGCATCTCATCAGTTCCCCACACACAGTGCCCACAGCATATTAAGTACCTAATTTATTATCCAGCTCTTAAGGGTATGTCTACACTTGCCACTCCCCCCACACCCATCAGGCTGCCCAAACTGCAACATTAAAGTTCCTTCCGTCCGTACAGCTATTTTTAAGAGCACTAGACCGAACCCCACAAATCCAGGTCTGATGACCCAATGTGGGCGACTTACTCCAAAACCACCATGACTGTAGACACACCCTAAGAAGGTCACAGCTTCAGGTACAGAAATTATAGGTTATTGCTGAGTGTTACAGAAAAGAAGATAGAACTTCTGAATCTGAAAGCCTGTATAGACTAAGGGAGTTGTCTTAAAGGTGATTGCTTTTGGTGCAGAGATAGAAAAATCTATTTTATTAGTGATTGTGGATGGAGTTGGCTATATGATATAGAGAGGTGCCAGTAACTGTAAAAAGCAGAGTAGCATGCATGCACTAAAAGAAAGGTGTTCTGTAAATAGAATTTAGCATAACTATCAAGGGCCTTAATACCCAAGTGCTAAAATATCATAAAATAAGAGAAGACAGCCCAAAAACTAATAAGGATCTGTTAGCGTTCCTAATGTGATGAGGATGGGTGTTAATGGCCACAATCTGTCCTAAATTAGGAAATTAGGCTGATACATCCCTGAGGGATGTGAAAAATCCATACTCCTACATGACACAATTGAATCAATCTAACCTTGGTGTAGACAAGCACCAGATCAACAGAATTCTCCCCTCGGTCTCTGGGGAAGTGGAGTATCTATGCAGATAAGAGATCCTCTGCAGCTTTGAAGCGTCTTCACTGAAGTGCCGCAGCTGCACTGCTGCAGTGTTTTAAGCACAGACAAGCCCCAAGACTCTCTTGGCTGCTTGATAGGCAATGATTCAAGAGAAGAGCTAACGTAGTTTGGATAACTTTCTGCATTTTCAGGTTTTCCAGTGTTCAGATTTCTCAGAAAATGCAACACCTCCTTAACATGTTTAACTGACAGACATTCACCTCCTGAACTCTATTTTAATGAAGTATTGGGGGAATTTCCTTTTTTAAAAAATATTTAAGCATCACACAATATCACAAGTCTGATGGACTTGCAAACTGCACAGAGGTAGACCTTGACCTTTCCACATTGCATCTCTGTTTTCTTAAGTAGATTCCTCTCTCCTGCTTCCCAGACTGGATTTTGATAGGGTGACAGAGGATGTGGAAACATGAGAGGGAATTATGTGGGAGCCCTCTCCAGCTTGTTAAACAGGCCACCTTTCCCTCTGTAGGCTCCCCTCAACTGAGGCATGGTTATCTGGCATCTGCTCCCTCCATACTGGTCCATGTTCTCCCTCCTCGCTAACCTTCTTCTCCTCCATGTGGTCTCCTGCCTGACCTTTTCCAATAATGGCTGTGAACTGGTAAGATCAGACTACTTTAGAAAATCCCAGTGATGTTATGAAATAAAACAGTGGGGAAAATTTTGATCTCAGTTCCACAACCAAAACAGAGTAATGGCACTGGTATTTACTAAAACCAGAACGTGACCCCGTAACTTTGTGAAATGAATCTGTGTATGAATCTGTGACCATCTTTCAGGAGTGGTCCAGTGACCTAAGTCAAACCACTCTATGTACACACTGCAAGACATATGGCACATGTACCTACAGGCATGCTAAGGAATAAATAACCACAGTTTCTCCAATGTGAGCTGTAGTCGTCATGCTGGCTGCTCTGATGCTTGAAGACCTCTTGGAATCTATATAGAGATCACACCACTTATAACACGAACTTCATCCCAGAGACATAAGTTATGTTCCTCTGTATCTCTTCAACTAGCTACCAACTTCCCCAGAACTAGTGGAAATTACTTTGCTAGCAGGAACATTTTAATAGTTTATCAGTGAAAATGCTTTCAAGCTAGAATCAGCAAAACATTTTTTTCAGAGTCAGCACAGATCCTTCTAGGTAGGTCCTCAAAGCTAGAAGGCCCCTCATTTGAAGACAATCACACTTTACAGAGAAATATAAAACTGCTGAAACAGCCTGCAGGGCAGCTGACCAGCAGACTGGTTACATTTTGATGAAATTAGGTATGTTGGATAAAAAAAAAAAAATAAAGCTTTAGCATGGAATGGGAAGTTCATTGTGAATTATAGCATTGCCCTAGCAAACTATAGCATTGCCCTGTGGTGCCTTACTAAATAACCTTTTGTGTCAGAAGAGAAAACTACATTAAAAATCCTCCTGAACCAGCCTGAGAGGCTACAAGTGCCATCCTTCCCCTTCCTCAATATGATAGTACCTTCCAAGCATTTGTCCTCTCTACTTCCAGCAGCATAAGAGGCTGGTGGGGATGTGTCTGGACTGGACCACACAGAATTGTGAGGAGGGAGTGGAAAGATGGTTCTATTTGTTGTAAAGACCCATCTGAACAGAGCATGATCTCCAAGAGCAGCAGAACAGAGATCTATCCACTTTCCAGCACCTCGTCCTAGAGCATCATTACTATAAGACCCAACCTTTTGTGAGAGATGACTCCTCTGGTTAAGGATGTTTTAGTTCTGCTCTCCCCTCGTTTATTTTAAGACTATATATGAACCAATCTGCATTCCACTTCAGGGATATTCTGCAAATATCCAACCTCCTGCTGGAGTTCCATCTACCTCTTCCCCTTAAAAACCACACATGGCATGTGGCATTTCCAGAGAGCCAAGGCTTCTGTGTAAAACCAGGTGGTGATGTAGAGGACTGGCTGGGTCCACTGAAATAGACTGAAGTATGTGGGTGGCATTTACAACATCTCATTGAGGACACAGTTTTCTGGGTAGAGGGAGGGAAAAGTGCCTTCGCTCTGTGTAACTGAATAACTCTTTTGATAAGACCAGAGGATGGAGAATCAATACTTCTGGTTTCTATACCCTGCTCTGACAGCCTCCATGTGTGGCCTTGAGCAAGTAATCACACCTTTCTGTATATGTTTCCCCTCTCTCTACAAGGAGGATAAAGATACTCCCCACTCCCCACTCTGTCTTCACTTTGGGTTGTGCGGCTTAAGTAGCTGTAAATCCCTTTTCCACTCAGGTGGATACTGCAGTGTAAATTATTAGAATTATTGCACTGACTTGGGGGTGGCAGCAGAGAAGGGGGAGAAAGCTGGGCAGGAAGCATGAAAAACACCAAAGAAAACTAAATTGTCTATGACTTTTACAGAGTCAATCAGGTGCAAGGTGCTTCACAGACAAGAGTGGCATAAAAGACGCAGAGCCAAAGAGTGCAAACGCAATAGCAAACAGTAAGTCTAGCACCCACACCTTTGGTTAACTGTTTTTTAGTATTCCCATTCCCTACCAACACATGCACTGAAGTATGCCACACAGGAAGGCTAGGGGCAGAAGCAGTGCAGGAGGCTGAGGCAAAATACCTGGCAGCTGCTAAAACAAAACTTCAAAAGACTCAACTCCCTTTGAAAACCCATCAGGCAGGAGCCACTCCCCCCCTTCAGCTTCCCTAGGAGTTGGTACACTTAACCATTTCAGCATGTTTGGCAGCCCTAATGTCAGTTCCAGAGCAGGTGGTGGAGTGGAAAATTGAGAGAGCCCCTCAAATCACTCCATTGTCTCCCTCTTCCTTACCTCTCCCAGCAGGCAAGAATGTGCATGCTGACCAAGCAGCCCTAGTGAAGGATCAAAGTAGTGAATACTCATTGCAGGTTCTGGATTCATGTATCTGCAAAAATGAGATGCATAGGCCCAGAACTTCAACAATGTGCTGGGTAGAAGCCGGTGTCCTCCATCAAACTGTGGGGGTCAGATAACAAAAGCAACCTGTCACTACAGGAGTGAGGAGGAGGGATGAATCCTCCCCTAGTACCCCAACATGACATGGAGAACTAGCATGAACTAGGACAGTTTCAGCCTTGCCCACACAAGATGACAAAGGTGCACAAAACTGGTGCTTGGAACATCTTGAACCTTCAGTCACTTGAACAATACCACACCCTCACATACAACTGTCAGCCAAAAAGCGGGCAGTTCAACCACTGTGTTTAATTCATAATATCCATGGGAAGGTTCTAGTTCTAGTCCTCCTGATCTGGCATCACATTATTTACAGTAGTCTGTTCAGAATGTGGGCAGGAGGGCAAGCATTTCTGTTACCACTGTTTAGCCAGCCATCCTAGCTCCCATGCCACTGCATCCATCTTCTCCACCAGGATGCGATAAAGATGAAGGAATGAGGATTATGGAGTAAATGGAGTTATTAGTGCTTTATTGGAGGTGTACATTTGACCATTTCCAGAGTTAATGAGTTTGGATAGGCCCTTCATTTGTTTTTCTTTTTTAATTCTACATGGATTTTGTACTTTTTAATGACTGAGCAGAAGCTACAAGTATGGCCATGTCCATAAGAATCAATGCAGCATTTCTCATTGGAATCAGTTGTGGTAAATTAAAAGGTCTTATTCAAGGTAGCCAGTCCCACAGCCTAGAGACAATACAAGATTGTTCTCCATAACATGTAAAGGAATTTGGCTAGATCTCAGAAACGGAGATGGGCACTAAAGGCACTGTAGGAGCAAACAAACTCATTGGAGATGCTAAACCTTTGCAAACAACCATTTTGTATAGTTATAATCCTCTGAAGGTTTCCTCTCAATGCAAATACTGTAAGTCTACAGTGTATCAGCCAGGGATCATAACACAGTATGTTCAGTGTTTGAAATGTGTTCACAAAGGCCACATCTATACAGATCCCTGTAACCATGCTTCAGCAAAGCTTGTGGTTAGATCTGCTAAACACACCTTTTTCAAGAATGAACAAAAGTAAACTCCCTGCACCACTTCCTGATATACCTGGCTTTGTTGTTGTTGGTCAATCTGTTCCTGATTTGGGGAGGAAAGCCTTCAAAGGCCATTGCAATCACCCTCAGCTCCAAGGTATTTATGCGTCACTTGTAAAGCAGAGGAGCCAAAAGACTCTCAGTTGTGAGATGGCCAACATGAGCTCCTCAACCAGTGCCCAAAGCAAGTTACCATCGGAGCTGATAGCAAAAACAGACTGTATGAAACTGCCTTATGCACAACACATGTTAAGGGCTTACTCTATATAACAGATAGTCTTCAACCTTTTCAGATACAGTCATGGGAAACTACATCATCATGCTTTGACTAAATACACTGTCTTTAACCAGCACTCTAAAGGCCTCATTTGAAGCCCAGCACACAGTGTTTCACAGGGGCAAGAAGCCATAGATTCCAGAAAGACCCATATTCAAAAATTAGTTTAGATCAGAACAGCCCATGACGACTCACCTTATCTCTTGTATAACACAAGTCAAAGACTTCCCCATTTTATGCTGTTTCATAGTTGAAATCTCAAAGGCAAATTTCTGAATCTCTTGATATGTATTTAATAAGCAGGCAGTTGATGACTTGCAGTTCCAAACAGCTCCAAAATATACACCCCTGAGAGATGTAGTTAAGCCAACCTAACCTCTTCTTTAGACATCACTAGTTTGATGAAGAAGTCTACTATTGACCTAGATACTACCTCTCAAGCAGGTGGACCAACTATAGTGAAAAACTCCTTCTGTTGCTGTAGTAAGTGTTTACTGCACTCCAGAGTGTTGTCTCTGTGCCACTGTAGCATCAACATACCCTTAATTGCTTAACTATAGCTCTTGAACGTCCGTAGACATGTAGCAGCTTGGCCAACATGGCATCTGCCCACTTGGTTTGCTGTGTACTCAGAGGAGCAAAAGATTACTAATTCAAGTTCTGTGAATTTATTGGAATGGTATATGGAAACTGTATCACCTCACATCTTTACCTCACCTTGCTTTCATGAACTCTCAACTCCTAACAGTCGTATGGGACTAATATCACAGAACTATCTGCACTTAATTGGGGGCTCTGAAGACCAGTATTTACCCTTTACCCTTACTCTATCCCTGATATGTCATAACAACTATTCTGCTGCTGCATTATATTTGGTAGACAACCTAGCCACTTGGCATACAGCCCAAGTCACTTAGTCTCACCAGACTCTTAGCTCTGCCCACAGCCTAAATGCTCTGACACCTTGCACCTTTGCTCAAACTGCTCATCCATTCTTAGTTTTAGGGCAGCTCCAAAACTATTTAGGCACTATCAAAAATAGTATTTAGCTACCAGTGTTACTAACCATAACAACTCTTAACATTCCCTAAAAAGAGCGGCTGTCTTAAAAGGGTGCTAGCCTCCTCAACTCCCTGATACTAATGCAGCATGCTTAGACTTCACAAGCATGGGTCAACAGCTTTTGGAAGAGGGTCCCTAGGCAAAGCTGTCACCATATGTATGGGAAAGCTGAAATACATCCTGCCTTTTTTATTTTTCCACATTTTTTTCTCCTTTTAAAAGAGGTTTTTGTTAAATGCTGGAGCTCTGCATGGCTCACAAACAGCTGCTGATTGATACCTGCAGCCCAGAGAAGCCCTGGAGAATAACAGGCTGTCATGGTGCCAACAACATACAACTCACAAACTCCAGCGTCAGCTGCAAAACTCCCTCAGACAGAAAACACTTGGGGAAGTTAGGCAGCACAGCCTGACTCCCTGGTGCAGGGCTCTGCAGGACCCTCAAAGGGATGAGGGGAGGGACTAAGTTTTTCAGGGACAGGAAATGGGCTTCTTTCTATAATTCATGCTTTTGGCAGGGAATTCTTGTTTATACCACAGGATAAAACACCAAACTACGAATGTTGTGCTCATCCTGAGAAAAGCCAAGCCAAAGCATGACCCTGGGCTGGATGGAAAATGTGAGCAGGCACTGGCTTAGTGGTCAGGCTGTGGTGGAAATTTCACTATCCAAGAGGAGGTAGCCCAGAGGAGAGGCCTGATGGGAAGGAGGGATTTCCCTTAGCCAGGGGAGTTAGAGGCCCTTTGTACTACCTTTTGATCTGGCAGTCCTGCTTGGTTACTGAAGTCATATATGGATGAGACCTCTCCCCTCATCTCAGCCAGGCTTCAGGGCTCCTCAGTTTAACTTCACTGGCAGCTGACTTCAGGGACATTTGTGTTGGGACTGTCCCACGTGAGGGCTGTCTCATACTGTGCCACTCTACTCAGAACCTCTGGCTTCTCCACACTCTCTGGAGAGGTATACTTGTTGGGAGACCAAGGAGAATCCTGCCTCTGTCTCAGGAGCATTGTTGTCCTGAGGAAAGACCCAGGGTACAGGCCCTGCCCCCTGGCTGTGGGCTCCACCCCCAGGACCCCGATTCTCCACAGGGGCCTGATCCAGCCTTCGGCTCCTGCTGCCACCTGCCTGGCCCTGGATCCCTGGCCAGGGCCAGGGCTGGAAGAGGCAGGCGCCGCCGCAGATAGCCTGGCCTGAATTCCCAGCTGGGGACCCGGCTGGCAGCAGCAGGTGCCGCCGCGGCCAAGAGAAGCAGGCACTGCCACTGGTGGCTGGGCCCAGAATCTCTGGCCTGGGACGGGACTGAAAGAGGCAGGGGCTGCCCCAGACACTTGGGGCACTGGTGGTGGGACTCGGGGCATGTGCCCTGTGTGCTAGGCACCAGCGACACCCCTGCTCTGTCTTCAACTAAATTTCCATCTGTAAAACACCAGGGCCTGGAGCGCAGCTGCTCACTTGTCTGTCTCATCCAGTAACTGAATCCTCTTCTCTTGCATTTTGAATACACCCAGCAATGAGCCATTTGTTTCTTTGCCCCAGGTGACTCCCTTATTTTTTCTTGAGACAGTGCATAGAGGAGACCTGGAAATCACCAAAATGTTCACACTCAATTCCATCTTAGGACAGTCCTGGAGAGTCTCAGGCTAAGAAAGGGAAAGTAGCTGACTTGCTTCTCTCAAAACCTGGATCACACAGAGGTGTCTCCATTTCTAAAAAATGGAAAGGGAATGCAGAGCATGCAGCTCCAGTATTTCAGTGTCTCTTTTTGATCTATAGGAATGGCACAGTTCAGAGATGAGTCTGTTCAATCTTTTTGTTGTTCAGCCAGGTGGTCCTGCCCTGAAAGTGATGCCAGAAAGGACTCTCCTCTGGGAAACTTTCCAATGCCCTTTTCACTTTCCCAGCTTAAATTAACTCCCAAATTAGTTCTAACAGCTAAAGCACAGCAGCACAGTTTTTGTGCCCACCTTGCTACCTGCAAGGCCACACAACAGACAAAACACCAGGTCCCTGTGCAGGGAAGAGCCAGGGATGGATAAAAATACTGCTTAAAAAACACAGAGCAAGGGGGAGAAGCCAGACATTCATGGGATTCCCTGACAGCTCCATGCAGAAGGAAGGGCTGGGCTGGAAAAAACAGGCCCCAGGTTCCTGCCAAGCTGTCTGAGGCCAGTCCTTTCCAAATAGCTCAAAGAAAGAGCCAAGGCTCCCTTGTAACCCTTTCAGCACTCACCCGGGATGGAAGGCAAACTGCTGAGTGCCAAATGCTAGGGCCTTCTCCTACCTCAACAGCATTAAACAGAACAGCAGGGCTCCCCCACAACAGCTATACTCAGATGGGAGCTCAGGACATTAACCCCACAAGCACTACACTGTACTGAATGAGGTTTAGTCACGTAGAAGGAAAAAGAGAGGCCCATTTACCACTTTGTAACATGCAATTTCTACAACCCCACAGGACATTTGAATGAAATGTAGGCTCTAGAGAGAGAAATGGACTGCAAGGTAACTAATGTCAGACATCAGCACCATTCAAATGCTCCCATGTCAACTTAACTACTAGGGAGCAAAAAAATAACAGTACCTGTGAAGCTACCCACTTAGTCAGAGAAACTATGCAGTGATGCCAGCTGAGAGACAAGAACAGGAGATAAATGGAGGAGGAAGAGAAACAGTATGTAATTATTTCAGAATGAAAAGTCCATACATGTTGCTGAGTTTTACACTATCTGCAAGCACTAAAGAAAACAAACCTTGAAATCATTGTGGATAGCTCATTGAAAGCCTCTTCTCAATGTACAGCAATGGTCAAAGGAAGTCAACAAGATGTTAGGATGAACAATGGAATAAAAATAATGTCGTTATTTAGTTCAATGGTATGCCCTCACTTGGACTAGTGTCATCAGTTCTAGCCATCTCTACAGAGAAACAGAGTCAGACAACAATTAGAGGCCTGTAAAGACTCCACATGGAGACTGAAACAAATGGGACTGTTTAGTTCAAGAGGACACAAATGAAATTGGACATGATAAAGACATTACAGTGAAAGGTGTTGTGGCAGAGCATCTTCACTGCCTCAATGAATCCCACGCTTTTCTCAGTGGTGACCTGTTACATACCTTCACCTCTCAGAATTTCACCCTCTAGTGGTAAATTAGGGTAACTGTTCCCCAGAATGGCTATTCCTCTGGCTTTCAGTCCCACCTCAGAGCCCTGCGCGGATACAAATAAGTGGCTCTGTATCCAACCTGCATCTGCAAGAAATGGTCCGCGGATATCCATGTTGTATCTGCGAATGCGGGTGTAATGCAGATATCCGCAGATATTTGCAGGGCTCTAGTTCTGTGCAGACAAAAATATGTGGATCCATATCCGATCTGCAACCGCAAGAAATGGTCCGCGGATATCTGTGTTGTATCCACAGATGTGGATATAAGGCGGATATCCGTGGATTTGCAGGGCTCTACTCATCTCTGTTCCTGCAAGGCCCCTGCCTCTTCACTGGAGCTTTGGCCACTCCAGCCAATGCAAGGTGGGCTAAGCCAGTTCCACCCTCTACTCTGGGCCCCTTCCT
This sequence comes from Podocnemis expansa, assembly GCA_007922195.1. Lineage (NCBI taxonomy): Eukaryota > Metazoa > Chordata > Testudines > Podocnemididae > Podocnemis > Podocnemis expansa. The sequence continues at coordinate 61,171,077 of ML681963.1, forward strand.
AGGAACCCTATAAGCAGTCACCTTGTGTTGTTCATTTCAAGAATGCTATTAGCTTCGCTAGCTAATCTCCCCACAATCCCTCAGTTCACTGTCCAAATCCTGCTTGAGCAGGGCTCCGAACAGCCTCCTTGCCTGGGAAGGCTCCAAAGTCCCAGATAGCCCCTCTGGGCATGGCAGTACCAAACGAACACATACTGTATATACGCACGCATAACCCCCCCCCCCCCCCGCACCAAAAATAATAAAAAAAAAAAAAAAATGAGTGACCCGCATATAAGCTAAATTCCACCTGTGGTCCCGGCTGCTAACCCCCCCACCCCCAGCCCTGCACTGCTGGCTTCCCCTGCAGTCCCTGACACCCTCCCTATCCCCAAACCCCTGCTGCTCCTTTCCCCCAACACCCCTGCTGCGCCACCGCTGCTTCCCCCAACACCCCTGCTACCCCTTCCCCTGCCACCCCTGCTGCTCCTGCCACCACTTCCCTGGACACCCCCCAACCCCTGATACTGCTTTCCCAAGGCTCCCCCCAATTCCCAGGCCCTGACACTGGCTCCCCCAAGTTGACCACCCCCTGGGCTCCCTTACCTGGCTGCTCCAGATGCCAGGGTCCTTTCCTTTTCTAACCCCAGTCTGGGGGCCAACTCCCCAACATGGCCGGTCCAGCCGCATGCGGACGCTCCAGCCTGGAGCATGCTTAGTGCATGCTAAGGGCTGGAGACTTACTGTGAAACTTCTGGGCTGGGGTTGCCTACCGTATTGACCTGCACATAAGCCGAGTGTCTGTGTTAAGGGCAATTTTCAGGCACAAAATATCTCGGCTTATACACAAGTAGATACAGTAGTTCAGTCACCCCTCTGGCAGAGTCATTTCCTTCATGCCTCTGTGCTTGGAAAGGTCCTCACATCCAACTAGGCAGGGTTTCTCCCCAGCCTCTGTATCTGTGGGGTTCTCTCCCACACACCTCTAGCATACTGCTCCTCTTTCTGTACACTTCTGGATCTTGCCAGAATCTGCACCCCTCAGCTCTCTAGCAGCTCACATTGCTCCCACAATTCTTAATCATCCATATGTGCTGGCTGAAGGAGAGGCTTTTGGCTCCAAGCCAGAGACAAAATAGGCTCCTGATTGGCCCTACATGCCATGTGTCCTTTGAGCTAGGGACTCTGAGCCCACAGTCCTCTCTGCCCATATTGCTTTGTCCCTTTGTGGCCCCCAGTTGGCCCTTGGCTTCTCTATTCTTCCACTTAGCCTTTCCCTGGTTCTTGGTTGTCCAAACTCCTGGAAGTGAAATCAGTCACTTGATTTGGAGCAAATCTTCCTTGGATGGTTAAGAAAGTCCTGTGGTCATCAGTCATCTTTCCATCCACCAAGTCACAGGAGGGGTCATTTTGGATTACTTATGTGCAGAGGTCTGATGATTGTCCCCTCATGTACCAGTATATGACCAGGATCTCCTCCAAACTATGGACCTTGGGTCACAGCCACTTCTACATGAAGTTGAAGAGGGCAAACAGTTGGGATCGCAGGGGCCTGTTTTCTTGGTATCTCCATTCACTGGACTTCTGGGACTGCACAGCCATCATCATTCCTAATCAGGTCAAGCTCTCCACTTTCAGCTGTGGGTAGTTGTCCACTGAAGCTGTGGCCATGCTGTGATAAATCCTTCTGGGCTTCCCCAGACAGAAATGTGGCGAGCATGCTGGCCCACTGGTCCTAGAACAAGGCCTTGTGCAACACACTCTTTTCCAAAGTAAGGAGGTATGCCTCCACATTGTCTTCCACAGTCATCTTCTGCAAATAACAAGTGGCCCTCAGTGCTTGCATCCCATCAGATCCACAGGCTAGAAAGGTCAGAGTCTTCAGTTAGCCCATCACCTCCCACAGGAGGACTTGGTCTTCCTGGCTCATCAGCAATTGATTGGTCTCTTGCTGAAACCACAATGATTCTTGCTGGGCAGTCAATTGGGCCCTAGTAGCCTCTTCTTAGGCCACCATGACCTTAGCTAGCACTCTTACCACATTGTCCATTATGGTAAGAATTTTTTGTTTCATGACCCATTGCACTGAACAGATTCTACTCTGACACCAGTTGTGGCAGGGTCTTTGCCACCTCAGTGAATCCCAAGCTTCACCCTACTGGCAAGCCAGGGTACATTCCTCAGAATTCTCCCCCTCTAGCAGTAGGTGAAGATAAATCTGTTTCCCACAATGGCTGTTCCCTTCCAGCTGTCATTCCCTCTCTGGAACTTCTAGGCCCTTGCTTCTTTGCTGGGACTTTGGCAACTCCAGCCAATGGGTGGTGGGGAAGGGGGAGTGGTCCCACTTTCTACTCTCGGTCCCAACCCAAGGACCCTACAAATAGCAGACTCATGCTGCTGATTTCAAGAATTCTACTAGCTTCCCTTACTTCGCCATAACCCTCAGCTCATTGTCCATAGCCTGCTTGAGCAGGGTTCCTCCCAGCCTCCTTGCCTGGGAAAGCTCCAAGTCTCCGATAACTCTTCCTGGTGAAGCAGCATCGAGTGAACACACAGTTCAGTTACCCCTCTGGCAGAATGTTCCCCCTTAGGCCTCTGTGCCTGGAAAACTCCTCAGATCCATTCAGGCAGGGCTCTCCCCAGCCTCTGTACCTGTGGGGTTTTCTCCTACACACCCCCAGCATACTACTCCTCCTTCTGAATGCCCCTGGGCCTTGCCAGCATCTGCACTGCACTGCACTGCACTGCACTGCACTGCTCTGCTCTGCTCTGCTCTGCTCTGCTCTCCAGCAGCTTGCCTCACTCTGACAACTCTTATCACTTATGCCTGCTGGCTGAAGGAGAGGCTTTTAACAGGCTCCAGGCAGGTCTTTGATTGGCCCCAGGTGTCCTAATTAACTGGGTGAAATTCCTGTTCACCTTCCAAGGGAAAAGGGACCTGCTGATCATGGGGCTGATATACCTGCCTTCATCACTCTCCTGCAGCTGACTGGCCTAAACCTGTCAGAGTACAGAGAATATAAACTGAGCACTCCTATTTATCCTCTTGTATTATACAAGAACAAGGGCACATTAAGTGAAATTGAAAGGCAACAGATTTAAAACTGATAAAGAAAACTTTCACATAATGCATAATTAAACAGTAGAACTTAAGCGTTACAGCATACAATTAAAGTCAAGATTGTAGCATGATTCAAATAAAGGATCAGACACATAAAAATGAGGATGTTGACAGGTGGAACAGGAGATATTGTAAGAACTATAAACAGTCTTTCTTCCAGGCATATACTGAGGAGTATTTGGAAGGAGTTTCACTTATGGGGAGATTATTCCATTATTGTCCATCACAAGGTTCTTGCATCTTCCTCTGAAACATCAGTACTGATTGTTCTACACAAGATACTGAAAAAGGTTCAGTCGTTTGATCCAAGATGGCAGTACCAATGTTTAGAATAGGTGGAGGATCATTTGTAGAGAGAGCTAAATGAGCTACTCCAGGCCCTTAATAAACAGGAAGAGATTGTGGGCAGCTGCCAAATCTTCATCTCCCACTTCCTCCAACCTCCTTGTAGCTATCATTATGATAGAATTTGATGCCCAGAAAACTTATGCCTTGGGGTCAGTGAGAATGAATACACTTCCTCTGAAGGAAACACAGAGGGGAACACAGAGGCCCTCCCAAATTACCTCAAACAAGCCTGCAAAAAGGGACCTTAACTTCTCAGGCCCAAGCAAAGAAACTAGATGAACAGGAAACCACGCTTCATTAAACCAAAGTCAGTTAGAAAGAAAAAGAGAGAGAAAACCAACAAGTTCCCAGTCCTATAAAGGCTTCCTAGAAGCAGCTGAGAGCAAAGGCCCCACTCATGCAAGCTGACTTAAGCCCTGCTGTGAAGTCCTAGTTCTTGCCTCCAGCTCACAGCCCCAGCACTGGCTCTTATGCACTCACTGCACTCGTCCCAAACCCCCTTCTCCTCTGGAAAGGGTCCTGCGATTAATCTCACTTAGTACCTCGGAAAAATAACAGCACAGCAGCTGCCAGCCAAGTTCGGCTCAACAATGTCTGGGAAGCCGAGGCTGCAGGGCCAGGCCTCAGACTGTCTGGGCAAGTCACAAGCTTTCTGCCTTTCCTCTCCCGGAGGCTCCAGACAGACAGAGCCAACACCTAGGCTGTGGAAAGCAGGGTTCCTTCGAAACTGTGCCAACCCATGGTGCTGAGGCTCAGAGTGGACGGGGGAATAAAAGATCTACCATCACAGGTTTCTCTAGTTTGATTTACCCAATACAGAAACTTTACAAGACTAGTCATGCACTTCTAATCTTGACTGACCTGGTTTGTTCCCACAGTTAGCTTATCATCAATGTGTATAGGGGCAGGAGAAGACATGGTAAGTGGTTGCCTGGGGTGGTAGGAGATGCAGGTGTTAACAAAAATGGTGCAGAGACAGAGTAGCCACACATACAAACTTGTTTATCCTGTCCCTAGAGTTTACCCAGGCAATAGCCCCTCCAACCCAGTGCAGTGAGAACAGAATGTGAAAAAACCTAAAATCTCAGACACATACTGTTCGAGTGCCAAAGCCCAGGGCTGAGGTATCAGGGTACTCCTATGAGGAGCTAATGGTATCCTAGTAACAAACAGTAACTGCATTCCACTGCTAGTCTCCCTTAGTCAATAAAGTTCATTGACCTAAGTCTCCAAGGAAAAGAGGCCTCCGGTGGGATCAGAACTCAAGAGCTGCCTTGATGTAGGTAGTGGACTAGATGACTTCCTGATGTCCCTCCTAGCCCTACATTCCTATGATACACCATGTGCCCATCCTAATATAAGATTCCTCTGTCTGACAGGGACTCTTCTATGAGATACTTTTCCTAATGAAGTGCTGGTCACTGCGAGAAACAGGACAAAAGCACCCAAGAGAACACTGAGTTGGGGCCACTCCCAGTAACTTCATATATGGTAGCCACAAAGAGAAGCACCAGGATACGTGGGCCTGATTTATTTTGTGCTAAAGACTCTTCCTTCCCCACTCTAAGCATAAGAGTAGCAAAGACTCCTACTGGCAGGGACAATAGGGAAGCACATGTAGGCTGTGGTGGGAAGATTGGGGTAGAAAGGAAGGAGATTGTGGGAACTGCAAAGCAGGCAGAATTTCTGGGCAATGTTAAATCAGAGCCGATTGTAAGCCTTGCCCTCAGAGAGGGAGGGAGGAGACTAGGAAGGGGGAAAAGCAGAGAGGGTCAGGGGAACTTGACCGACAGGTGGCTAAACAGGCAGTGTTGGAATCAGTGGGCCTGGCTTGCTCCTATTCTAGCACCTCTGTGCTGCCTCACCAGGGAGGTGTGAAGGTCAATGAAGTTTGCTAAGATTTAACTGAGGGATTATTGTGTAGTTCTCAGCAGCTGCTGCTCTGACCCTTCATATTCTCTGGGAGGGATCAATGCAGGGGAGGCTCCTTAGCCTCCAAGTTAGCCTGCATCCACATCCAAATTTCTTTGAAAACAGTTAAGCCATGGTCATGGTTAGAATACTGGGAGAAAAATATCCTGGTTGGTGTGGAAATGTGAAATGATTTTGGGAAGGAAAGCGGGGTGAGGTCAGAGCTTTACCTTGTCTTTAAAAAAATAGAGCGTAGGGAGTTTCTGATGTGAGAGCCTTACGTTCTGGTACTCTGTGGGCTGACATAATAGCCACTAGAAAGGAGACCTTCCAGGACAAATAAAGTAACAAACAGGATGCCAGCGGTTCAAAGGAGTGACCAGTCAATGTAGACAGGACAAAGTTCAAGTCCCATTGGGGGGGAGGTGTGTGGGTGGGTGTGGGTGTGCGGGTGGGGTGAATGAAAGGAAACAGCCTGTCCAGTCCCCTCATGAAATGCTTTACTGTGTGGTCTGAGAATAGGGATCCCTGGATGCAAAATGGCTGCTAGATGGACCTTAATGGAAAACTACATAGGCCTTACTCTTTCAGGTCAAGAGATAGTCCAATACTTTTGGCATGGGTTCAGAGTAGGCTTGCGTGTCCTTCCCCATCACCCATGAAGAGAACCTTTTCCTTGGCCTGGTAGGTGGCTCTAGTTGATAGCGTCTGGCTGCTAGCCAAGACCTCTTCAACCTTTGAGGAGCACAGCAGTTTGCTCCAGTTTAACCATGGAGGAACCAAGTCTTGAGGTGTAGAGACCTGAGGCTGGGGTATCTCAGTGCTCCCTCGTTTTGAGTGGGCAAGTTTGGGTAAAGAAGCAGGGCAATTGGGTCCCTGACCAAGAAATCCAATAGGGTTGCAAAGCAATGACAACGGGGCCACTCTGGAGTGATCAAATTGACCTCCGCTCTGTCTTGCTTTATCTGCAGGAGTGCCTTGTGAACCAGTGGAATCAGTGGAAAAGCATGGCACAGGCTGTTCAACCAGGGGATGAGAAATGCATATGCCAAGAATCCCAGGGTGTGGTTCTAGAGTGAGTGGAAGACTTCACACTTCTGGCTGGATTCCCCACGGTTGGAAAATGCTCTCCAAGACACCAAAGTGAAGGGACACTCATGGGTCAGGAACAACCTGCTGAGGCTATCCGCCAGGCAATTCTAAGAGTTGGGTAAGTATGAGATGATTAGGTGAATCAAGTATTGGATGAACAAGTCCCATAGGCTGCAAGCTTCCCGACACAGGGGAGAGGAGCGAACTCCACCTTGTTTGTTGATATAAGGTATAGCTGTGGTATCATCTGTCTGAACTAAGACTGATTTGCCTACCAGGTTGCCCTGGAATGCCATGAAAGCTAGATGGACTGCCCTAAGTTCTTTCACATTTATATGCAGGAATGACTCCTCTTTGGACCACAGACCCTGAATACAAAGGTCATTGGGATATGCACCCTCCTACTCCAATCCTGCATCTGATGCATCTGCAACCAGGCACTTTAAGGGTTGAGGGGCTTGGAAGGGTCAGCCTGCACACACATTGTGGTTGGAGCACCACCACTGCAGGGTCTCCAGAATGTGTGGAGGTAGGCACACCATGGTATCCAGAAAGCCTAGGGATGGGCAATAGACCTATGCTAGTCATGCCTGCAAGGAGTCGTAGCCTCGACTGAGTGAACTCTACCATGTATGTGCAAGAGGCCATATGGCCCAGAAGCCTCAGGCACATACAGACTGAGGTGAGAGGATGTTCAGTTAAGGTTCTGATCACATCAACATCATTAGGAACCATGCTTGTGGAAGAGAGGCTTGCACTTCCCTTGAGTCCTGGACAGCAACTTTGAACTCTACGTGTTGCATTTGGGTCAGCGTAGACTTCTGCTTGTTTATCATCAGAACAAGTCTAGAAAATGTTGCTTGGACCAGATACAGGTGTGCCTGAACCTCTCGTTGGAAGCAGCCCTTCACCAGCCACTTGCCCAGATATCGAAATACCTGGATCTTCTTTCACCAGAAGAAGACCTCAGCAACTGCTAGACACTTCGTAAAATGTGAGGAGCTGCTGACAGACCAATTTGGTGGACTGCATATTGAAAATGGCCCTGGCCAACCATAAAGTGCAGCAATCACCTGTCCCATGGCAGGATGGCGATGTGGAAATAGGCATCCCTCAGATCAAGGGCGGCATACCAGTCTCCAGCATCCAATGACAGGATAATGGAGCCCAGGGAGACCATACAGAATTTTAATCTGTGCAGAAAGCTGTTTAATCATCAGGTCCAGAATGGGGCACAGGCCCCCTTTGCCTTTGGGATTAGGAAATAGAGGGAGTAGAAACCCCTCCCTCTTCTTTCCACTGGCAACCCTTGCACTGCTGCCAAGGTGATGAAGGATTGAACTTTGTTGTGAAGTAGGTGCTCATGAGAGGGGTCCCTGAAGAATAAACAGGGAGGGGTGAAACAAGTGGGAAGGGGGCAGAGACGAAAACTAGAGTGAATATCCCCACTTCACTATGCTTAATACCCATTGGTCCAATGTGATGCTGTACCATCCCCTGAAAATCGGGATAAACTGTCCCTGAGGAGAGGAAGGTCTGGATACATGTCAAGTTCTGGTATGTCACTCACGGGCGCAGCACTAAAAGTTCTTTTTGGCACCTGAGTGGTTGCGTGACTGGTTCCTGTCCTGATCAGATAATCTCTGGTTTGGTCGCTGGCCATTACGGTTTCCCACATTGCAAAAATTCTGACCTGGGTTGGTATGGTCAGGAGGGTTGGGGCTGGAATTGATGCCTTGAGAGTGTGGAGGGAATATGTAGGCATAGGGACTTTCAGTGTCATGCAGGAGTCCTTCAAGATTTGTAATTTCTCATCTGTTTGTGATGAAAACAGACCTAGCCCCTCAAAAGGGAGGTCTAGGATGGTTGCCTGCACCTCTTGCAGAAGGCTGGAAGCTTGGAGCCAAGAACTCCTTCTCATCATGTCCCCTGAAGCCATGACACAAGTGGCAGTGTCTGCTGCATCCAAGACTGATTGCAGTAGAGATCTTGACATGACCTTCCATTCTTTCATGATCACTGACAGCTCGACCCAAGAACCCTGTGAGACCAATTCTGTGAACTTTCCATGGAGGACCAAGAGTCGTATGAATAATGGCTGAGAATGGCCTGCTGGTTGGCTATCCTCAGCCAGAGGCCCCCTGTAGAATAAATTTTTCTCCCAAACAACTCCAGCTTCTTGGTGTCTTTTGATTTGGGAGTTGGACATTGGTGGTCTTGGTGTTCTCTCTCATTGGCCACCACTACGACTAGGGACCTCAGGGTGGGGGGGTGTAGAAATGTTCATTGTCCACGGATGGAACAAAGCACTTGTGCTCCACCTGTTTCATGGCTGGGGGAATAGAGGCTGGTGTGTGCCAAAGGGTTTTACTAGTCTCTCTGAAGATTTTATCAGAGGGAGGGCAACTTTGGCGGATCCTTCTGGCATAAGGATGTCCACCATGGGATCTATGTTCCCTAACACCTCCTTTGCCTGTGGGCCCATATAATGTGCCACACACCTGAGGAGTTCCTGGTGCCATCTGCTGTCACCTGGGATGGCTGCTGAGGTTGCTCCCATAACTGCCTCATCAGGAGAAGGACTCTCCTTGAGTCTTCTCTGGGCCCTGGGACCAATTTTCCCTGTAAGCTGCGCAGCCATCCCAGCCGATGTCCGCTGCAGGAAACACTGCCAGCCACGGACGGCCAGCAACCAGAGTCCCTACCTGGTTGCAAAACTCTGTCTTCTGGCTGGCTGAGAGCATCTCTAGTGCTGGGAGTTTTTAAAACTCCCACCAAGAGAAGCTCTGACGGAGCACGCTCAGAAGTTCTGAGCATGCTTCATCAGTGCTTCCTCTGGCTGGAGGACCCCTGGCTTAGCTGCACTGCTCTGGCAGCCAGGTAACACTGAAGAGAGTTGGGGGTCAGGCCCGCGGGGGGATTAGCAGGGGAGCAGGTTAGGGTGGGAAGAGGGGGATCAGGCTGGCTGCGGGGGGCTGAGGGGGGGGGCAGGACAGGGCCAGGTGGAGGGGGTGACCGGGAAAGCAAGATAGAGCCTGCTGAGGAGTGGCCCACAGCGATCAACGTTAGCTGCTCAGCTGCCTCAGGGCCCTAGAGGGAACATTGCCTGGGACCCTGTTACGAGACCCCAGGTAGACAGGTGTCCTTCTCTCCATGAGGTTCTGTACCCACACAGTCCAAGTCTGAATCTGCTCCTCAACCTGGGGAAGCACAGGCAGATTGAGAAGATTGTGGTCTGGGATCTGTAGAGGCATAGAAGCAACTTGCCGTTGACCCTTGTCCTTGATGGCAGGGCCAGGGGATCCAAAAGGGCCACTGGGCTAGCATCTGCCACTGTTGTCAGGCCAGGTGATAAGGAGGATAGATCTTCCTCCTCCTGTCACCTTTGCTAGTCTGTGAGGCTACTGAGCTGTTGGTCATACTGAAAGGGAAGTGGCTGCGAGGGGACCACAGAGAAGCGGTGCCACTCAGTGCCAGGAGCAGTGCCGTTCTTCTTGAAAGGATGGCCCTGAAGGCCCACAGTGCCAGTACACTCTCAAGGTTGAGGCGCCTGGTGAGCGGTACCTTGGTGCTCCTGCTGCTGCAATCACCATGAGCAGTACCAGCATATGGTGCTGTATGGGAAGAGGGTCGGCAGGCATTGTTGACTGGGAGGTCTTCAGTGGTAAGTGTGATGCTGGTACCAGTGAGCAGTGCTGAGGTGATGGGGGTCTCCACAGCATTGCTTATCCTTTGACTGCATCGACAATCTGGGCTTTGGTACTGTGGGATGTTCCGGGACTGGTAATGCCATCTCTTCTATCAGCTGCCTGGCAGCCTCGAAAGTCTTGGGGGTGGATGGGAGCTGCAAGACCTCCTTCAGTATACCTCTAGTTGGGGATGGCTTAGAACCTGAACTCAACAGATCTGCCACTGGGGCCAGAGTCAAAGGTGCTGTAAGATGCAGAGCCAGGATCGAGTGGCTCAACTCGGTTCTCACTCTAGACTATTCCTTAGCTGACTTAGAAGTCAAGGAGCCTGCCCTCTCCACCTTCCTTTTCTTCGGTGGAGCTGAGGAGTGGGACTGGGGAACGTGTCCCCCGCAAAGTGCTGGTACTAGTGAGGGGCGCTGCCTGGATTCTTTTCCAGAGTTCTTATCTCTTGCCACCAGCCACATGCTCTGAATTGACACTGTCCTACTCAAGCCTCCAGCTTCTCTGGGGCGAAGAGCATCTTCTGTCATGAGAAGATGCTTCCATTCTTTCTGGGTGTGAAGCTTGAAACTTCTGTAGAGTTTGCACTTGTCTCTTAAGTGTGACTCACCCCAGACATCAAAAGCATGAGGCATGAGGGTTGTCTGTTGACATAAACTTCTTACATGAGACACAGGCTTTGAAGCCAGGAATTCCCTGGCTCCGCCCTGGGGCAAAGGGCAACTCTTGGAGACCAAGGGTACCCTACTCACACCTAACTACAACTGCTTGACTAACAATAACCTAATGACTACAAACACTATCTACAAAGGACTTAAGAACAAGAACTAGGGGATAGCCAGCTACAAAGAGAGCTATCAGTGTTCCAGGGACAGACTGTCAGGACAGTAGGAAGGAATTGGGGAGGGAGAAGGTAGGCTGAGCTATATACAGAGGGTCATGGGGCACCCCTGGTGGCCGCAGCTGACCCTGCTGGTAATCTAAGGGAAAACCTTCCAGCGATCAGTAGACATGGCACACGCACACCTGAGTTAGAATTAACATAAGCAATCACTTGAAGAACAACCTCTTCCACCTCCTGCCTTTGCCTCTGGCTCCCAAGATACTCAGAGATCTCCCCTTTCTCATAACTGGAAGCCTACCTACAGCAAACCCTACCCCATGTCCCCCTATTGCCAATTCCATCCTGCCTCTGCAATTCACCCCAAGCCACCTTTACTCCAACCCTGCTGCAGTCCTCATCCAGGCCATCATCACATCATGCTTTAATACTGGTAATTCCCTTCTCTTTGGCCTCCCCAAGTCTCAGCTCATGACACCAGCCTGTGTAGAATGCAACCATTTCTTCGTGTGTACACAGAAACACATCCCCATCACCTAGAACCCTCAGTTTCACCACACTTTAATTCTTTTCAGGACCAAGTTATACATTTTCGTTATTTTTCATAATCTTTCATAGACACTGACCTGATCTGCCTTGGTACTTAGCCTGTCTAGTACTGGCATCCAGTCAGTTTCTTGAGAACATATTGTGCTGATCTATCATTTATAGGTATAGTTAGAGTCTGAGATTAGGTGGTAGGGATGGGGATTCAGTGAGGCAGCCAGTTGCTGTCAAAAGACTGATGGGAAAGGGATCAATAATTTAAAATTTTCCATCTTCAAAATTTAAATATTTTCTGACTCTACTGATAATTGGGAAAAAGGAGATGCATCCCGCTTCCTCACAAAAAGAGCTACAAGTTTCTCCCTGATACCAAAAATCAAGCTACTTCTCCCATGCCTTTAAAGATTAGGAAATCTTGGGGCTAATTTTGTCAACTGTAGTCAAAAGCTTCCAGCTTTTCCTATGACAAACCACTGCAAGTTTGCTTATGCATTGACAATACAAAAATCTAACCTAGAGGGTACTAAGGCTATAAAGAATAGCAAACATGGATTTGTGAAGAACAAAGCATGCCAAATTAATCTATTTTTCCTGTCTAACAGGATTACTGAGCTAGTGGATGGGGGAAGCAGTAGATAAGCTACACCTTGATTTTAACAAAGTTTTTAACACTGTACCATATAACATTTTCATAAACAAACTATGGATATGTGGTCCAGATTAGATCACTATAAAGTGGATGCATAACTGGCTGAAAAACTAGAATCACGAGTAGTTATCAATGATTCACTGTCAAACTGGGAGAACATATCTAGTTTCTCAGGGAACTGTTTTGGGTCAGGTACCACTCATAAATGACTTGAACAATGGAGTGGAGAGAACACTCATGCAGTTTGTGAAGGACAACAAGATAAGAGGGACTGCAAAACACTCTGAGGGGACAGAAATACAATTCAAAATGACCTTGACAAAAATGAAATTCATTAAAGACAATTGCAAAGTGCTACACTTAGGAAAGAAAAATGAAATCTACAATTACAAAAAAAAGGAATAAGTAGTTTGGCAGCAGCACTCCTGGAGAGGATCTGTGGATTATAAGGGGTCTTAAACACGCAGCCCCTAAATCTATTTCCTGCAGCCTGCAATGACACTATCGTTACTAATATCTACAGTATCGTTTATCATTGTATGAAAAGGTTTAAGTGGTGCAGCCCTTGGGCTAATGTACTAGTCCTCATGTGGGTCCTGTACTAGTCCTCAAGCGGCCCTCGTGGTGATTTGAGTTTGAGACCCCTGTTATAGTGCAGTTTCCCAACCAGTGTACCATCGCACACAGGTGTGCCATCAGACTTGAGCAGGTGTGCCACAAACTTCTTTGAAAATCTACTCAAAGAGCTCTGGATTGGCTCATTAATATTCATCAGTTCATTTGGAAACTATATGGTGGTGTGCCTCAAATTAATTGAACGCAGAAAGGTATGCCACGGCAGAGAAAATGTTGGGAACCACTGTTATAGTGGATCACAAATTGAATAGGAGCCCACAATGTAATGAACTTACAAAAAAGGCTATCGTTCTGTGGTGTAACACATAGGAGGTAATCAGGGAAGCTTTGGCTGCAGTACTATGTCCAGTTCTCAGCACCACACTTTAGGAAATGTGGACAAATTGGTGAGAGTTCAGAGGAGAGCAATAGTAGTAACAAAAGGTTTAGAAAGCCTGACCTATGAGGGAAAAGTTAAAAAAAATTGGGCATGTTTACTCAAGGAAAGAGACTGATGGGGTACCTGATAACAGTATGCAAATATGCTAGAGGCAGTTATAAACAAGACAGTGATCAGTTATTCTTTGTGTCACCTAACCTTTCGGCAAGAAATAAGCTGCTAAACTGGCAGCAAAAGGGATGTTATAGTTAGAAAGTTTTTCCTAACATCTAACCTAAGGATAGTTAAGCTCTGGAATAGGCTCCAAGGAAAGCTGTGGAATCCCTATAACTGGAGATTTTTAAGAACAAGTTAGGTAAACACCTGTCTGGGTATGCTTGATCCTGCCTCAGCATGGGAGGGATGTGGACTTAATGACCTCTTCGGGTCCCTTCCAGCCCCACATTTCTATGATTTCTGTGAATAAGACAGTCAGCTCCCTGTGCTTTGATTCTGAGTAATCCTTTAAGACCTCTTTTCCAGAGAGAGTTCCAGTGCTTCTAAGGCTTTCTTCAGAGAAGTGGATAACAATACCAAGGACTCTGAACCATCCAACAGTTCACAAAAATGCCCCTTTTAATTTTTAGGCAGATCTCATGGTTTTGGCTCCCATTATTCATACCATGACATGCAGACAAGGCACCCCACCCCCGAATGAAGTAAGGCACTTCTCCTGTTTGCTGTGGGAGTAAAGTCACCACAAGTCAAACACTGTTTTGGGTATATGCATTGTGAGCACTTAACTTGTTGATCTGTGAAGGGCATTTTCTCAGTGTCCAAACCCTATGTGCTTCACCAAGGGTATCATTATTAAATCCTAAATTAACACTGGCAAGAAGCTATGGTGTGAATAATAATGGAGTTTCTACATTAAAAAAATAATACACAAAATACATACAGGCATTAAGAGGCACAACTGGGGTGAGGTAATAGTGGGCTGCTTGTGCAGCGTAGAGCATAACATTATACGGGGGTCACAGGGAGATGATTTTATAACCATGGATGGACCGTCAGATATGCAGGTGATGCACGTACAAACCCTAACAATGAAACTTCTTTAGAAGGCAGAGATCATCAAACAAAGGAAGAGTCTTACTGTGTAGCCCTTTTCCCAGTTAAGTGTGGGGCCCATTCCCATTGGTATGAACAGCGAGGAGGAGGAGGAGATGAAAACACTATATGGTTGCCTGCACTCTGCTGCTCTCACAGGCTACACAGGAGGGGCAAGAGGCTGTACACCTGCTGGATAGATTCTTTATTTGGATTAGGTAATAACTCCCTTGGCTGGGTTCCAAGAGTGGAATTGCTGCCTCTCTCAATTATACTAAACCCCACAGGCAAACACTATGCTAGGGCAGGCACAGGCCAGGAATTCATTTCTCACATTCCACTTCTACAGGCTGGGGGAAAGGCACTGACTAGTGAAACAAGAGCTGTTCAGCCTGAGCTTTCCAATGCAGATTCCAACCTTCCTGTTGCAGAGTCTATTTGGGGAGACCACCCAGGGCACACTCCTTCCCCACTCTATCCCTCTAAAGTTTTATCAACCACCACTTAGTAGCTTTCCTGCTTTTGATAACAAGTACCAATCATTATTCAGAGAACACAAGCATTTAAGAGGATTAGGTTATTATCCGTGTTTTACAGGGCAAAAACTGAGGCAGAAAGGGAAGAAGAGAACCAACCTGCCCTGAGGTAACACAGATAGTTGGGGCTGAATAAGTAAGGCTATGACTACATTTGTAATTTATTTCGAATTACGGAGGATTAATTCAAATTAAATTAATGCATGGCCACACAGGCATTCATTACTTCAAAGTAAGGAAGTTCTTACTTCAAAGTAATGAAAGCTTACTATGAAGTTCTAAAACCTCCTTTAACTTCGAAGTAAAGGCTAATTCGAATTTATCAGTTAAAATTAACCCAATGGAGCCTTATTAATTCAAATTAACTGTTAGTTTGAATTAATGCGGTTTGACCTTCTTCCTTCCAGGGGCAAGCAGCCCCAAAGCCCTCAAGGGCCCAAGGCCTAATCTAGCACCAGTCCCCTGGCTGGGCAGGGGGTGCCTTTCTTGCCGCATGCAGCCAGGGCCTGGTGGGGGTGCCCTGGCTGTGCTGGCCAGGCAGCGGGGAAGGCACCCCCTATGCCCCAGGCGCTCAGCCAGATGGCAGGGAAGGGACCCTGCGCTCACAGCTCCAGCCAGGGGTGGGGGGCTCCCTTCCCCGCACACACCCAGGCAGCCTGAAGCAGGCAAGGGGTGCCTTTCCTCAGCCCCAGCCCCAGCCTGGCTCCCAGAAGAATGAGCCTTTGCCAAAGGTACATTCCTTTATGGGGCCAGGTAGGGTCTCTCTGGTGCACTCTAAAATTTGGCACCCAGGGCTTTCCCCATTTGCCCTAACCCTAGTTACAGCCTTCGGAATAGCCTTTCTCGAGGGCCATGTTGCCACACTTCCCATGGTGCCCCCTTCCTAAGTCAAACTAGCAAGTTCTGTGCATAGACATGCTAGTTCAATCTGGGTTTCCAGTGGGGCCATGTTAGCTTGAATTAACTTACTTCGAATTAACCTTTATTAGTTTGATTTAATTAGTTTGAAGTAAGTAATTCAAACTAACATTCTAAGTGTAGACATAGCCTAAGAGACCCAGTCCTGTACTCAGTCAAGTGCTCAAAGCAGCCCCACTTGGCTCCTATCCTCAATAACATCAGTAAAAGGCCTGTTTGGAATCCTGAGGCACACCCTCCCTTCCCCCAGCCTCAGCCAATTACCCCCCATATACAGAATCATATAAAGTGCTTTGTTCAGAGTCCTAGGTGTGGATTAGTTACTAATGCAAATTCTGATATTCTAATTTGATAAGAAAAAAAGAGGTGTAAACAGAAGGAAACCACTATTCAAAGGAAGGCTCCCAGAAAAGGTCTCCATTTACTATTCCCTTTTCTTCAAACCTCCAAGCTTTCCATCCAGGGAAATGCCTAATCAAACTCAGGCCCTGGTAGAGTTTATTGCAGCATTACATAAGGAAATGTGTTCTGGATAAGTGCTTAGAAGGAAACTGCTTAGAGCAGGGGACTCAAACTCAAATCACCATGAGAGCTGCATGAGGACTAGTACAGGCCCACATGAGGACTAGTACGTTAATTCAAGGGCCACAACACTGAAACCTTTTCATACAATGATACTGCAAATATTGGTAACGATAGTGTCATTGCAGGCTACAGGGAATAGCTTTAGGGGCCGGATGCAGCCTGCATGTTTGAGACCCCTGGCTTAGAGAGACATCTCTTACTCATTCAGCCTGCCTAGTCCTTCCTCCACCATGCCCCTGCCAGTACCTGGAACTGAAAGCTGTTTTCATGGCCTGTGCTTCCAATGGGTCTGAGGAGATGAGGAAAACTATTTCCTTATATCCAGAACAAGATTTCCTGAGCAACACACAATGAGGAGATTGAACAAGCTCCTGTCCCCTGTGCACTATATTCTTCTCACCCAAAAAGCCACAGGTAGCTGGTTTAACTTACCTGACTGCTGAGGAGGCAGGCCTACTGTCAGCTGTGCAAGTATCTGGTTGAACAGCCCATACCGACCCTCCTGTGTTAAGTACTGACTGGTGACCGAGGGTGGAGGATGTACTCCCCCTGCTTATAGCTCCGCTGGCCAGGTTCATGTTTGTTAACTAAAAAGACAGACAAAAATACATCAGACACTACAAAGACCCAAGAAAGTAGCAGCAGGTAGCTCTGAGACAGATACAAACTTTTGGCAGTCTAATAATGGAAGGAAGACTCCGACAGTCTTTCTCCAGGGACGAAGGAAAGATTTCCTTCTTGGATTAAAGCAAACATGAAGTAGCTGGGCAAAGCAGTGGCGAGCGCCATTGTCGAAGTCACCCTGCTTACTTTGTCAAATCTTTTTGCTAACCTTGTGCTCCCCACGTCCACCCATTAATTTTTTGTAGTTTACACTTAACACAGCACCATACTGTATTTGCCGCCTTTTTTTTTTTTCCCCTCTACGGCTGCCTGATTGTGTACCTCTAGTTCCAGATGAGGTGTGTAGTTGACCAGTCAGTTCATAACTCTGGTGTTGATAACTCTGAGGCTGTACTGTACTTGATCACTTTATTTTTTCCATGGGACCTCTGCCTCTTTCAGTTCACAGAATGGACATATTTTGAGGGTGAATCAGCGTTTGTAGTTACTGTTGTATGAAGGACACTTGCATTAAGGCAGCTGAATACTGACCTGAAGAATTTCATTCAATCCCTGCCTCTGCCACAGGGTTCCCTTGTAATGCCAATCAAGTCACTTAAATCAAACTTTTCCACACGTCGGCACTGATTTTGTGCCCAAAATTTTGAGTGCCTACTTGAGACCCTGGTATGTGATTTGTGGAAGTTTTGAACTCTCACAGCTGTAACTGAAGTTAATGGAGACTGTGCTTTGAACACATAAATTTCTATACAATGCAAAGCACTCTGAAGCAAGAGATCCTAGGTGTCTCAAAACTGGGCATCCAAAATTAGTGACTAGTGTTGATTGTATCCTTTTATGTCTGTTTGCTATCTACTAAATGGGGATAGTTATACCACTATCTCATGGTTGTGAAGATACATTAATTAATATTCATCACACAATATAGTGGGAGAACAGAGAAAAGCCAATTTTGAAGAAAGTAAAATTCTGTCTTCAGAGTAGGGTTTGAATAATGCGCATAAATAAGGCCTGGGTTCACACACTGAACAAGGAGAAGACAAAATGTTGACCAGCTAGCAGGTCATTAAGTGGACACTGTCCATTTGGTGCACTGAATGAGACAGGCTCTCTGGAAAAAATACTGTGTAATCATGTAAATTAAAGACTGTCATAATGCATACACACAAGTGGGTCACATTAAGGCAGCACAAGTAACCGTCTTGTTGGCATTCTGTAACTTGAGTGCTTGACATTGCAACCTTAACAATGATCTCTTTTATGTAAATTTGTATGTGTAATTACCTAGGTTTTCAAACCCCCCCTCCCCCCCCCAAAAATCCATACTGATATCCTCCCTTCACTCACAAATTCCATCATATGGCTTCATATTAACAACCATACGAGACACCAGCAGGGCTGGAAGGAACCTGTACATCTATCTATTCCCATTCCCTCTTCTTACTTTAGCCAGTTCCAGCCCCCATTACTGAGGCTTGTCATTTCAGTCCTAGTCTCTTTATCCAGGAATAGCTAGTCTGTTCCTGCCAGAGTCTCAGTCTCTGTTCCACAGTACCAAGCACAGTCTCCTTGCTCAATAATCCCCAGTTCCTCTTACCCCCCAGCTCCTCATCTGTACGTTTCTCCACTTCTGTTCTCCGGTCACTTATCTACCCCGTGACATTCCCTCTCAAGGGTTCTCACCAAACCCCAGTGTCCACCCTCTTCATGCTGTTTCCTAGTGTTTGAATCTTAACCGCTTTGATTTGCTGTCACAGCATGACCTGGTACCATCACTTACATGTCCCTGCATTTATTTTGCTCCCATTCTGTAAGTTCCCCCATCTTCAAAGTGTCTGACGAAATGGGATTTTCTCCCGTGAAAGCGCATGCGATAAATAAATTTTTTAGCCTTTAAGTGTCACAGGACTCATTGCTTGTTTTTCAGGGAATATAGTTGCTAGAATCTAAGAAAAACATGCATAAATGTGGTATTTTTGCTAGTTTCATTCCCTGAAAATACTGAAGCACTTTGGCTGAAAATTTCACCAAAAAATTCAGCCTGAGGCAGATGCCTGCCACAAAAAATTTCAGATCAAATGGTTAAAGATTGGCAAATTTATAAGCAACTGAAAACATGGACTTACTACGGGAAGTCTTGTGCACTACCATCCCCATCTATACCCCTAACAATGTTATTCTGGTGACTCTTCTGAGAGAGCAACACTGAACCTTTCTGTAACTCCGTATTAATATCATGCATTTATATTATGGTAGCTGTCAAAGACCACAAACCAGACTGAGCTTCATTGTACTAGGTGCTGTACAAACACTTAATAAATGACAGTAACTGCTCCTAAATATCTTTCAGTCTAAAAAAGACAAGAGAGAGTGGATTAGGCAAAGAGAATAGGATGCATATTGTCCTTACCCAGGCAAAAGTGGTGATCACAACTGTTAGAAAAGGCCTATGCAGAGAGGTGACTTGATTCAGCCCTTCCTTCATCACACCAATACCATGGTCCATTTAGTAACATGCATCAGTTCTCTACCCCCACCCCTCACCCGACACATTAGCTCATTTTTCTCTTTAACAGTGTTTATTTTAAAGCTGTCTTTTAAAGCAAAGCAGGTGAGCAAATAGCTGAGCATGAGGGGTAAAGACATTTCACACATTCCAGCCAGACAGGTGTTTAAATTACAGGAGGCTTAAATAAAGGCAATGTATTCAGAGAAAAGAAATTACTCAGCTCGTGCAGTAACAATGGTTCTTTGAGATGCATATTCTTACGGGTGCCCTACGCCAGATACTCTTGCGCTCCTGCGCTGCTGATCAAAGAACTTCAGTAGGAGTGTCTATTAGGCATGCGTATGCACTGTCTTCCTGTGCTGCACCATAAGGCTCACCACTGTGTCTGGACTATTCCTTCTCCACCACAGAGTCATGAGAGACTCTCTACCGGCAGAGAACTCCAAAGTGAAGTGGAGGTGGATGGTTGCAGAGCATCCATAGGGACACATGTCTCTAAGAAGCATTGGTACTGCTCAAGAGCTATGTCTACACTTTGAGGGCCCTTGGAGGTCAACTAAACAAGGTCGATTTTAAGTGTAAACATACCTGGGCCGCCCTGCCTTGCACCCGGGTCCTGATCAGCCTCCCAGTCCCAATCTAGCTCCCAGCACCCTGCAGCAAAGGGCCGGGAGCCAGCTCCCATCCCCAGCAGAGAGAGGCAGGGAGCCCTATAAGGCTCCCAGCCTCTCACAGCCGGTGACGGGCATTTGAAGCTGGTTCCCACTGCCTGTGGAAAGGGGCTGGGAGCCTGATCTGGCTCTGAGATCCTTGCCACCGCAGACAAGCAGCTAGGACTGGATCCTAGTTAATTTCACAGGCTACAAGCAGCGAGGGCAAGGGCCGACTATGCGTGCTGCTGGCCACTGCAGAAGCCAACTCTGCACTCCCCTGGCTGCTTGGCAGGAGTCAGCTGCCAGCCACTGCTGCCTGCAGAGAAGGGCTGGGAGCCAGATAGGGCCCCCAGCTCCTCGATACACATGAGGAGCCAGATGAGGTCTCTACCCCAGGGGCCAGATTGGGGCTTAGAGCCCGGTCATGCCCTGGAACAGGAAAGGGGGTGGGCCCTGCCCTGTAAAGCTGGTTTAAATGCTCATGTCGACTTACAGGGCAGGAATTATTAAGCAAGTGCTTAAGTTGACAATAATTTCTAAATATAGACTGGGCTTTGCTTAAGTCAATTTAAGGGGCTTTATGTCGACTTAAGCATGTAATATAGATATACTCAAGGTGAGTAATTTCTTCTTCTTCTAGTAGCCCTATAGGTGCTCCATGGTGGGTGGTTCCCAAGCAGTAACCCTGCTGGTGGGTTGGAATGTCAGAGTCTGGTCAATCACAGATGATAATACTGTGGAGTCAAAGATGGCATGAGATATGGAGCCCTCAGTAACTGCATAACGTTATATGAAGATATGGACAACTGCCTGTGTTGCCACTCTACAGACAGGGACATTCTTGAAGATGATGACGGATGAGGAGATCAACTGTGTGGAGTAAGTGTGAATCAGGTCAGGAGGTGTCATGTTGCAAGTTTGGTAACATTGCCTACTGCAGTTTGAGACCTACTTAGAGAGACTTTCAGTTGATATTTTTGAGCCACTGGTTCTTACTGCAATGGAAAGGAAAAATCTAAGGGCAGCATCCAGAGAATGATGTCGCATCCTTGTGCTGAAGCAATAGCATGGACAATATAATGGCTAACAGATCTGTGGATGGCATCCTCCATTGTTTGAATATGCTCTAAAGTATTATTCTGTCAATCTCCCACTCATGAGCTTGCTGGAATATGTGACAGATTTTCTGCTATCAAGTTCTGTGCACCCAGGAAGTACGTTGCAGAGTGTAATGTGAAAGAATTCTATTGATATTGACACCCCCAGCATTAATGGTGGTACTCGGAAACTTCTCCATGCCAAGTACTCCAGTGCCCAGTGAGATGTCAATGATAGTACAGATGATAAAAAAAACAATCTTGGTACATGAATTATGGAGTGCTTACTCCTGTCCCTGGGTGCTGATGACTTAGTGGCTATGCCCTTCAAGTACAGGGGCAAGTCAGCAGTGCTGGCTGCTGGCAGTCTTCATATGAATTGCAAGAGTTTTAGTGCTAGCAATACCAAAGTACTGAGCAAGTTGGAGATCACTTGTGGTTATCTCAGGACTCATTTCAAAGACTTCCCACTCTCCTCTTAGATGACTTTTGAAAGGGGTCAGCAGTCTGCTTCTCTGATCTCATGCCCTTAAACTGGGGATCAGCAACGCAGGCTCAGTGAGCCACCTGCGTCTCCCTGAGCACCTCCTTCTGCCTCCCTGGCAATTTCCTTCAGGGAGCCAGGTGTGCCTTGAGGACTCCCGGCTGGCCCCAGCATCAGAGCTGAATAAGGGGACTTCCTGCTTGCGCAGGCCCCCACTTTTGGGGTGCAGGCATTGTCCCCACCCTCCCACCAAAACTGCATGAGCCAGAGACAGCCCAGCGGCTATGCCGTGGCCCCTAGCGCTGACGGGCGGTGTGTGTGCAGGCTGTGCATGCTCCCTCCGTTCGGTGCTCTGCTGGCAGGGCAGAGCAGCGCTGCCTCACCTACTGCCAGCCGGCCATCAGCTGCAGCTTGCAGAGGCAGGGCCCTGGAATGGCCCGCTCCGCGGAGTTCAGGCCACTTCAATCTGGCCACTCCAGGCCTGAACAGAGGCTGCCTCGCCCCCAGGCCCTGGATTGGGCCCGTTCGGCCCTGGGGTGGCCAGGTCGAAGCGGCCTGAACTCCGTGGGCCATTACAGGGCCCCATCTCTGCAAGCTGCAGCCTCTGCCAGCTGCTCTTGGGAGGGGCGGCCGGCTGGGGGTAGGTGGGGCAGCACTGCTCCACCCCACCAGTGGAGGTGGTGATGGAGGGAGTACATGCTACCCATACAGCCCCCTCCTGCGCCAGGGGCCACAGCGCAGCTGCTAGGCCAGCTCGGGCTCATGTGGTTGTGGTGGGAGGGTGGGGGAAATGGCTCTTCTGCCCTTGAGGGTTGCCAACCCCTGCTTTAAGCACAGAGGCTGTAGGAACACTCAAATTGGCCTGGAGACTCCAGAATTGGGTCTTGTGGAGACCTGAGAGTGGCTTCCATAAAGATAATCCTGTGCCTAAGCTCTCTGTCCTTGTGGGAATTCATGAAAGTTGCTGGCAGTGATTACACTTTTTACTGAATATGGCCCTCTGCAAAGCAGCAAATGCACTTACAGTGCTGGTCTACAACAGAAGTTGCCTCCCTGCAAGTGAGGCCTTTCTTGAAGCCCAATGAACTGACACCCCACTGGAAGGTGAAGGATCCCTAACAAGGTCAGGAAAATAATTTTTTTTGTTTTAGCTTTTTGTGGGGGTTAAATAACAAGGAAGATAAGGAATAACCATAACTATTTCCAGAGGGGTAGTCATGTTAGTTTATTTCAGCAAAACAAACAAAGGGTCTTGTGACACTTTTAAAGACTATCAAATATATCTATTGCATGAGCTTTCATGGGCACACTCCCATTTCATCAGATGCATGAAATGGAAAATACAGCATGTAAGCTGTAAATATATACATATAGAGAAGGGTGGGTCACAAGGTTAATTCAAACAGATCCAGAGGGAGAGACTGCTAGTCTATCACTGCAAAGTAAACAAGCTGTTTTGATTCAAACAGTGTGCAAGAGGGAAGCAACAGCTGAAAAGAGTAACCAAGGAGGAATCATCTTTTGTAATGACAGCCAGTCAAGAATTCTGTTCCAACCCAGTGTTAAGGTATCTCATTTGCAGATGAATTCCACGTTCCAATTTGTTTTTAATTTTTTTTTCCCCAAAGTACTGTAACTAGCATGTTTTTTTACAGAATGTCTAGGTAGACTGAAATGTTTTCCCAGGGGTTTTTGAAAGTTACCATTCTTAATGTCTGATTTGTGCCCATTTATTCTTTTGTGCAGAGACAGTCCAGTTTGGCCAATGTATACAGCAGAGGTGCATTGCTGGCACATTGATGATATATATCATAATAGTAGATGAGTAGACAAATGAGCCCGTGATGGAATGGCTAACCTGGTTAGGTTCCATGATGGCGTCACTTATGTAGATATTTGGGCAGAGCTGGCAACAGAGGCCTACCACAGGCATAAGAACCTGGATTAGTGTTCCTGTTGTATGGTGTGTAGCTGCTCGGGAGTATTTGTTGCCATGTTGGGGGGACTGTACGTAAGCAAGGAGTGGGCCACCACCCAATGCTTGCGAGAGTGAGGGACAATCTTGTAGGATAGGCTGTAGATTCTTGATCCCCCATGGAACACCCATAGGACTCTACTTGAAGAACCAGAAAGAGTGTGAGGCTTACCTGCAGCTAGCCCATCCACCTACCTGCAACCACTTGTTAAGGCTCCATGCTCCGGTAAGTTTCAGTTGCAGTAACTAGGCTTCCAGAGTCTTGGCATAGCAGATTCATGGGATACCACCTCACCAGGGTGCCTGTGTCTTACAGCGAAACTAATTTTTCTAGCAGTCCCTGTCATTACTAGTTACCTGATGAGCTGCCTATCCTTCTTCAGACTTAGGGAAATGTTTAACAACAGATAAGCTTAGGCATGGAAGAGCATGGTTTATAATACCCAGTCCAAAGGCTGCAACAGAAATTTTTTGATCTGCTGCTTCAGGGATTGCAAATGGAACAAACAGAACTGAAAGTCTGGTAGAGCCCAAACAGGAAACTGGTGATTAGTGTGGAACTAAACCAAACAGTTTATATGATTTCTATACTGAACTGAATTCACACATGGATCTTATCAGGCTGCACCCTTGAACCTGAAGGCTGCATTAGCTTGCTGCTAGTGCTTGTTTCTGCACTCAACTTTACTCATTTAAAAACTGTACTTTTTGAGTCTCTCTCTTCCTCTACTCTTCATGACTATAAGCCCTTTGGGGCAGTGACTGTATGTGTCTGTAGGTCAGCTTGTACATACAGCCATGCTTTTGCTGGAACCTCTGGTGCTACTGAAATATGAATATCAATTATGATTAATAATTTATTCCACACTCCAGACCAATGTATGGCATTTTCCCAGTCTCATCATGCAGATGCCACATGCATCTCTGATCTAGGCCAAACCAGCCTGAGTAGGGTCCAATAGTGCTCCCAGTTCTTCCAGCACTACTGGAGCCAGCCCGTCTGCTTTGCTTTCTTCGATGTTTTGAGCTGCCAGAATGTAACAGGCCATTCCAGTGTGGGAAACATTGCTGGATCTTAACTTGTCTCTTTTCTGGACAGCAAAAGGAAACCCCAAACCACCAAACTCTTACTAAACCCACAATTCACTGTTTGAATAGTGGTACAAAATACACCCATTAAAGACCCTTTGGAGAAACCACACTGTACACACTTGCTCCTCTCCCGGGTCACCCTTCCATGACCCAGATTAGCTTCCTGCTCACGCCCAACCTGTACCTATTTATTGCAAGGCCGTTTCATTTCATGCACAGATTTGCATTTGCTGAGAAGACCAGCCAGAAAGAAATAAGAATTGGGGCTAATAGTTTGGGAAGTGTGAAATCTGAGTGTGCACCAAGGCTGATCTGGCCAAAGGCCTGTGACATTCCTTCTCTGCTTGCTGAGCTTACCAGCTTACAGGATATACATATGCATAGAGAGTACAAGTATTCCAGTCTCCAGAAAACGTTCCAGACAAAGACCTGCCAGAGACATTCCTGGGAAACCTGACAAATTCAGAGATTTCTTTGTAGTGTCTCCAGTGTATGCATCCATTTAACAATAAAAAAAAAACAAGTTAGTGCTGTTGCAGTGAATGGCTGAATTTGCCTCTTGCTTCTTTCTCAAAAAGTTAGGCTCTCATTTAAGCGATCTACCTCAGAGGGTCCCAATGGGAGTGTTTTCAATGGGGCATGGATGTGTCAAATGATTGATGATCAGGGCATCATCTTACTCATAACATGAGTTCCTAGCTGCACAGTCCAGACCATCTGACAATTTAGCTACTCCCTGCAAATTGCAGGGCCCACTTTAACATAACAAAAGCCTCTGCTCTCATTCCCTTTGGAGCCTCAGAGAAGCAGGAGAGACAGTTTTCCTGTTCTGCAGAAACCACACAGACATTTTCTCCTCTGACAGCCTCTGCTGAGACCAGTCATGTTATCACTGAGTTGCACAAGTCTGCACTGTCAGAAATAATACTAACCCCTCAGAACAATTCATGCATGAAGATCAGCTAAGGGATAAAGCATGAGGTCCCTACAACAGTGCAGAAGTCACTATGAAAGAGAGGTGGAGGGAGAATGCCACATACAGAAAAGCAAAGGGTCACCTGGGTGGGAAACAAAGCAGCTTGTGATGTCCAGGAGATGGGCTGAGTCACAGCAGGGGGACTATAGTAACGTTACTGTGTATGGATTTTTTTTATTCATGTCCTGAGTTTTATGGTCTTAGTTTAATCTCTCCTTGATTCCTGGGCTCATATTTCTCAGGTCTGGGATAGAAGGAGTTGTGCTGTATATTCACACATCCACTTTGCTTTGCGGCACATTTCATCTGCTAAGGACAAGGGGACTCCAAGTTTAAAGTGATCAGATGTCCGAGTTTTACAGGAAAGTCCTGATATTCAGAGCATTGTCTCACATAGGCACCTATTACACCACATCCCCAACCCAATTTTTCACAATTGCTATCTGGTCACCCACTCTAAGCTGTGCAGTAAGAGACAGACAGGCAGTGTCGAAAGAAGCTGCATAGGTTTGGTCTGATCATTGATAACTAGTGGAAACTTCTTACTTTGGGATTTTTGTGGCAGACTATTCCTCCAAAGTCACCCTGGGGCACTGCACACTGGCCACCTCAAAGCCGACCCCACAAAGTTTTAGTAAACTTATCTGGCTTCTGCTAACTTCCACTTTCTGTCCAAGTGAAAAATGTAGAGCAAGAAAAATGCCTCATCCTCCTGGGGATCTGTCAGCACATTTGCAGGAGGCCTGGCTGCTGGATGACGGGCACTGGCTGGGTGTACAGTGGAGAAGGAGACAGCTCATTCTAGCTCTCGCCTGGGTGGTCTGATGTTATCCCTTTGATTAAACTCCCTGGCTAAAAGAACTGGAGTTGTTCCTAACGATAGCTGGGTCCTGAAACCTCACACTCTCTTTCATGGAGAGGGGCAGTGCCCCCATCAGTTTCTCCTCCTATTTCTCCCTGCAAAGCTGGGCCGATTCAACACATTCTTCTGTTCACTAGCATGAAGTGCTACAGCTTGGTTGATAGCACGAGCAGACCCCCACCCCCAGTGATAATGAGACTCACACAAATCCAGTGCTTCAGGAGAGTCCCTCTTTATTTTACAACATGTTTCAGGGGAAAAGGTGTGCTGTATCCAGAGAAGGTGGCCTATGCACATCCATGTGCCACCTGTGCCTGTCATGAAGCTAGGAGAAGTAGCAGAGCCTACAGATTCTAATAGAGTTAAGGACTCATATTAGCACAAAAACAAAAATTGCCAGATAAATTCATAGTTCTCCAGCAAATCCAGTATTCTTTCTAATCACACTTCAGAGGAAGATGCAAGAAACACCACTGTGGACAACTGTAATAACCTGCTTAAAGAACAAGTTTCCTTATAATCCTCGACTATCAGTGGTTGGCTTAATGCTCAGAGTCTGAGGGTTTGTCCCTTATATAATTTTTGTTCTTCTGTCTAACATAACTGTGCCTGTTCTTACTGTCTGAAACTGTTTTGAATCCTGTTACGG
Source organism: Podocnemis expansa (assembly GCA_007922195.1). NCBI lineage: Eukaryota > Metazoa > Chordata > Testudines > Podocnemididae > Podocnemis > Podocnemis expansa. The sequence continues at coordinate 61,198,320 of ML681963.1, forward strand.
TCTTGGCCTTAATAATATCCTGCAGCACTGCATTCCACAGGTTATGCATTTTCTGTGTTAATAAGTATTTTCCTTTATTAGTTTCAAATTCATCGCTTTCCAATATACTTGGATGTTCCCTTGTTCTCCTACTACAAGAAATTCTAAAGTTCACATGATTTATCTTCTCTATGCCATTCACGTTCCTCTGTATACCTTCATCACGTCCCCTTTAACTCACCTCCTGCTTAAATTAAAAGTCTTAATCTTTTCAATCTCTCTTTATATAAGTCTTTCCCTGCCTCTAATCATTTCAATCAACCATTTCTGAATCACACCTATTTTTGTTATATTCTGTTTTAGAAAGGGTGACTAGAACTGAACACTATTCCAGAGGAAGGCATATCTTTTTTTATAATAGCATATTATTCTCTATTCCATTCCTCCTATATCCTAATATTTTGTTTGCTCTCTTCTGACTTTTTGACACACAGCAGATGTTTCCATTGACCAATTCAGATTGGAATTCAATTCTTTTTCCTGTATGATTACAGTCAATTCAGAGACCTCTAATATCATATATTATATATATCTATATCTCTATATCTCTCTCTATATAGTATGGTGTGGATCTTGTTCTTCCCATATTTATTATATATATATTCCCCTCTCACCCCTATGGGTGGTATGTGTCTTCCTCAATCTTGGGTCCTCTACCAGAGGCCTGGGAGCTTGAGGGTTCTGCGCAGTATCTTAGCTGTTCCTAGCACTGCACTCTTCTGGACAGAGAGCTCTGATGTTGTTTCTGGGATCTGCTGGAGCCATTCTCCCAGCTTAGGAGTCACAGCCCTGAGTGCTCCTACCACCACTGGGACCACTTTGGCCTTCACTTTCCACATCCGCTCTAGTTCCTCTTTCAGGCCCTGGTACTTTTCCAGCTTCTCATACTCCTTCTTCCTGATGTTGCTGTCACTTGGCACTGCTACATCTATCACCACTGCTGTCTTCTGGTCCTTGTCTATTACCACAAGGTCTGGTTGATTGGCCAGTACCTGCCTGTCCATCTGGATCTGGAAGTCCCACAGAATCTTAGCCCTGTTATTCTCCACGACCTTCTGTGGAATCTCCCATCTGGTCTTCGGAGGGTCTAGCCCATACTGTGCAGATGTTCCTGTACACAATGCCAGCTACTTGGTTGTGCCGTTCAGTGTATGCTGTTCCTGCCTGCATCTTACATCCTGCCACTATGTGTTGGACTGTCTCTGAGGCCCCTCTGCACAGCCTGCACCTTGGGTCCTGTCTAGTGTGGTAGACCCCTGCTTCAATGGATCTGGTGCTCAGTGCCTGTTCTTGTGCTGCTATGATCAGTGCCTCAGTGCTGTCTTTTAGTCCAGCCCTTTCCAGCCACTGGGAGGATTTCCCAATGTCAGCCACCTCAGCTATCCGTCGATGGTACATCCCATGCAGGGTCTTGGCTTGCCATGGCACTTCTTCTGCTTGGTCTTCCTCCCATGTCTGCTGCTGCTGCCTCAGGCATTCTCTCAGCAACTCATCTTTGGGTGCCATCTTACTGATGTACTCCTGGATGCTCTGGGTTTCATCCAGGACAGTGGCTTTGACACTCACCAAACCCCGCCCACCATCTTTCCAGCTGGTGTACAGTCTCTGGGTGTTGGATTTGGGGTGGAAACCTCCGTACATTGTGAGGAGCTTCCGGGTCTTCACATCGGCAGCCTCCATGTCCTCCTTTGGCCAGCTTACTATACCGGTAGGGTATCTGATGACTGGCAGGGCGTACCTGTTGATGGCATGGATCTTGTTCTTCCCATTGAGCTGGCTCTTCAGGACCTGTCTTATCCTTTGGTGGTACTTGTATGTTGCTGTCTTCCTTGCCTCCTCATCGTGGTTCCCATGTGACTGTGGGATGCCAAGGTACTTGTAGCTGGTCTGTATGTCTGCTATGTGGCCTGCTGGTAGTTCCACCCCATCAGTCTTGACTACCTTCCTTCTCTTTACAACCATCCAGCCACACTGCTCCAGTCCGAATGGCATCCCAATATCCTCACTGTAGATCCGTGTCAGGTGGATTAGCGAGTCGATGTCTCGATCATTCCTAGCATACAGCTTGATATCATCTATGTAGAGGAGGTGGCTAATGGTAGTTCCACTCTTGAACTTGTATCCATATCCAGTCCTTGTGATTATCTGGCTGAGGGGGTTCAAGCCACTGCAGAACAGCAGCGGGGACAGCGCATCACCTTGGTATATCCCGCACTTGATGGCCACTTGTGCAAGCTGTCTTGAGTTGACTTCCAGTCTTGTCTTCCACAGTCCCAGTGAGTTCTTGAGGAAGGTCCTAAGTGTCCTGTTGACTTTGTATAGCGCCAGACATTCACAGATCCATGTGTGCGGCACTGAGTCGTAGGCTTTTCTGTAGTCAATCCAGGCTGTGCTCAGATTGGTCTGTCTAGACCTTGAGTCTTGGGCGACTGCTCTATCTATGAGCAACTGGTGTTTTGAGCCTCTGGTGTTGTTCCCAATGCCCTTCTGAGCTGTGCTCAGGTACTGGCCCATATGGTCCTGTAGCTTGGCGGCTATGATGCCTGATAGGACTTTCCATGTTGTGGGGAGGCAGGTTATTGGTCGGTTGTTGGACGGTGCTGTCCCCTTGTGGGGGTCTTTCATGATCAGCACTATCCTTCCTTGTGTTAGCCAGTCTGGGTGGGAGCCTGGGTGTGCTGCTAGGCGTTCATGCACTGCTGTTAGTTTCTTTAGCCAGTAGGTGTGGATCATGTCCGGGCCAGGTGCTGTCCAGCTCTTCATGTTCTTGACCCGCTGTTGGATGTCTCCTACTGTGATGGTGACTGGTTCCTGTTCTGGGAGATTGTTGTGGTCTGTTCTCAGGTCCTGCAGCCACTTTGCACTGGTGTTATGAGTCTTCTCTTTCTCCCTTATTTTCTTCCAGTACTGTTCAGTTTCTGCTGTTGGTGGCTCTGCTGTTATTGTGGTGTTGCACTGCAGTTGGGAGTACACCTTGGATGGTTCTTTGGAGAACAGGGCATTTATCTTTTTAGCCTCTGCTTCTCTAGTGTATCTCCTTAGCCTGGTGGCCAGTGCTGTGAGCCTTTGCTTAGCAGTCTCTAGGGCTTCAGATGGAGTCAGGCCCTTGTATTTTTTCAGTAGCCGAGTCTTATCCTTAATCTCTACACCCTTCTGTAGTTCCACCAGCTGGCTAACTTCTCTCCGGGTTGCCTTGATCTTATCCTCCAACCTCATTTTCCAGGGGGGGTATGTACTACTGTTCTTCTTGATTGTGTAGCCAAGCATCTCCAGGATTACAGAGGCTGTAGCATATACCAGTTCATTGGTTTGAGTTATGGTGGTAGTAGGAATTGTCATTAGGGCTCTATTGGCAACTTCTAATATACTAGCTGATGGTACTTCTCCCCCGAGCTTTGGTAATCGGTCTCGAGGGTTAACTGTAGCTAGTTTATCCATGATCTTATGCCTCATATCAGCTGCTGTGCTCTGTAATGGAGGGGGTGGCAGTGAAGTTACAGCTTCAGGTGTTGGCTGCACATCTAGTTGTTCTTCTGGGTCTTCTTCTTGAGTCTGGGAGGTAATGTGGAGTTGGTCTATCTCCAGTTGTGAGAGCAGCTGCCTCTTTACTATATTGAAGCATTGGGTAACTAGCTGTTTCTCAGTTAGTGGGGATGTAGGTCTTTTGTCCATCCATAGTTCCCTCATACGTTTCATATATCCCCTCTCCTTAGGTCTACTGTTGTAGTAGCATTCCATCAATTCCAGGTTCTCTTGTCTCATCCATGCATGGTTTGTTCCAGTAGCCCACTTATCATCAGATTGTCCTGGTTCCCCAACATCTGGCGTGGACCTCGTTAATCCAGGCGACGTCCGAGCCAGCATGACTCTCCTAGTTCATGTCACTCTCATATTCGAGGTAGACAAGTGAGGTATTAAGGGGTCTTTTTGCCCAAGGACCCCTACTGGGAAGGTAGATAGGTACCCACCGGGATTTGAACCCCGGTCTCCAGTATCAAAGTGTGTCGCTCTTAACCACTACGGTGCTCTTAACCACTATGCTATCCAGTATATATAGTGAAACTGATTCGTTACAATGTTATGTACTTATCTGCTCGTCTGTTGTGCTACCCAGCATTACATTTCTCTGTTTTTTCTAGTCTTAACCACTACGCCATCCAGTATATATAGTGAGAATGATTCGTTACAATGTTATGTACTTATCTGCTCGTCTGTTGTGCTACACAGCCACCCAGCATTACATCTCTCTGTTTTTTCTAGTCTTCACAAATGTAAGTGCCATCTATAAATTTTGCCATTTCACTGTTTACCCCTCCCCTTTTTCCAGATCATTAATTCTTTTAAACACCACTTCCACTGTTTTACTACCCTTAGACTTTTGCCATATTAAGAACTGGTCAGTTATTCCCACCCTTTGTTTTTTTGTTTCAGTCAGTTTTCAATCCATGATAGACTGTTACCACTCAATTTCCAAAGGGATAGTCATGTTAGTCTAGTCTAGCAAAAAAAGAAGAGGTTGCTTACCAGTAACTGGTGTTCTTCGAGAGGTGTGCTCCTGGCCATTCCCCTTTAGGTGTCTGCATGCCACGTGCATGGCACACCGGAAAACTTTTCCCCTAGAGTACCCGTAGGGCCGGCCATAGCGCCCCCTGGAGTGGCGCCGCCACCACTCCCTATATAGCCACAGCCGGCCACTCCCTCCTCAGTTCCTTCTACCTCGATTGTCTGAGGGGAGGTGGGAGGGAATGGAATGGCCAGGAGCACACCTCTCGAAGAACACCGGTTACTGGTAAGCAACCTCTTCTTCTTCTTCTTCGAGTGCTGCTCCTGGCCGTTCCCATTTAGGTGAGTATCTAGCCTTACCTCGGAGGTGGGAGACATCACAGGCATACGGATTGCAGAACCGCCCGTCCCACTGCCACGTCCTGCTGCGCTTGGTGGGAGATGACGTAGTGTCGCACAAAGGTATGTGGGGAGGACCAGGTCACCACCCTGCAAATGTCTGCGATTGGGACTCCCGCCAGGAATGCGGCCGACGCCGCCTGGGCCCTCGCCGAGTGGGCATTCGCCCACGGCGGATGTCTACCTCCCAGCTTATAGCATTCCTTAATGCAGGCGGCTATCCACGACGCTATCCGTTGCGTGGAAACCGGTTGGCCCTTCTTGGTGTTTGCAACTGCCACGAAGAGCTGGGGCGACTTGCGAAATGGTCTAGTTCTTTCGATATAGAAGGCCAATGCCCTACGCACATCCAGCGTGTGGAGGCGCCTTTCCTCGTCCAACTCGTGGGGCTTAGGATAGAACACCAGCAGGCAAATGTCCTGGTTCATATGGAAGTGCTACACAACCTTGGGCCGAAGGAAGGGTGGGGCCGCAATTGCACCTTGTCCTTAAAAAAATAGCATATACGGGGGATCTGTGACCAGGGCCCGCAGCTCTGATACCCGTCTGGCTGACATAATAGCCACCAGGAATGCTACCTTCCAGGAGAGGTAGAGTAGAGAACAAGTTGCCAGGGGCTTGAACGGGGGTCCTGTGAGACGGGAGAGGACTAAGTTCAAGTACCACTGGGCCGCTGGCGGTTTCACCGTCAGGTATAACTTAGACAGGCCTTTCAGGAATCTCTTCACCATAGGGAGGGAGAAGAGCAAGTAGAGTTCGTGGTCCCGGCGAAAGGCCGCAATCACCGCCAGATGGACCTTAAGGGACAACAGCGCTAGTCCACTCGACTTTAGGTGCCACAAGTAGTCCAGCGTGCACTGTACGGAGAGCATAGTCAGATCTTCCCCCCTTTCCGCAGCCCACTGTGCAAACCTGTGCCACTTGGCGGTGTACGCAGCCCTTGTGGCGGGCTTCCTGCTGCCACATAACACCTCTCTCACCGGGGAGGAGCACAGCTGCTCGCTGCCCGTCAGCCACGAAGGTACCACCCGTGGAGGTGCAACACTTCCAGGTTGGGGTGAAGAAGCCGTCCGCTGTCCTGGGCTAGCAGGTTCGGCCTGAGGGGCAACTCGATGGGCTTGTGCCTCGACAACCTCAAGAGAGTCGAGAACCAGTGCTGTCTCGGCCACACCGGGGCTACCAGTATGACCTGTGCCTGCTCATCCTTTATTTTCTGCAATACCCTGGGTACTAGGGGTGTCGGTGGGAACGCGTATAACAACCCGAGTTGCCCCCAGTTGAGTTCGAAAGCATCCCCCCTCGAACCGGGGCTGAGTCCCCTGAACGAGGAGAACTCTCAGCACTTCGCGTTGCTGTGCAAGGCGAACAAGTCCAGATGGGGATAGCCCCACCTCTGGAAGAGAGAATACACCACATCTGGGTGGAGAGACCACTCATGAGTCATGAACCTTCTGCTGAGCTCGTCCGCTATGCTGTTCTGGAGGCCCGGTATGTACAACGCCACTAGGTGAATCTCGTGGCAAGTACAAAACTCCCACAGGTCCATTGCTTCGTGGCAAAGCTGACTCGAGTGGGTGCCACCCTGCTTGTTGATATAAAACATTGCTGTAGTGTTGTCTGTCCAGACAGACACCGTTCGGCCCCGCAGGTGCTCTCGAAATACCATACACGCCAGGCCAACTGCCCTGAGCTCCTTGACGTTGACATGTAATCGGGACTCTCCACCCTCCCAGAGACCCTGAGTTCTGAGGTTGCCCAGATGCGCCCCCCATCCTAAGTCTGAAGCGTCCGTTGTCAAGTGGACCGACGGTAGCAGGAGACAAAACGGAATCCCCGAGCAGAGATGGGATTCTCGACCCCACCACTGCAGGGACGCCAGCACAGGCGCAGGTACTGTGACCATTGCATCCAGGCTGTCTCTTGCCGGACGAAACACACTCAACAGCCACAGTTGGAACGGGCGCATGCAGAGGCGTGCATGGGCGACCACAGACGTGCAGGCTGCCATGAGGCCTAGCAAACGAAGGCATTCTCGTGCCAAGACCAGGGGAAATTTCACTAAGGAGTCCACTGCCTGCTTGATCGTCTGAAAACGGGCAGTGGGAAGGCTCACCTTTGTGGCTATTGAGTCGTTGACTGCCCCTATAAACTCTATTCTCTGCGCAGGAATGAGCACCAATTTCTGCACGTTCACAAGTAGGCCCAAGCGATCGAACAGGGACTGTATCAACGTCAAGTGGGACCGGACCTGCTGGGCTGACCGCCCTGCGACTAACCAATCATCCAGATACGGGAAGAGGGTGACCCCTCTCCTCCTGAGGAAGGCCACTACCACTGCCAGGCATTTTGTTAACACCCGCAGAGCTGCTGAGAGGCCGAACGGGAGCACCACGAACTGCAGATGTTTCTGTCTGACCATGAAACGTAAAAACTTCCTGTGTTCAGGGTTGATCGCGATGTGGAAATATGCGTCGTGTAAATCAAGGGCGGCGTACCAATCGCCTGGATCCAGAGAGGGAACAATTGAGGCAAGAGAGACCATGCGGAACTGGCACTTCCGGGGGAATCAGCTGAGGCGCCTCAAATCTAAAATGGGATGTAGGCCCCCTTTCGCCTTGGGAATCAGGAAATAGCGGGAGTAGAAACCCCTGCTCTTGTGGCTGCGGGGCACTTCTTCCACCGCCCCTTTCTGGAGCGGTGCCTGGACCTCCTCCCACAGGAGCTGTCGGTGCGCCTGGTCTCACAAGGAGGGATGAAAAACCGGGGGGTGGGGCCGACAGGGGTAACGAAGAAAATTGGAGAGAATAGCCCTACTGAACAGTCTTGAGAACCCATTGGTCTTTTGTAATCTTGCACCATTCCGGTGCGAAGCGGGACAGTCTGTTGGCAAATAGGGGAGTCTCTGGATCCTTGGTGGTCGGTATGGCGCCCTCGAGCGGACCTTCAAAAGGTCGTCTTCTGGCCCAAAGACTGGCACGTGCCTCTTTGGCCGGTGGATTGGCGACCAGCGGACCTGCGAGCCCCTCTACCTCTCCGCCTGTCATCCTCCTGACCGTGGTGGAAGGGCCTCGAGGGGGGGAGGGGGAGGAGGAGGTTTAAACTGCTTCCTCTGGTTCGCTGGTGTGTGAAGCCCCAGTGATTTAATCAGCGCCCTTGAATCCTTTAACGTCTGGAGACGAGCGTCCGTTTGCTGAGAGAACAGCTCAGGCCCTTCGAATGGCAGGTCCTGAATGGTGGCCTGGACCTCTTGAGGCAACCCCGAGGCTTGCAGCCACGCGCTCCGGCGCATTGTGATTTCGGACGCCATGGGGCGAGCTGCCACATCGGCTGCATCCAAGGCTGACTGTAACAAAGCCTTGGAAATAACCTTGCCCTCCTTAATGGAGGCCGATAAGGTTTCCCTAGAGTCCTGACCCAGGGAACCAGCGAACCTGTCCATAGCTGACCAGGTGTTAAACATGTACCTACTGAAGATGGCCTGCTGGTTGGCTATCATCAGTTGCAGCCCCCCCATAGAATAAACTTTGCAGCCGAACAAGTCCAGCTTTTTAGCGTCCTTAGACTTTGGTGTCGACCCTGGATGCCCTTGCCGTTCCCGCTTATTTGCCTTGGCTACTACCAATGAACTTGGAGTAGGGTGGGAATAAAAATGTTTGTACCCCTTAGAGGGGATGAAGTACCTTCTTTCCGCCCGCTTGGCCGTGGGTGGAATTGAGGCCAGGGTATGCCACAGTGCCTTAGTAGTGTTCTGCACCGTTTTAATGAAAGGCAAAGCAATGCGGCTCAGGCCCTCGGGGAGTAGGATGTCTACCATGGGGTCCGCATCCTCTACTATTTCCTCGGCCTGGATGTTTAGGCTGGTGGCCACCCAGCGGAGTAGCTCCTGATGGGTCTTGGTATCATCCGGGATAGACAGTGGTTTGGCCCCTGTCACCGCCTCATCCAGAGGGGATGAGGAAGACTCGTCCTGTTCGAGACCACCGGATGGCGCCCTGGATCTTGAACTGTGGCCCCCGCTAACACCATGCTGGCCTCGTCCTGGTCACCTCTCACTGACCCCACCTCTGAGGCTTCCCCGGTAGTGTGAGGAGCACTGGCGGATGCGGACGGGGCAGGTCTGACCCCTGAACTTGGCACGGGGACACCTGGACCGAAGCCGGAACTTTGCTGGAAGGCCCACGGCATCCAGAAGGGCCACTGCAGTCCTGGTTACCAATTAGACCACTGCAGGTGGAAAGGCGGTGCTGTAGGGGCCGGAGGAGGCTGTGACCTGGTCCCTTTCTGCGAAGGCTGTGGTGCCAATTCCTCTGCTGAACTCGAATACGGGCTGCTCCGCGGTGACCAAGGCAGTACCGGTGAAGACTGCACCGGGGAACGGTGCTGACTCCCCTCCCGTCGCTAACGGTGCAGACGTGACGGGGAGACACTGCACCGATGCTCCACTGGAGAGCAGTACCGGGGTGCTCCGGCCGCTGCTATGATGGCCGGTGGTACCGGTGAGCGGTGCCGCTGGGGAGAGGATGGTGCTGTACCGGGCATACAAACCGCACTGAGGGGGGTAGGCTTCCCCCGTGACAGTAATGGCCCCAGTGCCGGTGCCCGTGGGGCCGAATGGCCTGCCAACTCCTGAGCTGCCGCAAAGGCCTCCGGCGTGGATGATAGGACCAAGTCCTCCTCTAAAATCTCCCTGGTGGGGGAGATCATCGACGCTGGGCTGTGAATTCTTTCCCTGCGGCCTTGCACCGAGGCCGGGAACGAGGGGGAGGGCCGGCCAGTGCGGGTCTGACCAGAGTCCTTGCTGCTGGCTGTGACCCGGCGCAGGGAGCGCCCTCTGTCCAACTTCCTCTTCTTCGCCTGCACCAGAGATGCCGAGCGGCGCCGAGCCTCTCGTAGCGACGTGGTGCGGCTGGACTTCGGTGCCGATGTCGCAGGAGCACTCCGTACCGACGGTGCCGTGCTCGATCCCGAGTCGCCAGGCACCGGGCGCAGGGCCTCTTCCATCATGTGGAGTTTGAGCCTTTGGATTCTGTCCTTTTGCGTCCGCGGCTTGAAACTCCAGCAGATCTTGCACCGCTCAGCAAGATGAGTTTCACCCAAGCACAGGAGGCAGTTACTGTGCGGGTCGTCTAATGGCATGGGCTTTTTTTAATGACCACAAGTTTTAAAGCCCGGCATAGCCCGACCCCAAGCCCGGGGCGGGCGCTTAACGCACCTAACTCTAACTACTAAGAAAAACAACTAACAGTTAAACTACAACTAAGAGGAACAACAACAACTCCGGTACAGTGGCCATGTGCAGAGACTGCTCGAAGCGACAGAACGTTCCAGCGACCGACGGGCGGTGAGAAGGAACTGAGGAGGGAGTGGTCGGCTGTGGCTATATAGGGAGTGGTGGCGGCGCCACTCCAGGGGGTGCTATGGCCGGCCCTACGGGTACTCTAGGTGAAAAGTTTTCCGGCGTGCCGTGCACGTGGCGTGCAGACACCTAAAGGGGAATGGCGAGGAGCAGCACTTGAAGAAGAACCAAGGAGTCGTATGGCACTTTAAGACTAACATTTATTTTTCGCATGAGCTTTCGTGGGAGATAATCCCACTTCAGGCATCCCATGGTTTGAACCTAACAACTGCTCTGATTTGCTGTTACTGTATGACCTGATCCTATGTTTTACAACCCCTTGCATTTATTTTCATTCCATTCTGTAAGTTCACCCATCTTCGAAGCATCTGACGAAGTGGGAATTTCTCCCATGAAAGCTCATGTGAAAAATAAACCTGTTAGTCAAAGTGCCACACGACTCCTTGGTTTTTTGCGTTACCACTCAGCCCATGACTACTTGCCTTCCTTAGCTGCTTCCTGCAAGGGACTTTGTCAAAGACTTTTTGAAAACCCAAATAATATTAACCAGTTTTTTATTTATTGTTTTGCAGATGGGCTCAAAGAATTCTAATAGATCAGACCTGTCTTACATGTCTCTGTGTGGTTTACAAAATTTACCTTTTAATTATTCCAACCAAAATATTTTGCACTGAAGAAAGGCTCATCAGCAATACCCCTTTGTCTTTTTAAAAAGATATTCACATATGCTATCCTCTGGTATAGTAGCTGATTTTAATTAGAAAGAGTGCATGCTTTGTTAGCAGTTTGATCAGTTCGTTTTTGCATTCCTTCAGAATTCTTGGAGGAAAAGTGTCCAGTTTTGGGGGAAAATGCTCTTAACCAGGTCATTCTATTCTTTCTGCTTTTGAAACCTCAGTCAGCTTTATTATATGAACAGCATAATTCTGGGAAGATGTCTTTCCAACATTCTCTTGGGTGAAGTCTCATAAAAAGAAATCAACTTCTCTGCAATACCCTTATTCTACTTAATTATTTTTCTCCCTGGTAGTCCAGAACTGAGGCCCACTGATTTTAATCAGGTTTCCTGCCTGTGATATACTCCAATATGTCTTGTTTATAGACAAACATCTCTTCAGTTATCAGTTCTTAAAATTTCCTGTTGACTTTTCAGCAACCAGTTGGTTTAGAAGCTATAAGAAATTTAAGCATCCTGGTACTCAAGGTAGAACATAAAAACGAGAACAGAAATGTGACTTAGATGCTTTGGGGCAAGGAAAGAGTGCAGAGATAAACAGGACTGAAAGCTTAAATGGAAACAAAGCTACCCAGATGCCATTGGAAAGCAGGTAATATACTCAGAATCAGTGTTCCCTCTAAGCTGCGCTGGCGCGCTGTGGCGCAGCCCACCACAGCCGCCAGCGCGGTGAAAGCTGCTGGCAGCGCACTGCCGGCAGCCTCCACAGAACTCGTCTGGGGCTGGGAGTTTTGAAAACTCCCGCCCAGAGAAGCTTCAACGGAGCATGCCCAGAAAATCTGGGCATGCTCTGTAGAGCTCCTCTGGCCCAGGAGTTATGGCTGGGCCCTCTGGCTCCAGTCCAGCTCCAAGGTAAGTGGGGGGGGGGCCGAGCGGGAGCGGGGGGGCGAGCGGGGGGGGGGGGGCTGAGTAGGAGCAGAGGGGGCGGGGCTGTCAGGAGCGGGGGGAGGGGCTGCGCAGCGGGCCCGGCGGGGGAGTGCAGCGAGCAACCGGAGTTGCTCAGCTGCCCTCTCCCCTTAGAGGGAACATTGCTCAGAAGGCCTCAGCTGAGTCTCAGGTGGACACAACACAGACATCCCAGGCAAAGACATTTCACACAGAGATACCAAAGGTGTTCTTGCACTTACCCCAATATTCTAGGCCATCAAATCACAGCCCCAAAAGAATTAATGGCAGCAAAAATCTAAAGCAGTGACACTCAATTACACATATCCATGGTCTGATTAGAAAATTTCATGACAAAACGCAGACCATTTACATAGAAGGCTTTAAAAAACCCCAAACAAACAAAACCAAAAGAATTCAGCTGCCAAAAAATAAAGATCTTGATTGCAACATCAGTATTAGTGTTTCTCTCCTTTAACTACCAACATTATACATAAAAGAATAAATAATTAACATCATTACCTGTGTGTGTGTGGAAATCTCTAATGGGAGAGGTGACAATCTCTGGTAAGTGTTGTGAAGAGCTGTTTGTAGAAGGACAGGCCTAGGTGCATGCACTGGTGAAAAGTTCCAGATGGGTAGCCATGTTAGTCTGTATATAGCAAAACCAACAAAAGTCCTGCAGCACCTTAAAGGCTAACAAATTTATTCAGACATAAGCTTTCGTTGGCTGCAACCTGCTTTGTCAGATGCATGAAGTGGAAACTACATTAAAGAGGTATAATATAGGAGGTACATATTACCTCCTACTTGTAAAACAAACTAGAAGTCCTGAATTTATTTATCGCATGATCTTTTGTGGGAGAAAGTCCCACTTCGTCAGACACTGGGATTTCCTCCCATTAAAGGTCATGAGATAAATAAATTTGTTAGTCTTCAAAAATGCCACAGGACTCCTGATTTGTTTTGCTGAACGAAACTAACACGGCTACTCCTTTGGAATTCCTAACTGTAGATTCCACTTCACGCATCTGATGAAGTGGCTTGGAACGCACAAAAGCTTACGCCTGAAGAAATCTGTTAGCCTTTAAGGTGCCAAAGGACTTCCTTTGCTTTTGCACTGGTGAAGATGCTCACTTGCCAGGTGACTGCTGTGTTGGTTTTTTTATAATGTTCATCACAGAAAACCCAGATTGGCAGACAAAATGTTGATCAGAATATCATTAAAACATAGATGTCTACATTCTGGCTATTCTGAAAATGGCCAGCATGCTGAGTCACAAAGTCCCCCGTCTCTGAATTCAGCTTTCAAGATAATTTCTAATTGACAGGCACTTTTACCAACTGAATTAAGAATGTTTGTTGCCTCAGAAGAACATGGTTCATAGGCTGAGATAACAAAGGGATCACGAACAAACAAAAGCAAATCCTTTGGAGGTTTAAAATTCTAAAACTGCATTTTAAAATTTTCGACTAGATTGTTTAGAAATGCTTGCATCATTTTCTTCAAAATTTGTAGCAACACAAAGCTATGCATGAAAGTGCAACATCTTTACTGTTAATTGTTGGAAAGATTTCAAGATTCCTCTGAAAGGCACAAAATTTTTCAAATAGATCTTCAAGCTGAGAGAATTCAAGTGAACTGTAATACTACACACACACACACACACACACACACACACACACACACACACACACACACACACAAATAAAATAAAATAAAATAAAATAAATCTCTACATGTGACATAGAAGGGACATGACTGATAAACTTGCTTCAGATACACAATGTTATCCTTGTCTCTATTACATAGAATCATAGGGTTGGAAGGGTCCTCATGAGGGTCATCTAGTCCAACCCCCTGCCAAAAAAGCAGGACCACTCCCACTAATTATCCCAGCCAGGGTTTTGTCCAGCTGGGCCTTAAACATCTCTAAAGACGGAGATTCCATCACCTCCCTAGCTAGCCCATTCCAATGCTTCACCACTCTCCTAGTAAGAAAGTTTTTCCTAATATCCAGCCTCAACTTCCCCAGCCGCAACATGAAACCATTTCTCCTTGTTCTGTCCTCTGCACTACTGAGAACAGCTGAGCTCCGTCTTCCCTGGAGCATCCCTTCAAGTAGTTGAAGGTTGCTATAAAATCCCCCCTCAGTCTTATCTTCTGCAAGCTAAATAAGCTTAGTTCCTTCAATCTTTCTTGATAGGTCTTGTGCTCCAGCCCCCTACTCATTTTTGTTGCCCTTCGCTGAACTCTTTCTAATTTGTCCACATCCTTTTTGTAGTGGGGAGCTCAAAACTGGACACAGTATTCCAGATGCGGCCTCACCAGTGCCAAATAGATGGGAGCGATCACATCCCTTGATCTGCTGGCAACACTTCTTCTGATGCAGCTCAGTATGCCACTGGCCTTTTTGGCAGCAAGAGCACACTGCTGACTCATATCCAGCTTCCCATCCACCAGGACCCCCAGGTCCTTTTCTGCAGTGCTGCTACTTAGCTGATCACTACCCAGTCTGTAGTAGTGCATGAGGTTTTTCCATCCCAAGGGCAGGACTTTGCATTTGTCCTTGTTGAACCTCATGATATTTCTATTGGCCCACTGCTCCAATTTGTCTAGGTTTCCCTGAATCCTGTCCCTGCCATCCAGCACGTCTACCATTCCCCCCAGCTTGGTGCCATCTGCAAACTTACTGAGTGTACAATCTATCCCATCATCCAGATCATTAATAAAAATGTTGAACAGAAGTAGCCCCAGGACCAAATCCTGGGGCACACCACTTGTTATGGGTTTCCAACTAGACGTGGAGCCATTGATTCCTACTCACTGAAACCATTGATCTAGCCAATTCTCTATCCACTTTACAGTCCACATATCCAACCCATACTTCCTTAACTTGCCAACAGAAATGCTGTGGGAAACCATATCAAAAGCCTTGCTAAAGTTGAGGTATATCACATCAACGGCTCTTCCCGCATTCACAAATCCAGTCATCTCATCATAAAAGGTGATGAGGTTGGTCAGGCACAATTTACCCTTGGTGAATCCATGCTGACTGTTCCTGGTCACTCCATTTTCCTCCAAGTGTTTCAGGGTGGATTCTTTGAGAACCTGCTCCATGATTTTTCCAGGGATTGTGGTGAGGCTGACAGGTCTGTAATTCCTCAGATACCCCTTTTTGACTTTCTTGAAGATAGGTATTATATTTGCTTTTTCCCAGTTCTCTGGCACCTCCCACGTTCGCCAAGAGTTTTCAAAGATAATGGCCAGTGGTTCTGCTATCTCATGAGCCAACTCCCTCAGCACCCTCAGATGCAGTTTGTCCAGCCCCATGGACTTCTGCACATCCAGCTACTGTAAACAGTCCCTAACCTGACCTTCCATCACCAAGGAACTTTCTTCTTCTCTCCAATCTGCCGTCCCCAGTGTCGTGGGCTGGGAGCCAGCCCTGCCTGTGAAAACTGTAGTAAAAAAAACCATTGAACATTTCAGCCTTTTCCATGTCTTCCACCACAAAGATACCTGCCACATTCAGTAAGGGACCTACAGCATCCCTCATCCTCTTCTTGTTATTGACATATTTATAGAACCCCTTCCTGTTATTCCTCATGTCCCTTGCTAGCCGTGACTCCAATTGTCCTTTGGCCTTTCTGATTTTATCCCTGAAGTCCCGAGCAATATCTTTATATGCCTCCTTGGTCATCTGTCCAAGCTTCCACTTCCTGTAAGCTTTCTTTTTATCCTTTAGCTCAGTGCAGAGGTCTCTGTTAGGCCATGCTGGGTGTCTCCAACATTTGTTGTTCATTCTGCTCATCAGAATGGTATCTTCCTGTGCCCTTAGTAGGGTTTCTTTAAAATACAGCCAGCTCTCTTAGATGCCTTTCTCCGTCACATCAGCCTCTGAAGGATGCTGCCCATCAGCTCCCTGAGGGAGCCAAAATCTGCTTTTCTGAAGTCCAGGGTCTGTGTTTTGCTTCTTTCCTTTCCTTCCATTAATCAGCATCTTGAACTCCACCATCTCATGGTCACTGCTGCCCAGGTTGTCATTCACTTCTACTTCCCCAATCAATTCTCTGTGAGCAGCAGGTCGAGAGGTGCAAGGCCCCCAAGTTGGTTCCTCAAGCATCTGTATCAGGAAGTTGTCCTCAATAGTCTCCAGAAACTTCCTTGATTGCTTGTCCACTGCTGTATTGGCCTCCCAGCAGATGTCAGAATCATTGAAGTCCCCCATGAGAACCAGGGCCTGTGATCTGGAAACTTCTACCAGTTGTCCATAGAATGCCTCATCCACCTCCTTCTTCTGGTCTGGAGGTCTATAGCAGACACCCACCACAACATTCCCCTTGTTGCCCTCTCCTCTAAACTCAATCCAAAAGGTTTCAACTGTCTCGTTTCCACTTCCATAATGGAGCTCTGAGCAGTCATACAGCTCTTTTACATGTAGCGCTACTCCTCTCCCTCTTTTTCCCTTCCTGTCCTTCCTGAACAATTTATACCCATCCACGGAAGAGCTCCAGTCATGCAAGCTATCCCACCATGTCCCTGTTATTCCAATTATATCATAGTTCCTTCTCTGCGCCAGAAGAAGAGGTTACTTACCGGTAACCCGTGTTCTTCGAGACGTGTGCTCCTGGCCATTCCTTAGTAGGTGTCTGCACGCCTCGTGCACGGCACGCCGGAAACTTTTTCCCCCAGAGTACCCGTAGGGTCGGCTGTAGCGCCCCCTGGAGTGGCGCTGCCGCCACTGCCTATATAGTCACCGGCCGACCCGTCCCTCCTCAGTTCCTTCTACCCAATGTCTGAGGGGAGGTGGGAGGGATTGGAATGGCCAGGAGCACACGTCTCGAAGAACACCGGTTACCGGTAAGTAACCTCTTCTTCTTCTTCGAGTGCTGCTCCTGGCCATTCCTTAGTAGGTGAATATCTAGCCTTATCTTGGAGGTGGGAGACATCACAAAGAGACCGACTGCAGCACTGCTCTGCCCACTGCTGCGTCCTGCTGCACTTGCTGGGTCATGGCATAATGCTGTGTGAAGGTATGCGGGGTGGACCACGTTGCCGCCTTGCATATATCGATAACCGGGACACCCGCGAGGAATGCTGCGGAAGCCGCCTGGGCCCTAGTTGAATGGGCCGTTACCCTTGGCAGGTGCCTACTCCCCAGCTTGTAGCACTCCTTGATGCAGGCTGAAATCCAGGAAGCTATCCTCTGAGTAGACACCGGTTGGCCTTTTTTGTTGTCCGCTACTGCCACAAAAAGCTGGGGGGTCTTGCGGAACGGCTTTGTCCTTTCTACATAGAAGGCTAGCGCTCTGCGCACATCCAGGGAGTGGAGACACCTCTCCTCCTCCGATGCATGGGGCTTCGGGTAGAAGACAGGCAGGGAAATGTCCTGGTTCACATGAAAGTGTGACACCACTTTAGGCCTGAAGGATGGATGTGGGCGTAGCTGTACCTTGTCCTTAAAAAACTGGGTATACTGTGGATCCACCACCAACGCTCGCAGCTCGGACGCTCTCCGGGCTGACGTGATAGCCACCAAAAACGCGACCTTCCACGACATGTACAGGAGGGAACAAGTCGCCAGTGGCTCAAAGGGGGGTCTAGTAAGTCTTACCAGTACCGTATTTAGGTCCCACTGGACCGTGGGTGCCTTTACAGTCGGGTATAGTTTAGAAAGCCCCACCAGGAACCTTTTTACCATAGGCACCGTGAACAGCAAGCTACCCCCAGGACTACGGCGGAACGCTGCAATCGCCACAAGGTGGACCTTCAGGGACGATAATGCTAGTCCACTCGACTTTAAATACCATAAATAGTCTAGTATGCGGTGAACCGAGACCGACTCTGGTTCCTCCCCGTTGGCTGAGGCCCACCGCGCAAACCTGTGCCACTTAGCGGCATATGTAGTTCTCGTGGCAGGTTTCCTACTGCCACACAACACTGCCCGTACCGGGGAGGAGCACATCTGTTTGCTGTCCGTCAGCCATGAAGGCACCACGCGTGGAGGTGTAGGGCCTCCAGGTTGGGGTGGAGAAGTCTCCCGCTGTCCTGGGACAATAAGTCTAGTCTGAGTGGCAACCGGATCGGCCTGCGTCTGGACCACCGCATTAGGGTCAAAAACCAATGCTGCCTGGGCCACGCAGGGGCGATCAAGATGACCTGCGCCTTGTCCATCTTTATCTTCCACAGCACCTTGGCCACTAAGGGTGTCGGAGGGAACGCGTACAGGAGACCTCTCTCCCCCCAGTGGATCTCGAAAGCATCCGCCCCCGACCCGGGGCTGCGTCCCCAGAAGGAGCAGAAGCTCTGACACTTTGTGTTGACCACGGAGGTGAAGAGGTCTAGACGGGGATAACCCCACCTCCGGAAGAGTGACTCCGCCACCTCCGGGTGAAGAGACCACTTGTGGGCCAAGAACTTCCGGCTGAGCTTGTCTGCTAAGCAGTTCCGGAGGCCGGGGATATACGATGCCACTGGTTGGATCTTGTGGCGAATACAAAACTCCCAGAGCCTCATGGCTTCCTGACAAAGGAGAGGCGAGTGCGTGCCACCTTGCTTGTTGATATAATACATTGCGGTGGTGTTGTCGGTACGAACCGACACCGTCTGGCCCCGGAGATGTTCTTGAAATACCTCGCATGCGAGTCGGACTGCTCGGAGCTCCTTTACGTTGATGTGTAGTGCGGAGTCCGCGACCCCCCACAGGCCCTGTGTCTTGAGGTCTCCGAGATGCACACCCCAGCCGATATCTGATGCATCCGTTGTCAAATGCAGTGATGGCTGAGGAAGACTGAACGGAACCCCTGAGCATAAATTGGTCTCGCAGGACCACCAATGCAGGGTCTCCAGCACCGATGCCGGCACAGTGAGCATAGCGTCCAAACTGTCCCGCACCGGGCGGAACACCGTCGCCAACCACAGTTGGAGCGGTCTCATCCGTAAGCGGGCGAGAGGGACTACAAAAGTGCAAGCCGCCATGAGACTCAGTAAGCGAAGGCATTCTTACGCCGATACCCTGGGAAACCTCACCAGAGCATCCACCATCTGTCTGATAGTCTGAAACCGGTTGGTCGGGAGGCTCGCCCTTACAGACATCGAATCGAGGACCGCTCCTCTAAACTCTATTCGTTGCGTGGGAACCAACGCCGACTTTTGGACGTTTATCAACAGACCTAAGCGATCGAAGACGTATTGAGTCAGGTTTATGTGGGACAACACCTCTCGCCGCGACTTCCCCACGATCAGCCAGTCGTCCAGATATGGAAACAGGGTGACTCCTTGCTTCCTGAGATGTGCCGCCACCACTGCCAGACACTTTGTGAATACCCGCGGAGCTGCGGAGAGGCCGAACGGGAGCACGGTGAACTGCAGGTGCGTCCGCCCCACGATGAAGCGCAGGAACCTCCTGTGCTGCGGGTGTATTGCAATACGAAAGTACGCATCCTGCAAATCGAGGGCGGCGTACCAATCGCCTGGATCCAGAGAGGGAACAATTAATGAGAGGGACACCATCCGGAACCGAATCTTGCGAAGGAACCGGTTGAGCCGCCTCAGATCTAAAATCGGCCGCAGGCCCCCTTTCGCCTTGGGAACAAGGAAATATCGGGAATAAAAACCTTTGCCCTTGCAGGATGGCGGCACCTCCTCCACTGCCCCTTTTTTAAGTAAAGCCTGCACCTCCTCCTGTAGTGCGTGCTGGTGGGCCTGGTCCCGCAGGGCACCACACAGCGTAGGAGGGGCTGGCGGGGGCAACGAAGAAAATTGGAGGGAATAGCCCTCCTGAACCATCCGGAGAACCCAGCGGTCTTTTGTGATCTTGCGCCAACGTGGCGCGTAAGGGGACAGTCTGTTGCTGAATATAGGAGTCTCTGGATCTTCGGCCTTTGATAAACCGCCCTCGCGTTGACCCTCAAAAGGTCTTTTTTCCGCCTGCCGGCAGACGCGAGGATCCTTGCCCACTGGGGTGGCGCCCAGCCGGCCGACGGGGCCCTTTGCCCCTCCGTCTATCATTGTCCTGGCGGCGGAAGTAGGGCCACAGGGGAGGAGGGGGAGGCTTGAACTGCTTCCTTTGGCTCGCAGGTGTGTGGAGACCTAAGGACTTAACCAGCGCCCTAGAATCTTTCAACGTCTGCAGACGGGCGTCTGTCTGCTGTGAAAAGAGTTCAGGCCCTTCAAAAGGTAAGTCCTGGATCATGGTCTGGACCTCTAGGGGCAGCCCCGACACCTGCAGCCATGAGCTACGCCGCATCGTCACCCCTGTAGCCATGGAGCGAGCCGCGGCGTCAGCCGCGTCTAAGGCTGATTGCAGCAGGGCCTTAGACACGACTTTACCCTCCTGGATGGACGCCGATAGAGCCGCTCTGGAGTCCTGCTCCATAGAGTCACTGAAACGCTCCATAGCTGACCATGCATTAAACATGTAACGGCTGAGAATAGCCTGCTGGTTCGCTATTCTCAGCTGCAGCCCCCCTGTAGAATAGGCCTTATGGCCAAACAGGTCCAATCTTTTATAGTCCTTAGACTTAGGAGTTGACCCCGGGTGACCTTGTCTCTCACGCTCATTCGCCGCCGCAACGACTAATGAGCTGGGGGTAGGGTGTGAATAAAAATGTTCATAACCCTTAGAGGGCACGAAGTACTTTCGTTCGGCGCGCTTGGCCGTAGGGGGGATCGAAGCCGGGGTATGCCACAGCACCTTGGTCGTGTTATGTACAGTCTTGATAAAGGGCAGGGCCACACGGCCCGGGGCCTCCGGGAGCAAAATGTCCACCATAGGGTCCGCGTCCTCCGCGATCTCCTCGGCCTGCATATTCAGTCCGCTGGCTACCCGACGAAGCAGCTCCTGATGAGCCCTAGCATCATCCGGGATCGCCAGCGGCTTGGCTCCCGCCACCGCCTCATCGGGGGGCGAAGAAGAAAATTCTTCAAGTTCTGGATTCTTAAACAGAGCTCCAGATGTTACACTATGGTCTCCAGTGGCCAGGCTCTCTCTATCTGGCTCACCTCGCAAGGACTCCACCTCTGACACCTCCACGGTACCGAGGGGGGAGGGGTGCCGAGCGCGGCGGATGGCAGATGTCTGGACTGCGAACTGGGAATGGGGGGTCCCGAGCCTACACCCGGTCCCTGGACAGCCCAAGGGGTCCAAAATGGCCACTGCCAACCCGACCACTGAGGGTGGAAGGGCGGTATCACCGGCGCCGACTGAGACTGTGACGCCGAGGTCTTCTGAGGTCGACGCGGTACCGACTCCCCTGCCGAACTCGACGAAGAGCCGGAACGAGGGGACCACGGCGGTGCTGATGACGACTGCACCGGGGAGCGTCACCGACCCTCATCACTGCGGTCACGGTGCCGACGAGGTGACTCACGGTGCCAATGAGACACGGGGGAGCGGAACCAGGGAGCCCAAGCCGCTGCTACCACCGTTGGCGGTACCGGAGAGCGGTGCCGTTGCTCCCGAAGTGGCGCCGGGCTCCGACCTCGACCTGCTGCAAGGGGGGGTCGGTTTCCCCCGGGACGGTGCCAAGGGTGGTACCGGTGTCGCCGCTGGAGCCCGCGGCGCCGACTGCACTGATAGCTCCTGCGCAGCTGCAAAGGCCTCCGGCGTCGTCGGCAGGATCAGGTCTTCCTCTAAAATGTCCCTGGTAGGCGAGGAGGTCGAGCCCGGACTAAACTGCGCCTCCGAAGGGTCGCGTACCGAAGCCGGGGACATGGAGATAGGCCGGCCAACATGGCTCTGGCTGTCTCCCTGCTGCACCGCCCCTCGGTGCGGTGATCGCCCCCTACCGAGCCATTTTTTCTTGAACGGTACCGGGGAAGAGGAGCGGCGCCAGGGCTCCTTCTGAGTCCTGGGGCGAGCCGGCTTCGGTGCCGCAGACGGTGCCGAGGATGCCGGTGCACTCCACACCGACGGTGCCGTGCTGGAGCCCGAACCACCGGGGGCCGGGCGAAGAGCCTCCTCCATGAGGTGCAGCTTAAGGCGCTGAACCCTGTCCTTTTGAGTCCGCAGCTTGAAGCTCCGACAGATTTTACACCTCTCGGTGAGGTGAGCTTCGCCCAAGCACAGAAGACAATCGCTGTGCGGGTTGTCCACGGGCATGGGCTTTTTACAAAGCCCACAGGTTTTAAAGCCCGGCATAGCCCGACCCCGGGCCCGGGGCAGGCTCGAAACTACTAACTAACTTAACTATACTTAATTCAACAACTAACTAACAACTATAACTAACTAACTGGTTCGGGTACTCCGAAGCAAAAACGGCCACGTGCAGTACTGCGCGAAGCCAGGGAATGTTCCAGCGACCGACAGGGCGGTAAGAAGGAACTGAGGAGGGACGGGTCGGCCGGTGACTATATAGGCAGTAGCGGCAGCGCCACTCCAGGGGGCGCTACAGCCGACCCTACGGGTACTCTGGGGGAAAAAGTTTCCGGCGTGCCGTGCACGAGGCGTGCAGACACCTACTAAGGAATGGCCAGGAGCAGCACTCGAAGAACTACCAATTTTTCCTGCTTGTTTCACAGGCTCCTTGCATTTGCGTATAGGCACCTAAAATACAAGGCCAATTGCCCTACTTTCCCGTTGATTTTCAGTTCTATTGCATCTACCTCCTTGTATTTTCTCCTGGTGTTGTCCTCCCCCACTCACCTCAGGTATTAGGGCTTCACTGGAACACCTAAGACAATTATTTGATCCCCCCCCCCCGATGTTCTAATTATCCTCTCGTTTATCCCTGGTGTTACAATCCCGGCACCCCACAAGTTCCATCCCTTCCCCCAGGTCTCCCACATTGTGACTTACCTGTGGGCTTTGGTCTCCTTTCCCCTTCAAACCTAGTTTAAAGCCCTCCTCACTGAGTCAGCCAGTCTGTGTCCAAATATGGTCTTCCCCTTCCTCGACAGATGGAGTCCATCTCTGCCTAGCAGTCCTTCTTCCTGGAACAGCACCCCATGGCTGAGGAAGCCAAAGCCCTCCTGACAACTCCATCTTTGCAGCCAAGCATTCACCTCCAAGATGCATCCGTCTCTGCTCAGACCAAAAGCTCCTCTAGAATTCCCAACATACACTCTTTCACAAACTCAGCATCCAAGAAAGGCCTTTTCTTTTTAGCCAATACCAACATTTCCCAAAGAGAAGCAGCTGCTGCTTTTTCTTCTCGTCTCTGATGTTGTCAGAATGACATTTGATGTGACACAAAGGCTTCAGATTTTCAGTTTTGTCATATCTTGCAATACTGCCAGGAAGATAGGCAGTATTGTAGTTACTGTGCTTTGATTCAAAGTGTCACTTCATACTGATGACCTTACAGATGGAAACAGTGGTTTGGCATATTAAACACAAAGGTTTTGCCTTTAAATAAGATGCTCAGAATGGGTTAAAAGCTTGGTTTTTGCAGTTGATTTTGTGACTTTTATTCTCACTCACATGGATTTTTGGCTTCATTTCCATCACTAAAGAAAAAATGGGTGGCATCCTAGCTCAGTTATAGCTGATTACAATTGCAAGAACTTAAGATCCAGGAAACAGTGCTTAATGAGTGTTGGTACTTGTGGACACCTCAAGGCTTGGAAGTTCATAGCCCCAGAACCTCTGAGCATCTGGCCAGCAGCCACCCAGCCCTAAAGAGAGCACCACTGCAAGCAATACCACCCTTATTTTGCTGCTTGTGGTGGTGCTGCCTACAGGGCAGGAAGACCAGCCTTCAGTCAGTGCTTTCCAGCCACGCTAGGGCTTAATTTGTGCTGGGTCTGAGACCTGGCACCTCTTTCATTACAAATTAAGCACTGCCAGTAAGTTATTTACCAAAGAAGTCCTAGATAAATGACAGGCAGTGCATCACTGTGTATGAATTTAATCAAAAACATTTTTTAAGGTGAGCTGGTAGGCCACAAAGAAAGCCTTGGCAGGCCACATTTGGCCCACAGACTATCTATTCAATATCAACTGGGTCTAAAGCAATAGGTAATATATTAGCAGCGATTAAATAATCCAGATAGCAACTACCTCTCATATATGTCCCCCACCTCACAACTGAGCTGCATGGGCTCCAAGCCTGTGGATGTGCTTTAAACAACTTTATTAATAAGATAAATGATATCCAGGTGCCTTCTATATAAGCAAGTCTCTTTAGAATACCTACTTCAGCTATATCCCCTTGGACTTTGCAGTTCTATTTTGATTCTTCTAAAACCATCACCTTTCAAGATATTTCTTATCAATTCCTAGGCTGAGAAGTTTGCATAGATGTCATAACTGCCACATTCAGCTACCAGGCGCTCAGGAGGCAGAATGTCTCTAGAGCAGTGATTCCCAACCAGTGTGCCAGGGCACACTGGTGTGCCGCGGCAACACCCAAAGTGTGTTGCAAGCATCCCCGAGAGCTGGAGTTAAAGTTCCCTCCCTGCTCAGCCCAGCCACATGGGCTGTGCAGGGCTGGGAAAAGACAGGGGTTAAAG
This sequence comes from Podocnemis expansa, assembly GCA_007922195.1. Classification (NCBI taxonomy): domain Eukaryota; kingdom Metazoa; phylum Chordata; order Testudines; family Podocnemididae; genus Podocnemis; species Podocnemis expansa. Next base: position 61,222,695 of record ML681963.1, read on the forward strand.
CAATGGGGAAAGCACTGAAACACAGCTCTGGGGCCCCCGATTTTTAGGCAGGCAGGCAGCCTTCTGGCCCCCCTAAAAAACAGAGAAAGCCACCAAAATGCAGAGTTCTAGGGGTCCCCCTAAAAACAGCAGGAGCAGCCTGAATGCAGAGTTCTGGTGGCTCCACCATAAGCCCAGCCAGAAGAGAGCTGCAGGAGGCTGGGAGTGTGTGAATCTTCCCCTGCGGGGTGGAGCAGTTTGTGTCAGACAGCCTGCAAACAGCCCAGGTAAGGGCTTTGGGGAGAAGGGCAGCTGGGGTTGTGCAGGGCAGATGTGTGCGCGTGTGTAGCAGAGGTGGGTGGGAGTGAGTGAGTGTGTAGCAGAGGCTGTGTAGCTAGAGTTGTGGGGTGGCTGTTTGGTTGGGGAGGTATAGCTGGGGGTTGGAGGCTTAGTTCTGGCCCCTGCAGTGATGGGAGGGTCCATCACAGGCAACAGGGGGCTGGGGGTTGGGAGGACAGGACCCACTGGGGTAGGAGGGAGCAGCAGTGGGGTGAGGATTTGCCCAAGGTGGCAGAGAGCCACTGTGGAGAAGGGGGAAGTGAGTGCTGCACCATGCTCCCCTGCCCTCCCCTCCCACTTCCCAGGGTCCCCCTGACCCCTCCACAAAGCCACTCTTGTTCTCCATTCCTTTCTTCTCTCTTGCAACCCATGTGCTGTTCCCCACATGACTGCCCTTGTCCTCTTTTGCCACCCCTGCCCTGCTGTGCTCCCCACACTCACTCCTGCCACTGCACACAACTCCTGACCTCCTGTGTTTTGCCACCCCCACTCTGCTACCCCTACTACCCCTCCTAGGAGCATTTCCGAAACACTGTGCCATGGTTCATGAATATTCTTAAGTAATTTAAGTTAATTTGAATATTCATGAGTTTTAAATGGTGGTGTGCCTCGAAAACTTTGAAGGTATCAAGGTGTGCCATAGCAGAGAAAAGGTTGGGAACCACTGCTCTAGAGGAGGACAGACAAAGAACCAAGTAGTTGCCTGTGGCAGCAACTGGAGAGGAAAAGCTGAGCTCATTTGTAGGTTCCCTGCTTGGACTTTTCTTCCTTGACACTCTGTGACTCAAGGTAATGCTGACTGGATAATACTAGCTCTCTGAAGCCTCATTTGAGATGATGATGATGCAAGGCACTAAATACAGCTGTTTGAGGTGGAAATCCATCAACTTACAGAAACAACTTGCTCAGACTCAGACAGACATCATCTTCCTTTCTAAACGCAAACAACTGGACATTATCCCCTAAAGGACTGAAGGTAAAAAAAAATCCTTTACAATCGACATATTACACAGACTACAGTGAGAGATTATGCCATATACTCTCACAGAAACTCAGAAACCACCTGATCAGCATCCTGTACAAAAAACAGAGGAAAATTAAAAATGAACTCTCAAAACTAGATTCTCTCATAGAAAACCAACCTACAACACATTCTTCTACATGCCTGGACTTCACAACAAAGACAAAATCCATTTATGACACACACTTTGCTTTCCTACAGAAGAAAAAAAGATACCAAACCATCTAAACTACTACACACCACTACAGAAAACAAGAGTGACACCTTCAACCCAGCCAGCAACATTGTTAATCTCTCAAGCTACACACTTACCCTAGCAGAGGAATCTGTGCAATCTCGGGCACTTTCCTTCTACCCCACAACAGCCACACATAAGATAAAATTCTGCAGTGACCTCAAGTTCTACTTTTGCAGTCCCCGACTCAAAGAATATTTCCATAACACCACCGATTAATGCACTGACACACAGATACCTTCCTCCAAACACTACAAGAAGAAATATTCTTTGTGGACTCCTCCAGAGGGCCGAAACAAGAGACTAGACTTCTACATTGATTGTTTCCACCACCGTGCCAAGGCTGAAATCATGGACAAACAACGTCCTTTAGATCATAACCTCAGCCCTGCAGAACGCAATGCCATCTACAGCCTCAGAAACAACTCTGACATTATCATTAAGGAGGCTAAAAAAAGGAGGTGCAGTTGTCATCATGAATAAATTGGATTATGATCAGGAGGCTTATAAACAACTCTCCAACACCACATTCTACAGACTACTTTCCTCCGACCCCACAGAGAAATACCAAAAGGAATTAATTACGATGCCTACTCAAGAAACTCCCTAAGACAGTACAGGAACATATAAAGACAAAACCACCACCAGAACCCTGGCCAGGGATGTCCTATCTACTACCTAAAATCCATAAAAAAGGAAACCCTGGATGCCCCATCATCTCAGGCATTGGCACTCTTACCGCCGGCCTATCTGGCTATGTGGACTCCTTCCTCAGACCCTATGTTATCAACATCCCTAGCTATCGTCAAGATACCACGGACTTCATGAGGAAAATATAGTCCATTGGTGAGCTTTCAGAAAACACCATTCTGGCCACTATGGATGTACAAGCTCTTTACATCAACATCCCACACAAGGATGGGTTTCAAGCTATTAGAAGAACCATCCCAGATGATGCCGCAGCACAGCTTGTGACTGAACTTTGTGACTTTGTGCTCACCCACAACCACTTCAGATTTGAGGATCATTTATACCTCCAAGTCAGTGGCACTGCTATGGGCACCCGCATGGCCCCACAATATGCCAACATCTTTATGGGCAACTTAGAACAACGTTTCCTCAAGTCTCATCCCAAAACACCTCTTCTTTACCTATGCTACATTGATGACATCTTCATTATCTGGACACATGGCAGGGATGCTCTTGAAGATTTTCACAGAGATTTCAACAATTTCCACTCCACAATCAAACTGAGCCTGGAACACTCCACACAGGAGATCCACTTTCTCAACACTAAAGTACAAATCAGGGATACACACATCACCACCACCCTGTACCGAAAACCTACTGATCGGTATAGTTACCCACATCCCTTGAACTTCCATCCTAAACACACCACATGATCCATTGTCTACAGCCAAGCCCTAAGATATAACGACATCTGCTCTGATCCCTCAGACAGAGACAGACATCTTGAGGATCAATAACAAGCATGCTTGAAATTACAGTACCCACCTGGGGAAGGAAGAACAGAAATTGACAGAGCTAGACGGGTTCCCGGAAGTCATCTACTACAGGAGAGGCCCAAGAAAGAAAACAACAGAACACCACTAGTCACCACATACAACCCTCAAGTCAGACCTCTGCAACAGATCATTAAGGACCTACAGCCTATTCTAAAAAATGATCCCTCACTCTCTCAAGCATTGGGAGAGAGACCTCTCCTTGCCTACAGACAGCCCCCCAATCTTAAACAGATACTCACCAGCAACTACAGATCTAACAACAGAAACATTGACGCAGGCACACTCCCCTGCAACAAACCATGCTGCCAAGTCTGCCCACATATCTGCGCAATAGATACCATTATAGGTCCTAGTCAAGCCTGCTACTCCATCAAAGGCTCGTTTACCTGCTCATCTACTAATGTGATCTATACCATCATGTGCCAGAAATGCCCCAACACCTTATCCATTGGACAAACAGGACGATGCCTGCGCAAAAGAATAAATGAACATAGAGCTGATACCAGAAATCACAAAACAAAAGAAACAGTTACTGAGCACTTCCATCTTTCTAATCACTTGATAAATGATTTGTTAACGACTGTCATCAGAGATGTGGCTGGGACATCAAGACTTCAAAGAGAAACAGCTGAACTCGAATTAATATGCAAATTAAATTCTGTGAAAGCAGGACTGAATCGAGAGTATGGATTCTTTTCCCATTACAAAAGGCAATTTGACTTCAGGCTTCCCAGAGTTTGAACCTAAGAACTGCTTTGAATTGCTGTTACTGTATGACCTGATCCTATGTTTTACACCCCCTTACATTTATTTTCATTCCATTCTGTAAGTTCACTCATCTTCAAAGCATCTGACAAAGTGGGATTTTCTCCCACGAAAGCTCATGCGAAAAATAAATCTGTTAGTCTTTAAGTGCCGCACAACTTTTTTTTTTTTTTTTTTTTTTTTTTTTTTTTTTGCTGGGCTAAACTGACACGGCTATCCCTTTGGAAAATGATGATGTCCCTAGCCACTCTTTGTCCAAATCTGGGAATGGGTGACAGAGGATGAATCACTTGATGATTACCTGCTCTGTTCATCCCTCTAAAGCAACTGGCATTGGCCACTGTTGGAAGATATGATACACTGGGCTAGATGGACTATTGGACTGCCCCAGTATGGCCATTTTTCTATTCTTATGATGCCTAGCAGTACGTGCCACAAGGCTGCACTCCAGTCACTCACCCTTATACCACAAAGGATAAGTACCCATGTATTTATACTCCAGCAAACCTTCCCCTCACCCTAGAGTGATAGAGTCTAGGTTCTTGATGTGAATTTCTCTCTTATTGCAAGTTGTGCACATTTATTTCTGCTTCTTTTTTTTTTTGGCACCACACTTCACACCTTTCACTGCTTAGTGTAAATACTCTAGGTGTGGATTAGTGTAGGAGTTGTCAAAGTTCCATCAGAGTTCTAAAACACAAGCCATGGCCATCCTCATCTTTATTACAAAGGAAAAGCTTTTAGAAACTGTACATCCCAAAATACATTGTGTCCATGTTGCTCACTTCAAAATGGAGCATTCCATTCTGGAACCTGTCATCTCTGAAGACTATCTCCATATTTAAAATGAGGTACTCCAATAAGCAGGCAGGTGAGGTAAGGTCTCTGATCTGAACTAAGTGACAGAGGCCTTCAAATGAGGTGCCACCATACACTCCCAGTTTCCTTCTGTATAGGACTCTGGAACCTTCCTAAATCCAATTCCCTCAGTAAGCATGTAGTTTCAGACATCCTATAGGCATGAAATTAACACCAGCCACTCTCCTTATATAAGCAGCCCATTTCCAGACTTACACCTGCCCTTTACAAAACACTGGCATGTCCTCATACTCAATCACATCTGCTACTTGTATACCCCCTGCCACCCTCTACTGATTATTAGACAGGGATGTACATGGAGATAAAAGCATTTCCTTCAAACCAGTTTTCTTTTTCCTTCCTAGTCCCAATTCAGTCAGTCATAACATAACAATGTGTGTGTACACTGCATCACAGCTAGCTACCAAAGAACCATCTGGGCTTTGCAGAACAGAGAAATCTACTACCATTTCCATGCAAATGTGTTTCATCACCAATAATGGAAAAGAGAAACCAGAGGAAACCCATAAGAACCATTTGTAAATAAATAGTGGCCAGCGGGCAGCTAGAGCTCTCTATGCAAAGACTAGAAGACACTAACAAGTAGCACTGTGTGGGAATCAGATTTTTCATTTCAGGGAAAGCTTCATTGTTTTGACATTTTGTCCATTCCAAATAGTGGGGGCAGGGATTTGTTTCTGGTCAATCAAAACCCTGTGTTTCAACACAATCTAAATATTTCATTCTAACTTTGACTTTTCTCCATTTCATATTTTATAATATAAAACAGAAAAAGTAATTTCAAAATGGAAGATCAAAATATTCCACCCAAAAAATGCAGAAGTGAAACATTTCAATCTCATCTAAACCTTTTTTTCCCCCCAATTTTCTTTTAGAAATAAATTTTGTGAAAGGCAACTCATTTGCTTGATGAGTTTTACTTTTGATGAATCTGCACTAGATGACGGAAAAGACGTTCCACAGAAAAATTTCTGAACAGCTCTATTGACAAACTCTTGAAATAAAAGAGAAGTCTACATTATTTTCTAAAACAAACAAGGAGACCTGTGGCACTTTAAAAAAAACAACAAATTTAAGTATATTAGAGTTGGCACAAAGTTCCAGATAGACAGCCTAGGGGACTGAACATTAGGGACAGCAGCAATTCCAACTTCCCTCACCATTCCCACCAATACCAATCCAGACTTACAGGGACCCTCCCATCTAGGTTACAAGACAGAAGTTCTGGTTCTGTGACTGATCCAAGTCTGCTTCTCTGCTACATCTGTAAATGAGGGCCAAATTTTGAAGGTGTTTTGGTACTATGACTATCTGTCTATCAGGAACTAACACACACCATCAATGGACTTCACACGTAAGCCACTGAACAGCTGTCAGATTTAGTCAGAGCTACCAGGACTAAACTGGGACCATCTGCCTAGAAGTAGAAGAGTCCATAATCTATCCAACCCCATAGACACAGCCAAATGCCAAAAAGATTTTTTTTAAATGTTAAAGCAAAACAGGACATACCTACCCCAATGCTAAGCACCGCAACAGACATTCAAAAATACACAATGAAACAAAAATAGGAACAGATCTATAGTATATATAACCCACTACTACAAACAGTCATTTTCAGAAAACAGAGAAAAATCACTCTCATTTAGCACCCACCTCACTCCTCCCCCAAACATCCATTCAGACAGATAGTCCTTGCAGTGTTACAAAAAGTCAACCAGATTTGGACCATTTTGTACCAGGTGGGGAATGAGGGGAAAAATTATTTCCAAAGTGGAGAACACAAATTGGAAAAGAAACTGCTATCAGTCCAAGAAATCTAGCTTCAGCATCTTTGTTGATCACAAGTGCAGCAGTATTGCACAGGGAGAGGTAATCTCACAAGTTGGTAGAGTCCAGGTCACTTAGGATATTGTAGCTCAAAAATCAGCAGCTTAAAATTCTAGCTGGAAGGCCACAGGCAGCCAGGACAGACCACAAAGTACAATGTCATATGTTCCTGGAAAGATGCCATGTTTAGGAAAAGGGCTGCCACATTCTACAATAGCATAAGCTTCAGAAGGGAGTTAGGATTTGAATGGAATATGTTTTATCAAAACCCCATTAACTTGCCACATGTTCTCTCTAGACTTCCAATGCTAGTATTCTGCTTGCCTGGGCATTTCTATGGAAACAGTCACCCCTTCTGCTGTGCTCATCAGTCTAATACTGTTTCCTGATTCCCCTATGATGCCACAGTCCTGCATTTGACAAGTCAATGGAGGAATCAGGCATCTGATTTTAAGCAAATAAAAACTTAAGAAATAAGGGTTGGGAAAGATCTGGTTCTCCATCAGTTCTCTCCACTGACAGCTGAGGCAGACTTCTTTCTTACAATATGTTTTCTAATACCTTGTCCAGTCTAACAGTTTGAGCAACAGGGTTTCAAGCACTTCCCAATGCAATTTATAATCTTTGAAAGCCTTAGTCCCCAATCCCATAGCAGCAAACAGGAGGAAAATCCACTTTCATGAGTTTCTCTCTCCCCAGAACAGCATGTCTCAGTCCTTGGCTCTGACTCAGGAGAATGAGCCAATCTTTTTTTTTATTGTCACCAAGGAAACCTTACTGACTACATACCTGCTGTGTTAGAAGGCTGATGTGGCTGGGTGGGGAATACTGTCTGGCTGCTTGCTTTTCTGCCAGTCGCTGCAGCTCTGCAGCTACAATACTGTGATTGTAGCATCTACCCTGGGAAGAGCTGTCTTCTGTATCCTTGTGCACCCTCGCTGAGCCCACACGCTGCCTGCTTGGACTGCGATGGCATGAACCTGTAAAACACACAGTTGTTATCCACTTAGAAGAGTAAAAGCAATGTGTTGGGCTGCAGAGAGCATCTCATGCCCTCTGAGAAGAGTGCAAAGACACTGAACTAGAGATTTATATGATTTGCAACAACAGAAATAAAAGCTGGCAGAATATTTTCTGCAGACCATCTCCATACATGCTCCATTGTGAACTTCTGAATTTCTCCAAGGCAATATTGAACCTTCATACATTGGCAGGTAATGACATCCTATTCCAGTGGGCACTGGCTGTTCGTTCTCATGTGTTAATTATCTGTATTAGAGCAATGACTGAAACGGGAGCCGTAGAGCTACAGGGATTTGACAGATTCAAGATATTTTGCACTTCACCCCAGAAACTGAGGGTATGTTTGAAAGCTAGGTGCACAGACGGAAATTGTCTCTGAAGAAACACACCTCTTTCTAATGTTAGCTGAACCTAAAGCAATTTGAAGCACAGGCATTTGGCTCCCTACTCAATTAGGATCAGTAATAGATCAAACACAGACATCACATCCTTCTCATGAAGAAATAATTCAACATAAAAGTATAATTAAAAGAAATTCAAAGATTGAAAATTGATTGCAAGGTTATAAATGGGGGCTATGACAGACAGCAAAGCAACAAGAGAGTAAAGGCATCTTGGCAGGGCTATAATGTTAGATCTGGATTTAAATATTTTCATTAATGATTGGAAGATGGAATAAATGATGATATTGAGATTCACAGGTGAATAAAAGCATCTATGGACACCAGTGAGGATAAAGAAATCAAATGAAGATTAGAAACATAGATAGGAAGTAAAATGAGATTCTATTTGAAAAAAGATGTTAGTAATACATCTGGGAAGATAACACAGATGCCAGACACTCTGTAGGATGAAGAAAAACTTATGAAGACGATACTGAGGTGAGGAGAGTGGGCAACAAACTGGACAGGAATCTGTAATGTGATATGGTTATTAAAAAAAAAAAAGTCAGTACCATTTGCAGCTGCACATACAGTGGCATAAAATCAGGCACCAGAGGATTATGGGCCTTCCCCTTTAATATGACCTTATATGAGACTCTACTATCAGGTCTGGGTACCCCACATCCAGAAAGCTTCTGAAAAACTGGTGGGAATTTTGAGAATTGCTACATAAATTATCCAGGATCTTGAAAGGCTAAGTTATTAAGCAAGACAACAGAAGCAAGACATGCTAACAGACTTCAAGTACTTAATGTCTGAACACAGGAAAGGAATTATTTAGAGAGAGGTTAAAATTAAGAGCAATGGGAGAAAGTTAAAATAGAAAAATTTTGGTTGAACTACCAGGAAAAACTTTTCTAGAAGTTCCAAAGTCTAGTTCAGTACAACAAAAAAAGGAGGAGTTTTGTGGCACTTTTAAAAGACTAACAAATTAATTTTTTGCATGCGCTTCTATGGGTGAAGTCTCACTTTGTCAGATGCCAGAGTCTGGAATTTGACGAAGCAGGATTTCACACGCAGAAGCTCATGCAAAAAATAAATTTGTTAGTTATTAAAAGTGCCACAGACTCCTTTTTCTTTTTCCTAAAAGTGAGTCTGTCAAATCCTCTCTCATGGCAAATGGGAGAAGAAACCCCCATACCTAAGACTTTTAAAATTGGATGAGACAAAAAGCAGTGATAAATGCACAAGAGGACATAATCTGCGCTGTTTCCTTAAAAGACATGTATTGGAGACTTTGTCAGCTCTAGTTCAGACTTCTCTGAATTCCAAAAACTAGCCATTCAGATAATTTTATTTAGTTCCAGGATTTCAGAGGTAGCACAGACATCCTGATCTAAGAGTCACCACTAACAGGTACTATCCTAAGGATGTCACTGGACAAGCATGGAATCTGCATATAGGAAGAAAGGCATGTCTGGAATTTGTCATACAAAAGTTACAATGAATACTCTCAAAAGAAAATGGATCCCTTTAAATAAGCCACTGAGCAGGTGCATCACTTTATTCTAATGTCAGAAAACTCATATCGTACAAAGCAGTCTCAGTGAGCATATGACAGTTTTCTGTTCATTTCAACTCAGCTCTGCAAGGTTATTGCAGAGGAAAATCCATTCACAATTAAAACTTTTATATGTTGGCACACTTAGGAACAAGAATCTGAATTAAAAGATGTGCTTTTAAACTGGCTTAGTTAAACTGCATTAAATCCCTAAGTGAACACACTTATTCAGATTTAAAGTGGCTTTAATTTGATTCAGCTGAGTTTACTTACAAAGTGACTACATAAAGAACATATCGCATTTTCATCAAGCATAGGTGTTAGCATGGGTGTCCTGAACAAATTCCAGTACAGATTATATTTTGCCTCTCTAAACGTTTGTCTCCATCAGTTTCTGATGGAAGTGGTTTCTTTTTCTCTTCAGCTATCTTACTCTGTTGGGTACCATTGTTCAACTTCTTTCCACTTAATAGTGTTTGTGCTTCAGTGGAGAATGAAAAATTCTACTTTTAATTTGTAAGATGTTTAGAGGTTTGCCAAGAAAAAAAGAACTAAAGAAACAAAGTTATGCCATGAGCTTTCCCTTAAATATGGTCAGTTACTTGGAGGTCTTCCCCATTCTCTGAACCTGTGACAAACTCTGTCACTTCTCCTAGTGGGTAAGTCACCTGCAGAACAGCTAGGAATTCCCAGAAACAAGAACCCTGCATAGTCCCATAGATGACTTCTGCACTATTGAAACTGCCCTGAAAACTGTTACCAATAGGAGACCATCATATATCAATACTGCACTAGTTGGGCACAGTGAACTCTTGCCATGTATGTTATTTTCTATGTCTGCCATTTAGGGGTGAGACCCTTTCATTACAAGCTGACTCAACCAGTTCAATCCCCCATTCATCAGCACAGAAGACAGGAATTATTAGAAGAGAGAGGCTGCTTCCTCCCCAAAAAGGAATTTTGTGCCAATGAAAGGAGCTAGATTCACTACCTTGGGAATATAACATTTCTGGCGATCACAAAGAAGGTAAAGGCTATGTATACTTTACTTTTACTGAGCAGTCTTGGTGGTCATTATGCTGCCTCTGCTCCATTCTTCAGGGTGTCTAGATTAACAAACTTGAGAGTGATCACTGCTGCCACAGGGACAAAAGCCCAGCTTGCACACTACACAGAACTATCAAATTCTAGGAGGAACCCTGGCTGGTGAAAGACGGGATTTACCCAATGACATGTTCATGCACTCTGACTGCTGAGCACACTCACCTGCTTTAGCAGAGGATGGTCGAGACAGTTTTTGGCTGTAGATCTGAGTAGCACTTTGAAATGATGAGAATGGGTCAATGGTGTAGCTGCCAGATTGACAACGATGCAACCCTGCATAGCTAGATGTCTGGTGGAGCACTGCGTTTGTGGAGACAGACCAGTTGTCAGGGACTGTACTCTGATTCTGGAAAGAAGGTGGGGAGGATGGGGACTGCGTCGGTCTGGGACCAACTACAGGAGCCAGGGAGGACTGCTGACCGGGCACCTGTGTATTCTTAGAGGCTGTGCTATGAGATAATTGGGAACTGATGCTTCTCTGGAGAGTGGCACCAGAAACAGAGGACAAAGCACTAGTGGGGCTGCACCGGTGTAATTTTGACTCATCTTCTGCAGAAGGCGGGAGTCCTGTTAAAACAATACAAACAAGCCAATCAGAATGTTTCATAAGTTAACCAGACCTGCAGAGCCCCATAAACTATAGTCATGTGGCCAAGGGGCCTCTGCTTATTGGCTTAATAAAGCCAAGAAAAAAAATTCAGCCACCAGCAAGGGCTGGCAAGATCCAGGCTCTGATTCAGGTATATCCTTTGCCCAGGCTCCTACTATCTTGCAGACACCTTTCAGTTCAAAAGGCTATACATTTCTTAACCCAGTAATCTCCCCTGGAGTTGGGACTATGACTCACCCAGCTTGTTCTGCACTGTACTGACCACAGTAATTGTTCAAGATGGATCTAAATCTGCTATGCAAGTCTGGCTTCTACCTCAGCCATCTGCTGCACAACTAACTCTGCCCTGGTTTGGTAGGTTCACTTACGGGGTGGCCTAGCTTCTTTGGGCTTGTAGTCTCTCAGCTCTCCTTCTCCACTTGAGTTTGCCACTGAATGTTGAGGATGATTCCTTTTCATTTCTTTCACTAACTCAGGAAGATCTGAAATGAATTTTGGAAGTCGGAAAGCAGAACAGTTTAAACTGCTGACACCATGAGAAATAGACTGTACGGTCTGAATATTGCACAGATGTTGGATTCTCTTCACAAAATTTATTGCGGCCTTTCCATCCCTTTTCTATCATCGGTGTCTGATGGTTTGGTTCACAGCATTAACTAATGCAGATTGTAAACTAGAAGACCCCCCCTTTCTTATGCTGAGATTTCTAAACCAGCGCTTCTCACCTAGCATTCCGCAGACAGAGTAAAAGTGTTCTGTGACCAAACCTTCCCAAGGAGAAGGGGGACTGAGTGGGGAGGGGTGAAGGAGCAACACAGTGAGACAGCATATGCTTGAGAGATTTAAAATGCCTCGACTACTGCAAAGCTTCCAGGCACAGATTGGCATCCACTGCTATCCTGCTCATTTGCTGTGGATGGGGCATTTTAAATTTCCTGCTGCTCCTACCATCAACAATGAAATCACTTGGACATAGCTTCCACAATAAGACTTTCTTTAATGAACCTGACTCCAAGAATAGATGAATTTTGTTCAAACACGCAGGCCAAAAGTTCCCATTAAAACTTGAGTAACATCATTTTAAATTTTAAGCTGCGTGCATAACCATTATGTATCTATTTTTTAGAAATTAGTTTATGTTATAGTCATAACATTATATCTAATCTGGTTTCCTGAATTGTTTTTGCAGAAATGCATATTACACAGATATTATGAACATTACAGCTGATATACATCAGCTCTTCCCAGAAAGTTTTCATTACGTGTTCCATGTAAAGTAATAATACCTTTAGGTGTTCCCTAGGCCACTAAAGGTTGAGAAACACTGCTCTAAATGGTCTCAGGCACCAGATCCACCCACCGTGGGCTATGCACCCTTATCCTATTCAAGGACACACTAACATGACAGGATGTCACAGTCATCACTCTCAGTTTCCTATCTCTTTATGAGGTCTCCTACTTAGACGTAGGCAATGCTCCTTTTGGACTCTACATTCTCTCTATCTTTATATGGGGACACCATAACCAACCCTTGTTTCTTGCAACCTCTGTCTCAGTACTGTACAAGACACTCACCTCCTTGAGCTCTGCTTTCTGACTGGTTGACGCTGCTGCTAGACTTGGTAGTCCTGGGGTTTGTTCCCAGAAAGACACTTGCTGACTTATTCTTGTGGGTGTAAAATGTCAGCACCTCCTCCAGGTCACTCTCACTGAGACAGAGAGGAAAAGAAAGGGCTTAAGTGAAGATTCTAGGAGCTTCCACCATTGCATGACAATTCCAACAGAAATAAGAGGCTGAAGAGGAACAAGAAACCAGAGAAATTATTACTCTCCTCAGTACTAGGTCAGGTCTGGCTGATATCACCCTTGCTTTCTCCTCATCCAAATACAGGAAATCATTGTGGATGCTGGTCACACATGAAGGAGGGACAAGTTCCACAACTGGCTGTGACAAACAAGGAGGTGGAAACAGCACGTTAGCTCTCTTAGAATAGTGTGTAAAAAGTCAAGTGAAAAGTGTACTCCTCTGTAGCCTCTGAGCCCCAGGAAGCTGACAGAAATCTTTGTTACTATGGCCACATCATCCATTGCTTAAATAAAGAAAAAAAAATTTCCATATCAGATTTCCTTACAGGACTAGAGAGACCCTGCAAAAGAAATTCTTCATTCCTCTTCGAGTGATTACTCCTGGCCATAACAATATAGGTGTACGCACGCGCGTGCATGGATAGCTGGAGACTTTTCCTATAGAGCAACCATAGGGTCAGCTGTGGCACCATCGCAGCTCTCTATTTGAGGCACAGCCGACCCACCCCCTCCTCAGTTCCTTCTTACTGATGTGGTGGTAGCGGGAGTGTTTCTTGGCTGCTTTCGCACAGTCCTTCATTGCTATTATCAGAAGAGTACCTGTTCCAGTGTTAGTTTGCTGCCGGCCTCCAGGTCAGGGAATGCCAGGTTTTAAAACTTGCGAAGCATGTCACAAGCTGATGCCGCTTGACAACCCGCACTGCTCCTGCTTGAGGTGTTTGGGAGAGGCACACCTCAAAGATAAGTGTAAGATCTGTAAGAGCTTCAAGCTGCACACTCAGAAGGTTAGGGAGCAAAGGCTGAAGCTTCTTTTGATGGAGGAAGCCCTTAGACCAGCTTCCGGAGCGAGTTCCAGCACAGCAGCGTCAGTTAGCAGTGCTCTGGCAGCACCAAGGCACCGTGATTCATCGAGCAGCCTGCGGGACTGGCCTGTGCACCGATGCCGGCAGTGGGGCCCACAGCACCGTCAACAGCACATTCCGCCTCCAGATCTTCGGATTGTTGGCGGCACCACTCCCTCTCTCCGGTACCACAAAAGAGAAGGAGGTTGGAAGCAAGGAGCTCCCCAGTGAGGTCAAGCACTTTTAAAGGGCCGCAGACTAAGGCGCAGCAGTCATTGGCACCGTCAGCTCCAGCCCAGGCAGAGTGATCGGTTCTGGGACCCATGCCATCCCCGATGCAGGAGATTTTAGGGGAAAAGATGCTGCTGCCATCCATTCCAGAAACATCTGAGGCAGCATGTGACCTTATTGAACAGATGATGCTGTCTGTCTTGGGCCCAGCTCCATCTCTGGCACCCATGTCAGGGCCATTGAGAGGGAAGCCTCTGCTGTTGTGTCCAGCTTCACCACGCTCCCCAGCACCAAGATCCAGATTGCCCTTGAGCTTTCAGGCGAAGGACCCTCGGACACCATCAGCGGTGCCGTCTCGGTCTCAGTCCCTGGTACCATCCACTATAATCACAGCGGCGGGGGCACCCCAGTACCATTCACCTCCGAGGAGAGGCTGTCACCTCTCTCCTGTGCTGCAAAGAGTGCCCAAGAACTAAAGCCCGCGGTACCACCATAAGACAGCCTCCGGTATTGCACCACCATGGTTCCCGCGAAGTGGTCCTCCATCGGACTCGCATGGGGCTGCCTCGGTGTCCAGAGCCAGTAAGCCCAGGAGCAAGCGGTTGGCTCTGTACCCCCAGCAGTGATATCCTCAATGGTCTGTTCCTTCGTAGTGGCCCTTCTGGACTTCTTGGGCCCTCCATCAGGACCAAGGCCTCAAGATAAGCAGATCCCACTCAGTGGCAAGCTCTCGCCCCCAACCCTCCTACGCGGTGGGCGCTCCCCCAGAGTCGAGGGACCTCTCAGAAGGGCAGTCCTCTGCAAGATCCCAGGCTCTTAAGGATCAGGGCAGTTTACACCAGCGGAGCAAACTAGAACCTGAAGCCGAATCTATAGATCCATTCAAGGAATCACTGTCATCCCCTCCGGATGAGTTGGTTGCAGGGGCCAGGCCTAAGCCTATCCTAGATGATAGTAAAGCGCATCAAGATCTCCTGCACAGAGTCGCCTGGGTCTTGGGCTTACAGGCGGAGGAGATTGTAGAGGAGACAAATCCTGTGGTTGACATTCTCGTAAAGTAAGGCCCCTTTTGAATAGCTCTCCTGCTTATCAGGATCATTCAGAGCATCACGAGAACCGTGTGGCATACCCCAGCCCTCTGTGCCTCCCATGGCCAAGTGGGTAAAGCGAAAATACTTCGTGCCTTCGAAAGATTACAAGCATTTCTACACACGTCCAGCACCAGGGTCTCTTGTCGTAGCAGCGGCCAACAAGAGAGAGCGGCAAGGTCATCAGGGGCCATCCCATAAGTCTAAGGATGCAAAAAAAAAAAAAAAAAAAGTTAGACTTATTCGGAAGGAAGATCTACTCCACGGGGAGCTTCAACTCTGCATTGCTAACCAGCAGGCAATCCTTAGCCACTACTCCTTTAATGCTTGGTCCTCTTTGGAGAGGTTCTCAGAAAAGTGCGAGCACAGCTCGAGGCCTCAGTTATCAGCCGCCATTAAGGAGGGCAAGATAGTTTCCAGAGCCCTACTACAGATGGCCTTAGATGCTGCAGACACGGCGGCCAGAGCCATGGCCTCCTGAGTCACCATGCGCCGCAGCTCTTGGCTTCAGGCATCAGGTCTACCCCAGGGGGTGCAGAATACCATCCATGACTGTTTTCACAACAGACAGACACCAAGCTCCAGACTCTGAAGGACGGCAGGTCCCTGCTTAAGTCTCTAGGGCTACACACCCCCAGAAGAGACCCTTCAAGACATTACCGGTGCCCAGGGCTTCCCGCCGCTCACAAAATTATAATGCTCAGCATGGCCGGAACAGCCAAAAAAGTAATTATCATCCCATTCCCCTTTCCCAAGGACCTTCACGCCGGTCTTCAAGCTCCAAGAAAGGTTTATGAAGGTGTGCTTGAGGACGACATACTATTATTTCCAGATCCACACCCTCCGTTCACCAACAGACTATCCAGTTTTTATCTGGCCTGGTCCCGGATCACTTCTGACACATGGGTGCTGCACACAGTGTTTCAGAGATACTCCCTCCAGTTCTCTTTTCCCCTTGCCGCTTTCCTCATTCTCTGGCTCCCTCCAGGGACCCTTCTCATGACTACCTGTTGAAGCAGGAGATGCAGGTCTTGATGGACAAAGGAGTCATAGAGGAGGTTCCACGGGAACTTTGGAGGAAAAGGCTTTTCTTCCCACTATTTCTTGATCCCAAAAGCAAAAGGGGGTCTTCGTCCCATCCTCGAACTCAGAGATCTGAACCGTTATCTGTGCAAGATATGCTTCCGCATGGTTTCCCCTTCTGCGATAATTCCCTCCCTGTATCTGGGAGACTGGTATGCCGCTCTCAATTTTCAGGATTCATATTTCCATATTTTGATAATTCCCAGACACTGGAGGCTCCTGTGATTTGTAGTGGGTGGCAGGCATCTCCAGTTCTCCGTCCTGCCTTTTGGGCTGGCAGCTGCCCCTTGTATTTTCACAAAGTGCCTAGCGGTGGGTGCAGCATTCCTTATGCGTTCCAAGATCCAGGTCTATCCCTATCAGGACGACTGGTTGGTGTGCAGCTGGTAGAAGGACAAAGTTGCCTGCCACTTGGACATGATACAGAGCACCTTCTGGGGCCTCGGTCTACTGGTCAACGTACAAAAGTCCACACTCATTCTGACTCAAAAGATAGAGTTTATAGGCACCCTGTTCGACTCAAAACCGGCAAAAGCTTCCCTCCCGCGCTCTCGATTCAAGAGTATCAGGTCCCTCGCGAGAGATTTCCAGAAGTTCCCACTCACTTCAATTCGTTCGTGCCTGCAGTTGCTGGGGTTCATGGCAGCATGCACCCATGTGGTAAGGCATGCCCGCTTGAGGTTGCGTCCGCTACAGATGTGGCTGGCGTCAGTCTACCAGCCAGTGAGAGATGATAGTGACAGTATGGTCACAATCCCTATGGGTCTGCTACGTTCCCTAGACTGGTGGTGCCATAAGCAGAATGTGTGTCAGGGGCTGCCCTTTCAGCCACCCCAACCCTTGAGGTTCTTGGGCATGGATGCAACTGACTTGGGGTGGAGGGCTCATCTGGGTCCTCTCGCAACCCGAGGCCTTTGGGGAGACAGCAAGTCGAGCCTGCATATCAGCATGAAGTAGCTTTGAGTTGTCTGCATGGCTTGCCAGGCTTTTTTCCACAAGTTGAAAGACAGGGTGGTGTCATTGCTTACGGACAACACTGCCACAATGTATTACGTAAACAGGCAGTGGGGTAAACATTCCGGCCTGCTTTGCGGCGAAGCTCTCTGCCTATGGGACTTCTACATCTGCCACTCGATTCATCTGGTGGCTTCTTACCTTCCCAGCAAGCGCAATCTCCCGACGGATTCGCTGAGCAGGAAATTCACAACTCACGAGTGGTCCCTTCAAGTGGGAGGTATTGAGGCCCATCTTCTGTCTGTGGGGTTATCCCCAAGTTGACCTTTTTGCATCCAATCAGAACAACAAGTGCGCAGAGTTTTGTTCGTTCAGGGGGCAGAACCCAGGATCAATTGCGGACACTTTCAAGATGTCTTGGACAGGGATGGCATGCTATGTGTTCCCCCTGACTCTGTTGATTCTCAGAGTCCTCTTGAAAGGACCTGGTCTCAATCATCTTGGTAGCCCCAGCATGGCCGAGGCAACATTGGTTTAAGACTCTGCTGCGTCTCTCAGTCAGCGACCTGACAGAGTTGCCAACACCGCTGGACCTGCTCTCCCAGGACCAAGGCGTCTGTGCCACCCGGATCTGAGGTTGCTACATCTCTGCGTATGGAATCTCCGTGGCTAAAGGGCAAGGAGTTGCAGTGTTCAGCACGGGTCCAGAAGGTCTTGTTCAGCAGTAGAAAGCTCTCAATGAGAATGTCGTACAAGGGCAAGTGGGGCAAGTTTGTGGACTGGGCACTAAGCAGGGATCTTGTGCCCCATCGGGCTCCAGTTCATTCCATCCTAGACTTTCTCTGGGGTCTGAAAGCCCAAGGCCTGTCCTTGTCCTCCATCAGAGTCTATTCCACGAGAAGGCAAGCAAAACTTTCCTATTCACCGACCCATTGGTCAAGCGGTTCCTTAAAGGCTGAGAGAGGCTCTTCCCAGTGGTGCGTTCCCCAGTCGCGCAATGGGACCTTAATCTGGTCCTCTCAAGACTCCCAGGGTCCTTGTTTGAGCTACTTGCCTCCTACTCACTTCTCCTTCTTTCGTGG
Source organism: Podocnemis expansa (assembly GCA_007922195.1). NCBI lineage: Eukaryota > Metazoa > Chordata > Testudines > Podocnemididae > Podocnemis > Podocnemis expansa. The sequence goes on from ML681963.1 coordinate 61,241,036, forward strand.
AAGGTAGCCTTCCTCGTGGCAATAACAATAGCAATAAAGCTAGGAGAGTTTTAGAGATTTAGGCCTCCCCACCCTATACAGTCTTCTTCAAAGACAAAGTTCAACTACATCCTCACCCAGCATTTCATCCTAAGGTGGTTTTGCAGTTTCACTGCAATCAGGAAATCATCTTGCCAGTCTTTTATCCAAAGCTGCATGCCTCAGATAAAGAAAGGCGGCTCTACACTCTGGATGTTCACCGGACGTTGGCTTTTTATATAGAAAGGGCGAAAACCTTTAGAAAGATGCCCCAGCTGTTTGTAGCAGTCACGGATAGAATGAAAGGAGAGCCAGTCTCGGCTCAGCGCCTCCTCTCCTGGATAGTCTCTTGTATTCGAGAATGTTACAAAATGGCTAAGATTGACCCGCCAGCAGTCAAGGCCCACTCTACAAAAGCTCAAGCCTCCTCTGCTACATTATTGAGCAGGGTACCAATTGTGGACGTTTGTAAAGCGGCTATGTGGTCATCTGCATACACGTTCACGTAGCATTATGTGATTGATCGACAAACTCCAGGCAATGCTGCAGTGGGCAGAGCAGTCCTGCAGTCGGTGCGCCTGTGATTCCGACCCACCTCCATAGGTAAGACTAGGGAATCACCTACATTGGAACGGCCAGGAGCAATCACTAAGAAGAAGAAGAGGTTACCCACCTGCACTGGGGTTCTTTGAGATGTGTTGCTCCCAGACATTCCACATCTCTCCCTTCTCCCCTCTGAAGAACAGGTGCTAGAAGGAACTGAGGAGGGGGCGGGGCGGCTGTGCCTCTTATAGAGAGCCGCAACGGCACCACTCTAGAGGGCACCACAGTTGACCTTACTGGTGCTCTATAGGAAAGGTCTCCGGCTATCCATGCACACGCATGCATACACCTACACTGGAATGTCCAGGAGCAACACATCTCGAAGAACACCAGTTACAGATAGGTAACCTCTTCTTACTGGCTGATGTCAAGAACTGAATATGATCACATGGATATATTGTGTAATATTGTTTGTCATGTCCAACTGATGTTTAGGATTTTTCTTGTTTACAGTACACATTTCCTATCAGATTCTAGCAAGTTTCAAGCAGGTCAAATCTGACACCAACAAAACTGAAGAGTGCTTGTCCTTTAACATTAATGAACTACTCAGAGTTAATTGTTTTAGCAGAAAAGGAAAGAACCCTTGGTCATGACAAGGAGTGTGTTCCCCTTCGTTCCAGACCTTAGGAGGCATAGTCTTAGATCAGTGGTTCCCAGCCTACATTTTGGGGGCCAAAAGTGGCCCTTGGAAGCTTTCAAAGTGACCCTTGACTTCCCTCCTGCTGGCTGCAGAATGGAGTCACTGCCTACGAAAGACCCAGGTGAAATGTATTTCTGCAGGGCTAAAAGACCGATGGAGGCTCCTTGCTGCAGCCAAGGGGATAGAAGACTAGTGCTCCCATCCCCCTGGCTGTAGCAAGGAACACAGCAAAGCACTCTGCCTAGGTCCATAGGTGCTAGATTCCTTGCTGGAGCTGGGGGGCGGGAGGGGGGGATGGGGACGGGACGCGACACTGATCTTCCATCCCCCCTGGCTGCAGAAGGGAGCCATTGACTTGGGATCCAGATAAGAGTATGCAGAGCTGCATGATCCATGCAGTTCTGCTGCTGCAGTCAGGGAAATGAGAAATCATTGAGCAAGGACACAAACTGCTTTTTGAGGCTGGCAGGCCAGGAAGAGGCTAGTGGCACTTCAGGGCTGTAAAAAAAGATATCTGTGGCCCTAGAGTCAAAAAAGTTGAGAACCACTGTCCTAGATGGTACCAGGAACATAGGAAAGATGGCCAGGGTGGGATCTTCTTTCGGAGACAGGAATTTGAGAAGTAAAGCCATGCTGGAAGCTTAAGCACAGAAGATCAGGACAATCTCACCAGCGGCCCTGACCTTGCTTTCCCACTACGGTGCAATTGCACTTCACCTGCATAACAATGGAGAGGGATATTACAGACCATGGGCATTTACATGGGCCTGTCCTTTTGGTGTAATGGCAAAAACGTTCCTAACATGCCTCATACAGCCGATACTGATGACACAACAACAGTTTGGGGAGGTTGGACAGGGGGAAGTATAAGAGCAGAAGAGATACAATGTGCTACTTTATTATGAAGGGTAGAAGTCCATTCCAACCTTGCCTTGGTAACAAAGTCCTGAAAACTTTCAGCATTCACACCTTCCTCTTCCTCTTCTTCCTGTTTCCTTTTTGATCTTGTCTGAATCATCTGCTCTGTTTCCTGGAAATAAGCACATCATTTACCCATCACTCTGCCTCTCTGTATTGGGTTACCAGATGCCATGTCCTTCATCCGGCAGGCTTTTAAAAATACATGATTTTGTCTGGCTTTTTACTTATAGAGGTTAAAGTATGCTGGAAACACCCCAGAACACCCTATTTTTAGGGTGACGTGTTCCAGGGTCCCCTAAAAACAGAAAAATATTACATTAATACTCCAGTGTCCTCCTTTTTGTACTTCCCTGACCTCCTTTCCAGGCTTTGGTATCTGGTAACCCTATCTGTGTGCAGCTTCAAGGGCTAGGACACAGGTATTGCCTGAGGGGAAGGGACTCCACAACAGTTTCATGGTACCTAGAATAAACAGGTTACCTGATTCCATGAAAGCCTGATCAAGTGTGTTTCTTTACTATGGATGCCACCTTCTTATTAAGACATAAGGGTGGAGAGTGTCCTCCTTTGCTAACTCTGGGTCCCCTCCATTTCTGCTGCTCCTGCCCCAGTGGAGGATTTCTCTTTACCAGTTTTTGTCCCAACCTACTTACTACTGAAGTACTTTGGGAGTGTTGGGGTCGGGGAAAAGGGTGAAGAGCAAAAACAAAATTATATTAAAAGAGCTAAATGAAGTCGGTCTGCATTTGGTGACCCCACTCTGAGAATTCACCTCTAGATTTGCCACATAAGAATGGTGAGACTGGGTCAAACCACTGATCCAGCTAGCCCAGCAACCTGTCTCCCTACATTGGTAAATACTAAGTGATTCAGAGAGTATGAATGAAACAGGCAATTATCAAGTGATCCATACCATTGGCCACTCCCAGCCACGTGCAAACAGTAATCCCTGATTGTCCAGGTTAATAGCCACAGATGGATCCAGGCTCCATGAACTTATCTAGCTTTTTTTTAGACCCTGTTATAGTCCTGGCCTTCACAACATCCTCTGACAGAGAATTACATAGGCTGGCTCTGCATTGTGTGAAGAAATATTTCCTTTTGTTCATTTTAAACCTGTTGCCCTCTTAATTTCATTGGGTGACCTCTACATCGTGTGTTATGAGTACATAACTTTATTTACTTTCTCTACACTGGTCATGATTTTATAAATCTCTGGACCCTTTCTTTAGTTGTCTCTTTTCCAAGCAGTAAGGACCCAGTCTCATTACTCTCTCTTCATATAGAAGCATTTTTATAACCTTAACTATTTTAGTTGCCCTTTTCCAATTCCAATATAACATTTTCGAGATGAGGTGATCAGATCTGCACACAATATTCAAGATGTAAGCATTCTATGGATTTGTAAAGAGGCAATACGATGGTTTCTGCCTTATTATCTATCCCCTTCCTAGGCTGTGTCTACACTTACCATGTCAATTCAAATGACAGAATTCGAACTAGTCCATTTGAACTAATAATTATTAGCTCAAATTGAGTCAATTCGAATTGACTTGGCCACACAAGAAACTCCCATTTGAATTAGCACGTCCATAAACTGGATGTGCTAATTCAAATTGGAGGAGGAGTACCATGGGAGGTGTGGCAACATGGCCCCCTAGAACGGCCATGCCACCACTCAATCCCCTGCCCGGTTCCAGCACTCTGAGCCCAGCAGGGGATCTTTTCCCCTCCCATTGCTCCCTTGGGTCACGGCATTCCCCCACCCCAAGAGCACACTGGGGGCAGGGAAGAAGGGATTCCCCCACCCGGCGCTGTCAGCACAGGCTGGGGGAAACCCTTCTCCCCTGTCGGGGCTGTGCTGTCAGTGTGGGGGGAAAAGGGATCCCAGCAGGGCAGGAGCCCCCGCACTGGGGAAGGCACCCCCCGCCACGGCTCCTGCCCAGCTGGCTGCATGCGCGGAAGGTGCCCCTGCATGCAGCTTCTCCTGAGCTGGCCGCAGTACCCGGGAAGGCACCACTGCATGCGGCTTCTCCTTGGCTGGCTGCACGCGGGAAAGGCACACCTGTGGGCGGCTTCTCCTGGGCTGGCTGCGTGCTGGGAAGGCACCCTAGTGTGCAGCTCCTGTCCATCTGGCCGCGCATGCGGAAGGCACCTGGGTGCACAGCTCCTGTCTAGCTGGCCATGAGCGGGGAAAGTAGCCCTGTGCACTTCCAGCAGGGATGCAGCCGAGTGTGAGGATGCTTTCCCTGCTTGCAGCCAGCTGGACAGGAGCCACACATGGGGGTACCTTCCCTGCACGTGTAGGCCAGCCCAGGAGAAGCCGCGTGCTGGGGTGCCTTCCTGGCACACAGCCAGCCCAAAAAATGCTGGGCATCAGGGTGCCTTCCTGGCGTGCGGCCAGCGGGGCTGGAGCGGGGGGTTGGGGTCCCTGTTCCCAGCCAGGAGACAGGAACCCCACTGCCCCCCCAGCCTGATCTGGCTGGAGGAGGGGTGGAGGCACCTTTGGGGCTGCTGGACCCAGGTGCTATAGGGCTGGTCTTCACGGCACCCTGGGGGGAAGGTCAACCCTTGTCAGTTCGAACACAGTGAGTTCAAATTGACATGGCCACACTGGGTCAATTCGAACTACTAGGTTCGAATTGACCCCAACTTCGAAGTCAAACAATGTTTGACCAATTAGAAGTCAGCTTTCGAACTGAGGAGTTCCTCAGTTCGAATTGAGGAAAGTGTGGCCATGCACTTATTTGAATTTGAATTAACTGTCATCAATTCGAATTCAAGTCTAAGTATAGACATACCCCTAGTGATTCCCAACTGTTTACTTTTTTGATAGCCCCTGTGAACTGACCAGATGTTTTCAGCAAACTATCTACAATGATTCCAAGGTCTCTTTCTTTAGTGGTAACAGCTAATTTAGATTACATCATTTTAAATGTACAGCTGGGATTATGTTTTCCAATGTGCATTACTCTCCATTTATCAAGACTGAATTTCACCTGCCATTTTCTTGTCCAGTCACCTAGTCTTATGAGATCCCTTTTTAACTCTTTGCAGTCTGCTTTAGACTAGCTATCTTGACTAGTTCAGTATCATCTGCACATTTTGCCACTTCACTGTTTACTCCTTTCTCCTGATCATTTATGAATATGTTGAACAATACTCGTCTCAGTCCAGATCACCAGGGAACACCACTATTTAGCTCTCCCCATTCTGAAAGCTGACTTTTTCCTACCCTTTGCTTTCTATCTTTTAACCAGTTACTGATCCAGAAGAGGACCTTCCCTCTTATCACACGACCACTTAGTTTTCTTAAGGGCCTTAGGTTAGGATCCTTGTGAAAGGCTTTCTGAAAATTACATTACATAATCTCCATTTCTGAAGATAAGTGTGTCTCAGAGTCCTTTCTGTTATTTAAAAATATATTTTGCACTTCAGATGAACAGCTTGTAACCCCAAGAACCATTTAAGAATTAAACTTGCAGTTGCAGAACATTCAGACTGAGGGGAAGTGTCTGATCAGCATCTTAGGACAGCAGTTGAGGTTGGATGGGGCACCACCACGGGAGATGGGAAGTGAGTTTTATGAGGTAAGGAAACCAAATTTGTCTTGGCCCTGTCTAACCTCAGTAAGGACCTTTTGGAGCAGGGTTCTTAAACTCACAGGTCACATGCGGCCCCATAAAGTTATTTCCTGCAGCCCACAACAATACTATCATTATCAATATTTGCAATATAATTGTATGAAAAGACTTCAGTGGTGTGGCCCTAAGGCTAACGTACTAGTCCTCATGTGGCCCTCATGGTGTATGCATAAGAAAGATCATTTGTCCATGTAATGAAGAAAATGCCCCCTAGAGATTGGGAACTGAGTGTCTCTCTAAAACAGAATTTCCTGCACTTTGTGTTGAATGCCATGGCAAAGAGGTTGACTTCTGGAAATCCCCAAGCTGTGACAATTTTGTATAATTGGGAAGTAACAAGCTGACATGACTATCTGATTGACTATGCACCAGTTCCAAAGCTTCATTTCAGTAGAGAGTGGGGAATGTGCTCAGTCCCGACAATTAATATAACACATACATGCTACGTTGTCTGTCAAGGACATCCTGATTGACTTGTTTTTGAGTAGGAGGAAGAAAGTGGAGGCAACCATTGCTGACCACTCAACTCCAACAGAATGCTGTGCAAGTGCTGTTCCTGTTGTGTCCATTTTCCTTGGGCTACTCAAGAACCAAATGTGTTCCCCATCCCAAGAGGGAAGTATCTGATATTAATATGATGGGGGGAGGGGGCTGTAGTTAAATGGGATTCATGCACAAACCTGTGAAGGATTCATTCAGCAAATGACTCACTATAAGCCCTTACTGAGTACAGGGATCTGCTTGTTCAGACTATTTGTTATATAATAAACTGTGCTGAGCAACCCCTAGAGATGCTGAAGGCAGCCTGGTGTTTTGCATCACAAAAAAAAGACAGGTTGCCATCTGTCCCAGCAATTGAAGACGTGTCCTTACTGGAACATGAGAGCTGATGGATAAGGTCCTTCAGAGCAAGGAAGCTGTCACGAGGGCAATAAGATCTGCCCATTATTGAATCCAGAAATGCTCCAGTACAGAGAATTCACTGTGTAAGACTCAAGGAAGGATGGGACTGAGATAAACTGGATCACATAACATGAAGTAATGAACTCTAGTACCCATTAGCCCAATGTTATAGCCTCCTATGCATGATGAAATGGAGAGGAGGTGACTAAACTGAAAAAGCTAGGGTGGTGTTGTGAACTTGAGAGGATCTGGTAACTGAGTGACCTGGACTCTCAACCAAACTATCAAAAACTGGTGTTTGGAAGATGTTTAAGACTGGGATGAGGTAATTGTATGCTTTTTCTTAAAAGCCTCAAACTTTTAGCCAGTAGTCCTGGAAAACTGAGCAGGACTAGATCTTTGTGGCAGACCTGCTGACCTGCCTTTTATCCTCAGGTGTGTATAGATCTTAAAGACTAAGTATTACAATACAGTCCTTTAGGATAGGAAGGAGTCATCTGTGGAATCTGTGACACTGTCTGGGTTTAGCAAAAACACAAGGGTCCTGTTGTACCTTATAGACTAACAGATTTCTTCAGGCATAAGCTTTCTTGGGCTCCAACCCACTTTGTCATGGGTTTAGGGGATTGTTTATGATGATCTTATTTGCAATAATCCATATGTGATATATTTGGTACCAACAGAAAGAATATAATCTGCTAGTAATGATTCTACAGTTTATATGTAGGTGTCATATCTGTATTAGAAGTTAGGAATGTGTTTGTTCTATTTGTGTTCCAAGTTACTGGATTCTGGGACACTCCCAGAATGAATGCCTGCAACCATTCCACGGTTTCCTTAATGAGCCATTAGGGAAGCTCCCAGGTATAGTGGGCCCTGGGAGAAACCTGTTGAGCCACTAAAACTTGCCCATATGACTCAACTTCATTTTGATTTGCAAAGACTCTGCACAGCGTGGGGAAAGAAACAGCTGATAAAAGGCAGCAGCACCAGCTCCCTTTTCTCTTCAGTCTCCAGTCTGCAACCAACACCCACCTCTGGAACTACTCCTCTGCGACTGGACAAAGGACTGAGAACCACCCAGGTGCTGGGCGTCTAACAGAGGAAATGAACGAACCTGAAAACTCCAAAGTCTTCAAGGACTTGCTTTTTATGGACTCTAAATCATTTGTTATCTATGTGATTCACTTGGACTCTTTAACATCTCTCATTTTGTTTCTTTTCTTTTTATATTAAACCTTTAGTTGTAGTTACTAAAAGGATTGGCTGGCAGCGTGGTATTTTGAGTAAGATCCAAGCCTATATCATTCTGGGTGACGTGGCTGATCCTTGGGGATCATGAGAACCTATTTCTTTAAGAGACCCAGTGGCTAGGTAGAGACCAGAGGAGCTGATGTGCAATAAAGGGGGCTGTTTCTATTTCACTATGCTTCGTGAGGACCAGTGTGGGGAATCAGAAGCACGTTTTGTTACTAACTGGGAGACTGGTTTAAGTACCACCCGTCAGTGGGGTCTGGCCCCTGGTTTTGCAGCTTGCCCTGATTTTTGCACATTCAGGAGGTTATCCTAGGAGGCCCAGGTCACAGAATCTTCTAAATACTTCTGACCATAGAAAAGTTAATCCTCCATGGTTGATTGTTTTGGGTTTCTGTAAGGTACAAACAAAGCCAGCAAGCTCATCTTATCGCTACAGCAGTGGAAACATACCTGCCTACAGTGTGTGACCCATTGAGCGAAGGCTGCAGTAAAGATATTGTTAGGAGCTAATCCTCCTTTATTATGGCACTGAAATTGTCTCATTGCTTCTGTTGTAAACAGTCTAAAACTAAAGCATTAAACTTTTTGTCATCTAGGTAGTCATATTTTACCATCAGCACCTAGCCTGAACTAAAGTGTTGCAAACGAGTCGCTCTTGTGACCAAAGAGGTCTAGCTATTGCTGGCCCTTATTATAAGTTGTACATTTTTTGGATCCATTGTTTGCCCTTTCACTTAACTGTCTCCACAACAAAAGAATTTGGTGTTGGATAAAAAAATTAAAACTGTAAATCCCTGGCTGTGACATAATTTTGTTTTGTTTTGAATCAGCTCTCCTATATTTGGGTAAAGAAAGGTAAGAAGCTTACTGGAGTTTGCCAGATGGACTTGGCTAGCTCAATGAGGTCTTCCTTAATTGTCAGTGCCAACTGTGCTGAGGTAGAGGTGCGCAATATGTCCAGGAACTTATGATAGGATTTCTTCCAGCACCCCACTTCATCATGTCATTAGTATTCAACGAATGACAGAGATGTGGCAGTACTGCTTTACCAGTTGACAATAAAGATAAGTTTGTAAAAGTGGTTCGCTACTTATTCCCCTTTGCCTTTTGCTCCTCAAAGATCACCTTGGGTTCAGAGTGGGGAAGAGGGATGGACCGTACCAGTGAATAAGGTCCTGTATGTTCCCTGTGAGACTGATCTGACATCTCTTGAAACTGCTGGCAGCATATTGCCTATGAATCCCGGTAAGGCTAATCAGGTAGAGCATAAGGCATGGGGGAAGTTATCCAGTGCTAGTCATCCTGAGCACTGGAAGACAGGGATGCATCTACAATGAGGAATAACAATAGCAATCTTTGTTGCATCTGTAATGGGGAATAATGTCTTCTGGAGTAAATCGAAGTCTTGAATACAAAGTTCAGAGGCTGAGTGCTGTGGTAAAGGTGTGCAATATGTCCAGGAGCTTATGATAGGAATTCTGGGTTTCTTCCAGGGAAATGTGCAGGATATCAGCAACCACTTCACAATGTCCTGAAACTGCCTAATGGCATAATGGAAGACGGAAAAAAGGAAACTGTCAAACGGAAATGTAAGTAGCTGGTGACCCAACCAACCCCAGTGCTAAGAGGTAACTGGTGGGTTGCAAGTAGCACAAACTCAGGCTCATTAACAGGGATCCTATTTTTCTGTGATAAAAAGCCAACTTTTCTGATGAAAAAACAAAAATCCACATTTTTTTACAATCAGCATTTCATGTTAAAGTTCAGTTTCCCTGGCCATAATATATAGTAGAACCTCCTTTAGCTAAGACTCCATTATTCAGCTCTTCATATTAACTGAACCTCCAGCTGCAATGGGCAGCCCAGCTGGGCCCCCATCTCCCATTTTAAAATTAGGGCTAGAAAGCTCTTTGCCAATTCCCCTGATGATCCAATTTTTTAATTATCCAATCTTGTCCCTAGTCCCAGTTAGACTAGATAAATGGGGTTCCACTGTAAATTTAAGCGCATTCAAAAACCAACCACAAGAGGGGGAGGTTGCACTCATTGAATAACCAACACTGGTACTTTCACTAAAATGTAGTTAAAATGTATTTTTCTTTCTTTCACAAAATGTAAAAGCTTAAGTCTCTGTAAAATGCAAATATGCATTTTTCCATGGCAAACAGATTTTTTGGATCTCTGATAATTACGTATCAAGACATCTTTTAGATACTAGAGTTCCTGCACTTCCAGGTGCACAAGAGAACATGGTACCAGAACTATTTATGTTACAGAAGCTGTTGTGTAAGACACTGAAGTTGGCATTGAAGGGGGTCAAGGATTCTAAGTTGTTAGTAGTCATATTTCATACTGACCCCTTTACCACTGGGATATGCGTCTTAGATGAAGTTTTAGCATGCTTCATGATCTCTAAAGTGCCTGAATGCTCATCAGGACTCTTAAGGGACAGATGTTCATTGTTGAGGAACTCTTTCTACTCCTTTTATCCCTTTCCTTTTCCACCATTAGTAGCCTATATTTTATTTCCTTATTCTTTTGGGAGATCTTCTGTAAAAACAGGCCATATCTTACACTTGCTGGGAACACAAGAATCCCCCCAACCAAGGAATGTATTTGGAATATCCATCATTAATAGGGATTGCTCCTCAATGAGAGAGGTAACTTTTAAAGTCTGGGGAGTCTAGCATCCATGTACAAGAAAATTTGTTGAAGCCCTTCAGTGAAGGGAAAAACAAAAACCATGAAGGAAAAAGAAAAAAGAGGGAAACATTCCAACAAATATAAATGCACTGCACCTAGTTTTGTCTTCCAAAGTCGGCTTTAAAACAAACAAACAGTACTAATCTACATACTGCAATCCCTCCTCCTGCCCCCATAGCCAACAAAACTGTCCTGATTTTTTTCAAGATAAAAGCACTGAGAGGCAAAGAATCTTTTTTGCATAACTTATATTGATAAAGTGTCAGTATAAACACCACAGTTCATTACATCATGGTAAAGGGCTTCCAGAAGCATCCTGAACTTTGCTATGCTGCAGCCATCCACTACTTTCCGTTTAAAGTTCCAGAAATTTTTGAAATTCTACTTCCTGCTTGGGTTGGTAGGGAGAAAACAAGACTGCTCACCGTGCATTAACAAATGGTCTTTGAGATGCGTGTCCCCGGGAATGCTCCACTCTAGGTGTTCGCTGTACCCTTGCACTGACATTGGAGATTTTTGCCACAGTGTCCACTTGGCCTGTGCACGTGTGGCCAGAATTCCTGTCCATTCCTTCTAGACCGCAGGGTGTATCACACAACTTTGAAGTAAAGGGGAGGAATGGGAGTAGTGGAGTATACCCAGAGATACACGTCTTGAAAAACACTGGTTACTATAAGGTGAGCAACCTTCTTTTCTTCCTCAAGGGGTGTCCCTGGGTGCTCCACTCTAGGTGCCTGAGGAACAGTTCTTACATATTGGAAGGAGAGTAATCCGGAGCTCACGCACTCAACAGAGGAGAGAACCAAAGTGCCTAGTTTAGTGTCTGATCTGTGCAGAGGAGGTCCTAGGCACAGGCCCATTGTGGGGCCCCCTAAAAAGCCCACTATAGGCCCCCACTGTCACCCTCCCTGTGGCCCAAGTGGCCCCTGCAGCCTTAACTGCCCCATACCACCCCTCCAGGACTCCTTGTTTGTTTTGCTGAACCTGACTAACATGACTATCCCTCTGGAAGTCATAAATTATTTAAAAAAAGCAAGGAGTCTTGTGGCGCTTAAAGACTAACAGATTTATTTATTGCATAAGTAAATCTCTAGTCTTTAAGTGCCAAAAGACTCCTTGCTTTCTCTGATTTCCTAGACTAACATGGCTGCCCCTTTGGAACTTCATAAATTATTCTTGGGTATGATATTTTTAAAGATCTTTCCATCATGAAGCTTGTAAGTTGATCATCTTTCACTTAATATAAATGAGCTAATGCAAAACTACAAAGTTAAAATGAATATTTAAATTTTTTTTTAAAGTATGTGCATTAATTAATAAATAAAAAGCGATAAAATTAATGATGGCTCAAAATAACTAAAATAGCACATTTAAAATTTTGGCAGTCAAATCGTAGAAATTTTTTTATATAGGCTTGGTTATATGTTCTCTAGACATTTAATACAAATACTTATAATAAATAAAAATAAGTGAAAAGAAGGTTTCTAGTGTGTACTATAAATGAAAACACCAAATTTCAATGACATTCTGTGAAGTACTCAAGTTTATAAGACTCTGACCCACTCCAAAATATTGAATAGTAAGTACAAAAGAAGCTAAAAAATTACTTACCAAAAGAAAGACATATAGCACAGGCATCACACACAGCTGTAATGACTGCCAGAGGGCAGCACTGTATTTATATATAGCAGCCTATATGGAGCCACCTGGTAACCTGAGCTAACCAAAGCCAAAGGAAAAATTGTCATAAAGGCAAAGGAAAAGGCAAAAGAAGAACAGGTGAAAAAGAAAAGGAAAAGGCAATATTTCACAAAATTAAAAAATGGCAGAATAAATGGCCACATTGAGGAACTAACCACTGGAAAATTTCCATCTATTTTGCTGTCTGTTACTTGCTCCTGCTTTTTTAGCATGTCAATGTGAAAGTAATGGGTAGATAATGGTGAAATCTGCAATTCATACAAAGCACAGATCCTAATGATAGTTTGCCTTGAAGAGCCAAGACTAAAAAGTGCTTAGGCTTCCAGCCCTACAAGCTCGACTAGATGGGAACGATTTCTATATTTTTCTATATTTTCATTTCTGTCCACCAAATTGAGAATGGGGCCTCTTATTGCTTGGGGCCCTAGGTGGCTGCCTGCTTCACCTACCCCAAATGCCATCACTGGATCTTTGTATTTGTTTGATGGCATAATATTTAGTGAACGTGTGCAGGAAGCTTCAAGTGGCTGCTGTGCATAAGTCCCTTACTAGTACACTTTTAAGAAAGTCTGTGGTCATTGCCATGGCTCTTGTAGAGTGAGTTGTAAATTGTTACAGAGGTACTGAATTGTTCTAAGTGTAAGCTGTTAGTATATAGCAGGGGTGGCCAAACTTACGGAACTCAAGAGCCGCACAAATCGATTATTAAACCTTCAAGAGCCGCACTAAGACATATAACCACATATTTTTACCTACTCCAAAATTACTAAACTTCAAATTCAAATTCATTGCACACTTTAATCTTATCGTAAAAATAGGGCAAATATTGATCCACTAATGTCAGATTCACCCATGTGTCTAGTCGACTTTATGGCTGCGGTTGTAGTGTCACTTAGTCTGGATGGAAAATTGTATATGTGGAGGGAGATCAGCCATGAGCACCCCTATTTCACTCACATGCCTAGTCAACTTTATAGCTACTAGGAAGACTACTTTCATTTTTAAGTGGATGAAAGAGCAGGTTGTAAAGGGTTCAAATGGTTTCCTGCCTATAGTTCATAATACCAAATAAGTCAAGGGTATAAGTGGTAGGTCTATTTCTGGGTATATGTTTTGTAAGCTACATGGAACACACTTAATAACTGGTTCTGTGACTATTGGTTTGTTTTTCTCTTTTAGGTGGAAGGCTAAGATAGTGGCTAGATGTACTTCAACAGATCTGTTTGAAAGTCCCAAATTCTTGAGTTCGAGAATGTAATCTAGAACATTTGGAAGCAAAGCCATGATAGCTGAAATTGGTTTCTGTTTGCACCATAAGGAAAAATCTTTTCCACTTTTGCAGGTAAGATTTCCTTGTGGTTTGTCTTCTACTGTTTAGTAAGGTATCTTTTACTTCTTCTGAACACTGAAGTTCTTCAAAAACTGGAGCCATGGAGCAGCCATGCCATGAAGTAGAGTTCATGCAGGTGAAGAATCTAGCTGTCATTCTGCTTTACGAGGTCTCCGTGGAATGAGAGCAGTATCAGAGGGCATGTCAACATTTGGAAGAAGTAAGGGAAACACATTTCTCTCGGCCATGCAGGAGCAATCAGGATCACTGATGCTCTGTCTAATCGAATTATTTATAATGTTCTGTGTAGTAGGGGTACGAGTGGAAATGTGCAAAGGAGCTGTTGAATCCAGTCTAGGAGGAAAGCATCTCCTACTGATTTGGCACCTAGTCCTGTTCTGAAGCAAAACACAAGGCATTTCCGATTTCTTTGAGAGGCAAATAGGTCAACAGATGGATGACTGCATTACTGGAATATATCTTGGAGAACTTGGTTGTTTAGTTCCCATTAGTATATTATCACAAAGCATCTAATGAGCACATCTGTCATAGTGTTTAGACATCCTGGTAAGTATGAGGCTGATATAGTGATGCCATGTTGGATGCACTAGGTCCATAGTTTGGTGGCTTGCATGCATAGGAATTGGGAGCATGCTCCTCTCTGTCTATTTATATAAAACATGCATGTGATATTCTCAATCATGATTTCCACGGATTTGTTCCTTATTATTGAGAAGAAGTGCATGTATGCATTTTGTATGGCACAGAGTTCTAGTATATTGATATGTAGGCTCATTTCATGTACTGACCAACCACCTTGTGCATTGTAGTTCCCTAGATGTGCACCCCATCCTAGCAGTGATGCATCTGTGGTTATGAGCACCAATGGTGAGTCTTGGGTGAAAATTATCCCTTCAATCATATTGTTTGGTTGTGTTCACCAATGTACGGATTATTTGATGGAGTGGGGCATCACAATCATTTTAACTATGTTGTGTCTCCTTGGTTTGTAGGCTGAGGTCAGCCATGTTTGTAGTTTGCGTGCATGAAGTTGAGCATGGAGGACGACCTGTGTGGTGACTGCCATATGGCCCAATAGTTGTGAACATGTGTGGACTGTCCGTGCGGGACTGTCCTTTATCATTGTAACCAGATTCGCTATTTTCTCAAACCTTCCGCATGGTAGTGATGCTCGGGCTTCTGCAAAGTTCACGTAAGTCCCTATGAAATCTAGTTGTTGTTTGGGTGATAATGTTGATTTTCAGTAATTTATCATTAAGCCCATCTTGAGAAATGATGTCATGGTTTTTGAGTGGCTAATTTTGCTTAATTGAGAGACCTTGCTTTTATTAGGCAGGAATGGAATATAGTTATGCCTTTTTTGCAGAGTTGAGTGGTGACTACCACTAGTATTTTTGAGAGAACTCTCAGTGCCATGGAGAGTCTGAAAGGAAGTACTTTGTATTGGTAATAGTTGTGACTGTGAAAGGTAACGTGGCTGATATGATCGTTTCTCTAATGAAGTTGTGTAGGATGGTGTTCTCCTCAAGGTCAGATGGATCTTCAATATTCTCTGGTACATCAGTGTAGGGTTCCTTTGGTATATGTGAGGAGCAAGAGGGTGATGCCACATCCTTATATGAGCTAGTGGGTCTGCTGTGAGGTTTTCTGTAAGAAGACCATGAGTCCCAATTGTACCATTGATTTGGAAATGACATCAGAAGTTCCAACCATGGGGGTAAGAACCATGGATAGTAAGCATGTCTCCTCCTCCTTCTACATGTGGGAGAGGAGGGTCTGATTGGTGATCATTGTTGTGATGAGAAAACCACTGGAAAACCATCTTCTTCATCACTGTGTGACAGCCTGGACAATGGAGGAGAGGTGTCCAGTTTGTATGGAGATTGTGGTGGTGAGTCAGAGGCATCTGAGTTTATATGCTTAGGGTTTTCCTTATGTTTTCCTGTGGGCATTGGAGCATGATGAGTGCAGTTCCGTGTTGATGAGCTTCTGCATGCTGGGGTTGGCTGTAATGACGACTTCGTTGTCACTGATGACAGACTTGGTACTGCAGTCTGTAACAGTGCTGAGGAGCTAGGAACCAGTGTGCTTTACGGTGCTACAGCAGCTAACAGTGCTGTTGTCACGGGTGGTGTCGAGGTCCCTTTCAGTGCCCTCTCTGGTGGTGCCAGGTATGGTTTGGAAGGCACTGAGACTGTTGGTTGTGCAGCCCTCAACTCTGCACCTGACTATATGATTTTAAGTATCTTCACTGCCATGTTACCAAGAAGTTTTGGTGGGCTCACTGGTTTGGACAGTGTGGATCTTTTTGTTGGCAGGCTCTTAGAAGGAGGAGATGCCCTCTTTCAAGCTCTTCCATTGTTGGATTAAGCAGGGGCTCTTGCTCTCGGTCCTACATGGGTCTGGAGGGATTTTTCCAGGAGGATCATTTTCAGCCTCAGCTCCCTATGCCTCGCAACTTGTGCCTTTATGTATTTATACTGAGGGCATTTCTGCAATATCTGCTCCTCATCCAGGCAGTGAATGCATTGAGGTTGCCCATCTGAAACAGGCATGGTGTCGCAACAAAAGGAGCACCTCTTGAAGCCTAGTGGTCCAGGCATATTGTTAACGGTAACTACGAGAGAAGCTTTTTTTAAGCTAAAAAGCTATTAACTCTAGTACAAAGTAAAGAAAACTAAAATTGAGCAAACTACTGATAAAAACTAAATCTAAAGTTCATTTAAGTAATTTCTAAACAGGAATGGAGAGTGCCTGCAAACTCTGTCTCAAGTCAAAGGTGGTTGAGAAGGAACTGACAGAGGTGCTATCTGAGCATGTGGCTCAAGGCACCAACAGCACAGTAAGATGACTGCATTTGCAGGGTCCAAGAGGACACTGAAGTGAAAATCTCTGATCTCAATGCCAGGGCATGACAAACACCTAGAGTGGAGCACCCAGGGACACCACATGACAAAAAACTTGCATTTTTTCTTCCCAGAAGTCCGTGGCAACTCTACACACCAAACACTTTCCTGGTTGGAGCATACTGGATGTCAATGGAATTTGGAAGAATCAGCCATTACAATCGCAGCTCTGCTCTAACTGAAGTAACTGATACTTACACCCAGATTTCTCATGCCATGGTGGAGAAGGGCTATAAATGGGATATACTGCAGCACAGAGCAAAAAATCAAGGAATAACAGCAAGGCTACCAAAAGGGAGGCAAACAATTGCTCTGGCAAATGCCTCCACTTCTATGAAAAGCTCAAACTCATCCCCAGTGGTGACTTTACCAACTCATGTTAATGTCAGTAAAACAGCCAACAGTGATTCACAAGTGTCTGAAGTATCATAGAGAAGTACCCCTTTCACTGATGTACTCTGTCACAAGTTGGTCTGGGGCCAAAATTCGGATGTGTGTGCCATTTATTGTCCTTCAACAGTTAGGGACTCCATAAAGCCATTCACCATTTCACACACATTGCCGAGAGTCACTGTTCTTTGCTATGGAATATGATTAATGGCCCTGTACACTTGTAATAACACAGGTCCAGTGAGGAGTCTGGTGGCACTTAAAAGATTAATAAATTTATATATTGCATGAGCTTTCATAGGAGAAAATCCCACTTCAAGTGTTTGACAAAGTGGGGTTTTCCCCCACAAAAGCTCATGCAATAAATAAATTTGTTAGTCTTTTAAGTGTTACCAGACTCCTTGTTGGACTTCCTGACTCCAAACTGATTAGCAACTAACCAGTAACAGCCTGGTGTTGCCAGGTTCCAGATGGTGATTGCCATGCACTTCTCCACCGAGCAGCTCTCATGCGTGTGTCCTTGTGCCGCAGAGTTCCACACAGAGTTCAGTGAAGGATGCTTTGCACATTCAAAACTGCTGCAGCCACTACTCATCATCTTAGATTTATATAATGATGTGATCTGACCACTCAGTACTCATTTCACATGCCCAAAAGTGGCAGTGCACCATGTGCAGATGCTCCATGAATACAAACAGCAATCTGATCCTGTTTGTTTGAATGGCACATAGCAGGTCAGCCGCCTCGGATTCCTGTTCTGATTTAGAGCTCATGATGTACTGCATGGCCAGCCATGATGTATTCAGAATACTGCAGAATACTGGCAGCAGCAAGTGGACAGTAGTGCAAGACCCATCCTTTTAGATAGAGATGGTGGGTGCTCAGGAAATGAGGGACTGTTGAAAAGTACTGCAAAACGCATTCAAGAATGTAAGGAATGATGGGACGAAAATCATTGCATCATAGGACATTGACCCTGCACACATGCTGCATTGCAATCTTCTCCATCTTCCCACAACTCCTAGTGGCACAAGGTGGTAACTTGCACAGTGGGACAGCTGCCCTCAGTGCTCTGCTCTCAGTGTTGATGATAGAGCACCAACTGTGGACATCCTTTGCAGACAAAATGAGTGCTATGTGGACAAGCGCAAGGGCTGTAATTACAGTACTTTTTGAACACTGATGTAACTTGCATTGACAAAACTTTCTAATGTAGACAAGGCCTAACTATAAAAGCTAAAACATGAATACAACAGGCACACAGCAATCATACTCATTGCTAGAGTTTCTCTAGCCAAAAGCAGTTGAGAGGAACTGATAGCAACTTGCCCGTATAGCCCTAGATAGCCTTGATATAGGGTACAAGTTTAGATAGCATGCCCGGGATGAATAGACAGTACTATTGAAAAAATCCTGATCAAAGGTGAAGAACCACCTAAAGCTGAACACTCACCAGGACACTATCTGAAGAAGTTTGTGTTCTAAAATTCCAAGTGATCTGTTCTCATCTGTTCTAGACTAAGAAAACATGATTCCACATGGATTTATCACTGGTTATAAAGTTTCAGTTTGTGATTTTAGTTGAGAATTAGCAGAAAATCCTGGTGTTTGAACATAATCTTTGAGTGGAAATTATATTCAAATTAGCACATTCTCTGACCACCAACAAAGCTACTTGGGTGTTTTGTGGTTACTCTCAACACAGTTAAGTCAGACAGCATTAGGCATACATAGCACTCCCAGAAGCTGAGCTGGTTCACCCCCTTCTTTACTCTGACAGATCAGGTTACCAGATGTCAATACAGACACAGACTAGGGAGAGTAGATGTCCTCCCTAACCACTGGAAGCTGAGTTTGCTGCAGAGGCAGCATATGCAGCAGACTCTCAGATGGGGTTACTGTTTTAACTTCTCTCAGTTAAGTGAGCTGAGGAGGGAGAGCCCAAAAGGAAACAAAACGTAAATCAGCAAGAAACCTCAGTGCTGAGCATGGGATCACAGAGCTCTTAACCCTTTCTTGCCAGAGAACATGCAGACTATTACATATTTCTTCTCTTTTCAGTTTATTAAACTGATGGTAAATATATTTCAAATATCTATATAATACCAAAGCTGATCTCTGCAGGGGCAACACAGAAAAAGGGGAAAGAGACAGAAAAGCAACAGGAACACCACTGTGTACTAGAGGCTGAGGTATCCCACAGAAAAAAATGAACAAGCACGGACTCTTGTGGCAGTTAAAGACTAACAAATTTATTTATCACATGAGCTTTTGAGAGAGAAAAATCACACTTTGTCAGACACTTTGAAGGTGGGGGAAACTTACATATGAAAGGAAAATAAATGCAGGGAAGTAAGTGTAAGTCATAGGACAAGGGTCTCAAACTCAAATCACCCCAAGGGCTGCATGAGGACTAGTACAAGGCTGCATGAGGACTAGTATGTTAGCCTGAGGGCTGCACCACTGAAACCTTTTCATACAATGATATTGCAAATATGGGTAACAATAGGGTCATTGTGGGCTGCAGGAAATACCTTTAGGGGCTGCATGTGCCCCACAGGCCATGTGTTTGAGACCCCTGTCATAGGATCAGGTCCAAGTGTAACAGCATTTGTTATCTTTAAGTGCCACAATGATACCTTGATTGTTTTGCTGAACTAGACAAACATGGTTACCCCACTGGAACTTGCCAACAGAAAAAAAAATGAGTGGCATTTACACATCTTTTTACTGGGTATCTTTATTCCCTGATATCTATGGACAGAAGCCTTTTCATTTGAAATTTAACCAGTTGTGTCCTTTTGAGTTTGTTACAGATCAGTACCATAGGTTTATACCTTAGGTTTTTATGCCAGTAATTTCAGAAAGTTCAATACACAGCTGAGCTCCTCATTACTGTGCTGCACACATAGTTGCAGTCATAGCATAACCTGATAATTTCCACTGACAACTAATACCATGCAATGACAGTGATATACAAAAATTCCATACTAGATCAGAACAATAATTTGAGAGTGATGTCTCTTCTTTTACAGTGGCCAGTAACTGATTATTTCAGAGGAAAATGTCAGAAAATCAGCCATGAACATCTCTTCCTCATGGTTAATGCAGCCACAATTCACATACAAAAATCTTCATTTAAGCCATAAACATTCCCAAGGGTTCATGAATCTTAGAACAAACAAGGAGTCCTGTGATAGTTAAAGACTAAACAACCCTGTAATGAAGTGGCTGTGCTTGATCAGGGTATCAGAGAGACAGTGATGTTAAAACCTGACTGCCTCCATGAGGCTAACTTTGTGAGTGAACAAATAATGTCTCAAGATCAGAAAGGAAATAGGGCAGCTGAGGCTACCAAGCAAGGCAGCTGTGCAATTGGTCTCTTGGACATGCAAAGGGAAGCAGACCAGCTTTTACCCTTAAGTGCTTTGGAAATATCTTGTAGTCTCTTTGCGGATTCATATACTTTGAGGCCATGTGGAGCTAAACTTTTAGAACTGAACATCAGAACACTTTGTGAGATGTTAGCTGAAATGTTTGGTATATCTTTGAGACAGAGTACAAACTTGAAATTGGCTGTAACTGAAAGTTTGGAAATTACTAGGCAAGCTAGTGTGCGGCTTAAGGAAATTTACCAGACTGACTGGGGTGCGAAGATCTGCCCACCAGACTCAGAGATGATAGTATGGGAGACACACCTAGCCAGACAATGGATCATGTTACAGAGCCCAGGTCTCAAGCACCCAGAGAAAACAAAAGGACAGAAACCTTACCCTGTGAATGTGAGGCTGGGGTTAACCCTGAAATATCTAAACCCCAAGAATGTAGTTTAACTAAAATCCTATGCTACTAAAACCACTGAGGAAAACCAAGAACAATATTTAAAAGTCCAAGAGAACCTTGGACAACCTAGACCTCTGACAAACTATTTGTATTGAAGGCATAACAAAGTTAATTGTCAAATACACTCTTATGCTGACTGGACACAAATATTAATAATGATGTTAACTCTTGTAACTGATTTGCTGCCAAAGAATGGAAAATATACCATGTGCTTGATATTTTATAAAATCTTAGAAACTTATTCAAAGCTGTAATAGTACACAGCCAAGTTTAACCCTTTTGTGATGAATTCAGCAGAGTCTAGGTGACACCCCTTTCCGCATCATTCTTGCATGGGGGTTGTGATGCTATCTGGGTTTAGGGCATTGTTTCTGATTATCTTTCATATTAATATTTCATATTTGAAATAATCCATATGCGATATGCCATGTTTGGTACCAACAGAAAGAATATCATCTGCTAGTAATGATTCTACAGTTTATATGTAGGTGTCATATCTGTATTAGAAGTTAGGAATATATTTGTTCTATTTGTGTTCCAAGTTACTGGATTCTGGGACACTCCCCGAATGAATGCCTGCAACCATTCCACGGTTTCCTTAATGAGCCATTAGGGAAGCTCCCAGGTATAGTGGGCCCTGGGAGAAACCTGTTGAGCCACTAAAACTTGCCCATATGACTCAACTTCATTTTGATTTGCAAAGACTCTGCACAGCGTGGGGAAAGAAACAGCTGATAAAAGGCAGCAGCACCAGCTCCCTTTTCTCTTCAGTCTCCAGTCTGCAACCAACACCCACCTCTGGAACTACTCCTCTGCGACTGGACAAAGGACTGAGAACCACCCAGGTGCTGGGCGTCTAACAGAGGAAATGAACGAACCTGAAAACTCCAAAGTCTTCAAGGACTTGCTTTTTATGGACTCTAAATCATTTGTTATCTATGTGATTCACTTGGACTCTTTAACGTCTCTCATTTTGTTTCTTTTCTTTTTATATTAAAAAAAACAACAAGGAGTCGTGTGGCACTTTGAGACTAACAGATTACACGGCTATCCCTTTTTATATTAAACCTTTAGTTGTAGTTACTAAAAGGATTGGCTGGCAGCGTGGTATTTTGAGTAAGATCCAAGCCTATATCATTCTGGGTGATGTGGCTGGTCCTTGGGGGTCAGGAGAACCTATTTCTTTAAGAGACCCAGTGGCTAGGTGGAAACTAGAGGAGCTGATGTGCAATAAAGGGGGCTGTTTCTATTTCACTATGCTTCATGAGGACCAGTGTGGGGAATCAGAAGCACGTTTTGTTACTAACTGGGAGACTGGTTTAAGTACCACCCATCAGGGGGGCCTGGCCCCTGGTTTTGCAGCTTGCCCTGATTTTTGCACATTCAGGAGATTATCCCAGGAGGCCAGGTCACAAAAACTCATGCAATAAATGTCAGTCTTTAAGTGCCACAGGACTCATTTGTTTTACTGAACTAGACTAATCCACCTGCCCCTTTGGAACTGAGTCTTAGAAGTCTGAAATAATCTGGCAGACATCTGTCTGTGTCTGGACAATCCACATGGAATTGGCTGTCCTTAAATTTTCAATGGATTATCAAATCAAGGGGCTGCTGCTGTAGAAGGCGGAGGTGAAGTGGGGTTTGGAACTGGGATGTTGCATTACATAACCCCTCTGTACATGGCAGCAACAGAAACAAGGAAGATGTGGCATTGATCTGCATCATGCACTCATCTAGATCCAAGAGGGCCCAAGTGCCATAGGAAAAGGATTTGAGGGGAAGCCACTCACCTTGTCATAGCAGACTATGAATTCACCCAGCTGGTGAGCTAAGATGCGCCTGCGGTCATTCAGGGCCAGGCGTCGACTGGGGAGCAGCATCCTCAAAGACTGCTGAAGATTGCTGGCTGCTCGTTTCAGAAAGCGTACCACCAGCTCCTGCCACCAAGTGAGACAGCATTAACAAGAGAGCCTAGATTGGCAGGTGCAAAGTGTAGAGTGGAGGGTCCAAGGGTTGCTAGATCAGCACATGATGGATAGAGAAGAAATGCAGTTCTGGGGACATGGGATGACAAGTAGCAGATAAGAGTACATTCTAGAATGGGGACATGGTGGTGGCTGCTTCTCAACGTACTCCCACAAATTCCCAAGTTATGGGGTAGAAGAACTGTTCTTCTCTTCCATGAGTGAGAAAGAGATGGGAATTATTTGTACCTGTCTGAGGTAATAAGTTCCAGATGGTTAGCTGTGTTAGTCTGTATAAAGCAAAAAACACAAGTCCTGTTGCACCTTAAAACCCACTTCATCAGTGGATTGCAGTCCACAAAAGCTTATGCCCAAAGAAATTTATTAGTTTTTAAGGTGACACAGGACTCACTGTTTTTGTCCAAGAAAAATTTGGAAGAGAAGAAAATTAAGCAACATCAGTAAATGGAGGGTCCCTATCTAGAGAAACTTTTTGAAGACAGCATTGTCTGAAGTATCTATAGAAGGGGTCCAGTGATAAAAGGACAGCGCTCCCCTCCAAGACACATTCCCTTTCCTCCCCACCACAATGGAGGAGGATCTTCAGGCTCTTTGCCACACACCTCCTACCACATAATCAGATACAACCTCTGGTCAGAGACACATTCCTGCTACCTGAATCATCATGTCCCCTGCATGACCTCTGGCCAGATATCCACTCCAAACCTCCACCATGAAAACCCCCTCATACCACGTCTGATGGGATGGGAGGGGACATACAGCAAGTCAGGCCCGAAGGCAAGGCACCAACTGTGGGTATTCAGTTCTGAACCCTTTTTGTCTTTCCTCTGGATTTGTTTTTGGTTAGATGCCCTACTAGAGCATAAATGAGCTGCCTCACAGCCAGAGCATTGGATTTCACAGCTCGCCTCTCATTGCCATTACACTAGGTTGGTTTGATCTGTTATTTTAAACATTTTTCGCAGCCCTGCAGACAAAGTGATTCTAAAAAAGCCAGTTTCAATTTTCCACTTGGAAAGAGCAAGGGTAACATTTTCCACTGAGCCGACTGATTATTCCTGACACTTGGTTTTATCTGCAAGCTGCACTGGCTGTTTCCCCATACTCTGCTTTCAGCAAGAGCCCATGTGGGCATGCAGAAAGCCCACCATACTGCCTGTCGCTGTCTTACATGAGACTTAAGTGAGAGGATAAAGGCTTACTGAGCTCCTTAAAGTAGCTGGTTTAGATAGGGAGATTTCATTGTATTGTCTGAGGAAATCCAGGGGCATTCAACAACGGCACTAGAGAGAAACCTTTTAGTCTTTTTTAAGTGTCACAGGACTCCTCGTTTGTTTTACTTTCCTCAGGGGAGCTCTGCTCCTTTTTTCTCCCTCTCTACAAAAAGGAAGAGAAGATCCTATGAAATGTAGCTACTTGCAAAGAGTAAGAGTTTGGATGGGGAAGAGGGCTAAGCCAGGCACCCATTCAATCCCAGCAGATTCAAGCACTCTATTTCTATAAGACGAGGCTGGTCCTTTTGTGATTTGACGGGAAAATCCTGGCACTGGCAAGGCATCTCAGAGAAACTCCAGCCCAGAAACAGGAATTCAACAGCGGGTACATTCAGAGGCAGGAATGCAAGGTAGAAGAGGCAGGGGCAGGAATCTGAGCTGGGCAGTGTGTCAACCATGCTCAGTTCACTAAGAGCTGTCTGTGCTGATTTGACTTGGAAATCAGTCAAGTTTTCTACCTGGCCTCTATGCTATGAATCTAGCATCAGTTCCTGGACAGAGGTGAAAACATGACCACAATTTCAGGAACCGGGAGGCTTCCTTATCTTTTTCATTGTGAGGGTGTGAACTGGCCTCCATTGTCTCAGGATAGTTCCCAGACAGGCTCCTCTGACCTAACACAACTTCTTACCATTTGCTCATCCTCCTTAGCAGCCCAGGCAGCATTCTGGATCTGGTCCCCGGTCTCCTTCATCAGACGCAGCTGAACACGTTGCAGGTAGGCAGAGAAAGCCCTGCGAGCCTGTACTTTGCTGCAAAAGCCGAGACAAGTGGTCAGATACATAGCACTACAGGGTAAAAAGCACCCAGCTGGACAATGCTACTGCTTATGGACCGAATTAGTTATTAAAGTCCTCTGATATGCAGACGCATCCGGGAATGAGGAGAAAGAGGGTCTCTTTATCCCTCAATTATTCTTACCGTACCATCATTTTGTCAGGTTGGGGCAGGGTCTCCAGAGGATACTACAGGGGACAGGCAAGCATCTGGGAAGGGGGTGCCTTCCTTCCCCTTCTACATCCTTAGCAGCACAGCCAGGTGGTCAACCACTGGAACACCAGCCAAGCAGAATAGTCCCAGCCCACTTTGAAGCTCCCATGGTAGTGATACAGTTTCTTCATGACAATTTTGAACCCAGCACTCACGACCACAAATTAAACTGAAAGACTCTGTCCCAAAGTAAAAAAAGCCCTGCAGTGCTTATTGGGTGAAGGGATCTCCCTCTGTCTAGATGAAATCTTTATAAAACAAATTAATAACATTTGTGAGAATGAACTTTTCCCTAGTTGCCCCAGAGTTAGAGGCCAGGCTTCACTGAGCCAGGTACAATTCAATAAGAAAGGAACAGTTAGTCAGCCAAGTACACCATGAAGCTGGCCAGAAATATACAGGAGCTATGGGACTGAATGCAGGTGACCAGATGGTACCAATGTTGGTCTAGGATATGTGGTTTCATTCTCACTCCCCTACAGTTACAGTCATTTTAATGAACACACATGTTAAGACAAAAACAACAGCCAAAGCTTTGTTCAACTCCACTCTTCTAGAGCCCAGCCTGTAAGTCCTCCTACAACCCTGTGTGAGCCCCACTTTCTGCTTCCAGTTTCTCCTAAGCATTTTCTGCTCCTCTCTCAGCCACTCTTTACTTGGTGGCTTTTTAAAAAACACTTCCCTGTACTCAAGACAGGCTATGTCCCCTGCTATGCCAGTCATGGCCCATCTCCTCCTGCTCATTATTTCTAAGTATTTACACAACCTTCATCAGCGTATTAGGTCAGCATCTGCTACTGTCAGGACCCCTGAGCCTTTGATCCTATATCAGGCTCCTCCACTCAGGAGCCTAGCTTTCCTACCATACGTTTTTACAAAAATGCAGTGATGCACCCTTATAGAACTATAGAACTCATTCAAAATAGCAACAGCACCAGTATAGGCCACTGCCTCAGCCTAGAGCCAATATGGGGAGATAACCAGAGTCATTTAAATAACATGAACTGTCTGGATTTATGGTTCTGCTTGATCATTAGTTTTTCACATTTCTGAAAGCCTTTTACAGGGCAAAGAAGGATCCAAGAAGGTGAGGAGTTCAAGGAGGCTGAGGCTGACACTTCTCTATTGAGTTCTCTCAGGGGTTTGCTTTAAGTAAAACATAAGCTTGGTCTTTGGTTACATTACTGCCCTGCAATGAAGTCCAGAACAACACTTGGGGCTCCTCAGAGCTCCCTGTCCTAGCTTTAGGACAACCACCAAATCCCCCACTCCCACCCCCAGGACTAACACAGCCATAAGCAAACTTTGGACTCTGAACTAGGAATTAACCTTCAGAACACCAAGCCACTGTATCTCCATGGCACCTCTCTCCTTGGAGCTCCCGCCCAGGCTGCAGATCCCTTCCATGGTCATCTAAACATCTTATGACACAGTATTTAAGATTCCCGCTGCTAGGACTGGATGACAACTTACTGACAGCTCCTTGCCTATATCAGGATTTCAAAAGAGAACTTGGACCTACTCTTAACGCTAACATGGAACCACGTGGCTCTTCAGAATGGGTCCTGGAGACAGACTATTACATTAACTCCTTCTATCTCTGACATGCATCTCAAAAAAAAGAAAACATTCAACCAAAGCTTCAAAAGTAGAGGCAGACACAGCATCCTCTACTTGTGAGTCACCAGGGATTGAACAATGAGGGATACAACTCATCCCCAATAACTATCACCACACATTGATACCTTGCAATAGGCAGAGAAGCTAGGTGGTCAGGTACAGATGAAAGACTGAGAAATGTCCTGCCTCTCACAAGGGCTGCATGGGACAGGCCTAGTTTCTTTCGGATGAGATTTTCATGACTTCAGCTCCTCAGGCTGCTGACCCTGCAGCCAAGCTTTCCATCAGTGACAAATCAGACGGGGCTGAGTCCAGCACAATCCTTGTACATGAAGTCACTGCACGCCTTGCACTGTGTGGGGCTCCTTAGCTGCTCCAGGGGAATCCCACTGGGGCTGGGTGCTGAGTAGGAATCTGCCAGCAACTCCAGACAGAAGCCTGCTTTCTCAGCAGGACTTGGCTGCCCTGCATGTGAGTGGGTGAGATCAGTATTGCTGTGTCTGCCTTGAAAACCTGTTTCTAACTTTCCCCCTTACACCACAGCAGTATATGTCTCAACCATAGCAAGATAACAGAGCAACCCAAATTCCTCCTGTTGTTTCCTGAGGCCTCCCAGCTTCACAGTAATTAAACTGGGAAAGAAGAGGCAAGTTACACAGGGGTCAATGGAATCTTGTGTTCTATAAGCTTGGACAATCTTGCATAAGATAATGAGACACCATGAAAATACCTTTTAGTCAGAACAGGAAAATCATCCCTATTTCCATTCAGCAAGGGAATATTCTCCCCCCATCCCTTATAATGTGTTTCCCAGCAGAGGGGTACTTTGTCTCCCCTATTTACCCAGAAGAGTGATTATCCTATCTAGTAGGCCCCCAGCTGGAAACTTCCCAAACTTTCCTTCTACCACACCCTTTTTGCAAGCAGTGCAGCCAAGCACCAGAGTACACTCCACCCCCCCAATACTGGACATCTCTCAATACCTCATCACCCTCCAAACACTTCTGTTGTGCTCTCAGGCTGAAATCCGACATTTCAGTGGCTATTGTCAGAATCAGGGCTTGTTTGCACACCTAATTATGGTGCAAATCTACAGAATACCAGATAGCCACTGAGTTACATCATGTGTAGACTCTGCTAAAGAGCACTGTAAAGTCCCAGTGTGCAGCTCACTAGTATGCCAAACCACATTCTGGGATTTTCACTGTGCTGTAACATTGTCACATGGGATATTACCTCACAGAAAACCGGTGTGCTGTATATTCACACCTTGGCTTATTGTGCAGTAAAACACCATGTGGACAAGTATTTAGAAACATTCACCTCCCAAGAACAAAAGCACAAGAATGGAAAAGATTATTTCTATCGGAGGTGGTAAGCACCAGGAAAGTCCAGCCTTCATTTGTTAGCATAATCTATAGTAAAAATTAAAGTACCATGGAAAACAAGAGAGATGACAAATACACAAAAGTTTACAGTTTGACAAGAGGTATCTTGCATCAAATCAGAGGCATTTTGGAGGCCAGGAGTGGCCAATGTGCAGCCCACACTCATCCACTTTAAGAGTAGTACAGCCCACAGAGATTATAGGTCCCAGAATGCAATGCTAGGGGTCATGCCTTCTAGGACTGGTATGGTGAAGGTCCTTGCAATTGTCTCCATTTTGTGTCAACCAAATCCCAGTGCAGTTGAGCAAAACCTTGGCCATGTCTACACTTCAGCAGGAATTCAATGTATTTTAAATAAACTTTTTCCCCTCTAGATTCTGGATGTCATAGGAGCATGATTACACCATGTTCCTTGGCTGGGCTCTTGCGTCTCCACTAGGGAGTGCTTTTTTGTGCCTTTTTTCTCTGCAGCACATCCAGAGAGGCATGGAGCCTGCTCAGCTCTGCACTATTATTGCAAGTGTTACAAATACCACACACCTTATCCTGCAGTGTTTTCAGCAAACAGGAGATGTGATGCGGCAAACTGTGATATTACCAAGGATACCCTGCTACAACCAATAGAGTGAAACAATTCCTGCTTGCTGCAAGCTGTCACAGATCATCTCCAGGCTGTTGAGAACCAGTTCTGGGCCCAGAAAACAAGCAGAGAACTGTGGGACTATTTTGTGATTGACCATGTAGGATGATAAACAGTGGTTACAGAACTTCCATAGGCAGAAGGGCACTTTCCTTGAACTGTACAATGAGCTGTCCCCAGAACTGCAGCATGTGGATACTCACCTGAAACCAGCTCTGACTGTGGAGAAGCGAGTGGCCATCGTTCTGTGGAAGACAGCAACCGCAGACTGTTACCAGTCAGCTGGAAATTCATTCAGAGTGGGGAAGTCCACCATGGGAACTGCTGTGATGCAAGTGTGCAGGGCCATTAAAAGACTTCTGTTGCAAAGGACAGCAACTTTGGGAAATGTGAAGGACATACTGGATGGGTTTGCCATAGTGGGGTTCCCAAACTATGCAGGAGCCATAGATTGGATGCATATCCCTATTTTAATGCCAGAATACCTTGCCAGAGTACATCAACCACAAAGGATACTTCCTAATGATTTTGTTGGCCCTTGTTGATCACAAGGGACATTTCAAGGACATCAGTATGAGGTGGTCTGGAAAGGTGCATGACACATGCATCTTTAGGAACTCCATCCTATCCAAAAAGACATAGGCAGGCATGTTTAATTTTTGGTCAAGAATTAAACACTGGGGATGTTGAAATGCCAGTAGGGATCCTGAGGTATCCTGCCTACTCCTTGCTCCCTGGCTAATGAAACCATACACAGGAGAACAGAACTCCTGACAAGAAGCATTTCAATAATAGGCTCAGCAAGTGCAGAATGATGATAGAATGTGCATTCAGGTGTTTAAAGGGAAGGTGGGGAAACCTACTCTCTAGGCTTAACCACAGCAAAAAAAATATACCTACAGTCATTTGTGCTTGCTACATGCTCCATAATTTGTATAAAACACAAGGAGAAAAGTTCCCTCAGGTTTGGATCATGGAGTCTGATTGGCTGGCTACCAATTTTAAGCAGTCAGATGCCAGTGTCTTAGCCTGAGCAAACTGTGGAGTACTGCATATCTGGGAAGCACTGAAAACCCGGTTTTGTAATGAGCAGCAGTAATGTGTGTGCCTTTCATCATTGTGCACTGAATTTCCATCCCCCACTATGGTATCCACCCTCATCCCCAACCCCACCCTTTTTTTTTTGCCACTGACAACAGTGAGACTATGAATGAATACAGGCAGATTTTTTTAAAAACCAGTTTTATTTGTTACCCTTTTGAGGAAGTAGGGAGGAAGCAGAAAAGGTATGACGCAGTTCTGAAAGGGGCTGTTGCCTCTTCCTGTTTGCCCCCACTAGCGTGGAGCGCAGCATATATTGCACCCTGTCCACCTTCCGCCTAGAGCATTGCGGGTGGTGGTATCAGGCTTGATGTGTGTTCTAGGGGAATGCAGGTGTACTCCTACCCCCCCATAGCTGTTCTTGGAGCTCTACCAGGCGCCACAGCATGACAGACCGATCCTTCATAATCTGCAACTGTTGCATTTCATGCTCTTGGACCCACACTGCTCTTCTATCTTCCATGTCCACATGCATATTCTCTGACAAGGACATCCTTCAGACTCTGAGCTCTGCATCAACTGCCATGGAGATATTCGTCAGCTCACTTGACACATCATTCCTAGATTTTTTTTTCCCCTTCTTCCCAATCTGGGAAAGGTGCTTCACAGGAGTTTGCTAGCCCAAGGTCAAAGAGTCTGTAATGCAAGCAAAGCGCACAGTTTGCGTTGTCAGATGAGCCAATGTAGTCTAAAACATGAAACACTGTTACAATAACTCAGTTGACTATGCAGAGAGAGAGAGAGAGAGAGGACAAAAAAAAACATTCCAATCTGCATGTAGCACGGTTTTCCGAAGGCCATTCCAGACATGGTAAGCAAGGGGCCCTTGCATCCCCTATAGCAATTTCCAGCAATGCTCCCCCATAAGCATAAAAGAAAATAGAGGGACCACTGTACTCCCCCTTTACATCCCCACTTGTACTACGGAAGGAGGTGGGCAGAATGGATTATAACAGGCTCTCCGCAAATTAAGGTTGAAGAAAACAGAGGGTGACCACTAAAGGAAACATTCAAGTCCCTCCAACTATGCCATGCTGTGCTGTGTCCAAGGAACACAGGACAGGGCAGGGGAAGAAGACAGCATTGTTCAGTTACTGTAACACTACACTATCTTCCATATGTGATCATGTGCAACATCAGTCTCCTGAAGGTAACACTGATGAAAAGTAAAGAGTTGCTGTAAACAGTGGGGCGTAACCCTGGCCCTTATGCTGCTGTGCCATGTGCCGGGACGCTGCCTGCCCCTTTAATAGCAGCATGGCATGGTAAGGTTTCCTACTGTGAAGGAAGACATAAAACTTCTGCTAAGGATTTGAGAGCATCTTATGAAAGTTTCAGAGATATCCATGGAGGAGTCTCATTGTAGTTGTTTGTACATTGACAGTCAGTCCCTGTAGCACACCCAGAAATGCCACCCCCTTCCAACAAAGCCCCCCCCCTTTTCTTCTTAAAGAAAAATAGAAGCATGACTGGCGATATACTCATGGCAATAAGATAAGATAAACACACTTACCAGATGTGCCTTCCTTAGCACTTTGATCACCAATGCCATTCTGTGACCAGCGTGACAAACAGGTCCTGGGTGTCTGGGAGAATGGATACCCCACTCTACTGCCTCTTGCCGTCCTCATCCTTTTCCTCCTCATCCATGGAATCATCATCATTCATCCTGGACTGTGATATCAATGCTGCATGGCAGCACAGTGGTGGGGTCACCGTGGAGACTTGCATGCAGCTCCTCATAAAGAGCACCATATCTTCAGCGAGGAGTCAGAACGACTATTCACCTCCTTATTCTACTGATATGCCTGCCTCAGCTCTTTGATTTTAATGGAGCACTGCTGTGTATCCCTGTTATGGTCCCCCTCAACCATATCACGTGATATCTTCTTGTAGATACTGTAGTTTCTTTTGCTGGCTCTGAGCTCAGCGAGAACAGAGTCCTCAGCCGATAGACCGAAGACCACAGGCCAACTCCATGCTGGGGTGCATTTGGTGCATGCAGTCACCATTGCTGTTCAGCTACCAAACTTTCCAAACTGATCAAGCAGGAAATGGGAATTCAAAACTTCCCAGGCTGCAGGGGAGGATCTATGTGCTGCTTGCGTGGTCACAGGTGCAGAACATCAAAGTCCAGAGACACAAAAACAGAGAATTATAGGCTAGCTCTCAGAGGCTAGCTTTGTTGATTTATGGTGTGCTCTGCCTACACTGAAAGAAAATCAAACTCTAGAATTTGACCTCAGAGGTACGTCACTTGCAGTGGTGTTACTAGGTTGACTTTTGGCACACTTTAGTTCAACTTTACTGGCATGCCAAATGGAGATGCATGCTTTAGGGGGTCAATGTGAACCATGTCACACAGACTTCCGTTGTCAGTGTAGACCAGGCCCTAGGCATGTTTGTTATATTTCAAAAGGGATAGCCGTGTTAGTCTAGTCCAGTAAAAAAACAACAAGGACTTTAAGACTAACAGATTTATTTTTTGCATGAGCTTTCGTGGGAGAAGATCCCACTTCCTCAGATGCTTCGAAGATGGGTGAACTTACAGAAATGAATGAAACTAAATGCAAGGGGGTGTAAAACATATGAACCCTCTCTCTCTCAAGCATTAGGAGACAGACCACTCCTTGCTTATAGGCAGCCCCCTAATCTTAAACAGATTCTCACCAGCAACTACAGATCTAACAACAGAAACATTGAAGCAGCCACACACCCGTGCAACAAGCCACACTGCCAAGTCTGCCCACATATCTGCAGAACAGATACCATCATAGATCCTAATAAAGCCTGCTACTCCATCAAAGGCTCATTTACCTGCTCATCTACTAATGTGGTCTATGCCATCATGTGCAAGAAATGCCCCAACACCTTATCCATTGGACAAACAGGACGATCGCTGCATAAGAGGCTGAATGAGCACAAAGCTGATATCAGAAATCAAAGAACAAAGAAACCAGTTGCTGAGCACTTCCACCTTCCTAATCACTCGATGACTGATTTGTTAACGACTGTCATTAGAGATGTGGCTGGGACATCAAGACTTCAAAGAGAAACAGCCGAACTCGACTTAATATGCAAGCTAAATTCTGTAAAAGCAGGACTTAATCAAGACCATTACAAAGGGTAATTTGACTTCAGGCTTCCCATGGTTTGAGCCTGAAAACTGCTCTGATTTGCTGTTACTGTATGACCTGATCCTGTTTTACACCCCCCTGCATTTAGTTTCATTCCTTTCTGTAAGTTCACCCATCTTCAAAGCATCTGAGGAAGTGGGATCTTCTCCCACGAAAGCTCATGCAAAAAATAAATCTGTTAGTCTTAAAGTACGACACAACTCCATGTTTGTTATAAACTCTCCCACCTTCCTGTCCCATCTTGCAAGGGGAACGGGCAGGACTCAGATTCTTATGAATATCCCAGGCTCTGTGTATTCACTGACACTAATCGCTAGGCTTACCAAAATAATCTGCCTAAAGACTCTTACCTTAGATTCCCATTCTCCTGCAGAATCTGCAACAAGTTAAATCGAGGCTCCAGCTCCACTCCTTGGAGAATCAGCTCTGCAGCTCTACCTCCAGCTTTCTGTTCAGACTCCTTCAGCAGATCTTGTTGGCAGTCAGCTTCCATTGTCTCCGACAGCTTTGTCTTGCATTTCACCTGCACGTCCATGAGAGAGGGAGCAGTTTCATCTTGAGCTACCTCAAGTTCTTCATCCTCATGTGCCTCCTCTTCTTCCTCACTCTCTGTGTCTGACTTGAGGGGCATCTCCTTTAGCTTGGAAGTCCCTAAAATGAGGGGAAAGCAACAATGTTGATGAAAAAAAATCTTTCCTAGTACCCATCACCCAGTTGTTCCGGCCCACACACTTTGCTGCTGGAAGTCCAAGAACCCTTGCTAACAGCAGCCCAGCCATCACTACTGTACTTCATTCTTGGCTAGAATGTTCCACTTGAGGATCTCAAAGCAACTTACAAATCCCTCCTCCCAACACCAGGAGGAAGCTGAAGATTACTAACCTCCATTTCCTCCTCTGCAAAGTAAGAGGAGAGATTAAATGATTCGTCCAAAGTCATAGCCTGACTCCATGGCAAAGTCAGGGTTAGTACACTATGTGATCTCTGGGTTCTTATGTTAGTCAGGATTTCCTTGCATTTGTTTATTCTCATATACACCAACACAGTACAGATACACATTACTTCCTAAGATGCCACTAGATATCATGACATGTTACATCACCTTCCTTGGAGTGATACCTTATTGATGTGCCAGGTGGCTACAGGGCAGAAGAGTAGAAACTTCTGCACGCATAAATCTGAGGGATGAGATTTTGGGAGAGTCACTCAACTCTAACCTTTCAAGTCTTTCTAAGGTACGCTTTAATGAGCAACTTTCTCCCTTGCTCCCACGGCTTACTTGATGACATGCTGGAGAGCCAGCCTGGGACACTGCAGGCTTTCTGTCTTCTGTGGGTGGTGACATGAAAGCATAGGCATATACCTACTTTCACAGGCTTTTCTCGTCCCCAGAAGGAGGCTGTAATTACGACATCAGAGGAGGCTGTCATCCTCACAGTCACAGCATATGCAGCTGAACTATGGAAGGACTGGCATATCAGAGAGTAGGCAATTAGAACTGGAATGGAGTGAAAAAATCAATGCTGCCCATTGAGTCTCTGCTTTCTGAGCGTGATCCCTTGGGCCAAAATAGCCCGTCAGCACTTCCACTGGATCTTACATCCCTGCCCTCCTAGAAACCTAATGACATACACCCCTCACTAACTTAGCTTTACCCACTTGCCATGAATACCTGGTGGTCTTGCCCGTGCTGTTTTCATCTTGCCATGATAACGTCTGCGTTTCCGTACCTCCAGCGACAGCAGCTTCCTCTCATACAGCGCAGCACGACGTTCAGCATTAGAATCCACAGCTTCTAGTCCCAGATCCACTCCCCCATTAAGAGCTGCTCTGGGAAGCACAATACAGAGAGTAGTCTCAATCACCGTGTCTCCTCCTTATGGCCTGAGAAACTCATATCATAGTATCTGCCTGTTACATTAGAAACACACTGAAACCCAGTCTAGACTTGCTCTCAGTGAAGCCCCATAACGTTAGAGTGAGACTCTTTCAGAGACATGTATGGACTGAGGGATAGCATCTCCCCAAATCAACGTGGAGGGGATGTAGATTCAAGGCAAGACCCAACAAAGCTCGTGTCAGTATCACCACTTCCCTATTGACTCTGCAGTTTATACGGGATCTGTTAATTCTCCAGGAAATGCCCGCTCAGAGGACAGCTGCTCCAAGTGGAATGGTAGGGAATTTTGAGCTGGGCACTGGAAGTATAAAGTGATATGACAGAGTAAGGTGAAAACACCTGAACTTGAATCCCACCTGATAGTTTGTTCATAAGTGTGGTTAAGTCAGAACCCAGGATTTTAACATGATTCATGTTGACGAAGTGACAACCCCTGTGCAAGTCCTGTTCCAATCTAAAGGAAAACCCTGAGGCATTGCACTGCTCCGTGTAGAGACAGGAACGTGACACCTGAGTCAGAACAAAGAGTTCCAGCAGAAAGCACCTCTCAATGTAACTAGAGCCTCCACAGAACTTCCCATTGCCCTTTACTCGACTTCCCCAGCCCTTGGGATCCACCAAAAGAGATATGGAGATACAAGGTCTGTGAATCTCACCATTTATTGAAGGAACAGTCTGTACCATTCTGTATAACCTAGAAAGGTCTAATCATGAGCAATAATTAAAGATGCTTCCATGTGCTTTGGGTCTCACAGAAGCAAGCATAAGAGGAAAATCACCAATATCCTGTCCCCTAAAAACTTAACTAAGAGCAAGGCAATGGTTTGGTCACAAGGCTCACTCTACAGAATTGGTTATGAGGAGGGGAGCAACTTCAGTCATGTCCTCCCACAGAAGTCCACCTACTGATAGCAGCATGAGTGCTAGTATTCTTAACTGCTGACCTGGGTTCTGTGAGCTGATGCCAGAGCTAATGAACTAGTAGTAAAACCCTACTACTACAGAAATTTTTTCTTTAAATAGTCACTTACAGAGCTTTTCCAGTAACTGGGCCTCTTCTCATCCTGCTCCTGCAGAGAAAGACAGAGCAGTACGTTAATAGGTAGCACCACAAACTCATTCTAGATCACTGAAGATTTGCTAAACCCTTCAATTCCTTAGCATATAAAGGAAAGCCACTCAAGTTTGCAGTTCTTTATAAATCCCATCCCAAAGAAGGGTGAAAAGTCCCTCACACGGGTAGTCTTTCAACAGATGTTTGTTCTTCTTCTGTACCTATTGAAGGATTTGCCGGTTGGAGCCACAGGACCAAACAACATTAATTTGCATTCATGTTTTAGGGGGACGTGGACATGTGGATAAAATTATACTCCTAATATCACATGTCCCAACATAAGTGGCTCCAATTATGATGCCCCCTCTTCAACCAGCAAGATTACTCCTCACTTCTAAATAAGTTTCCAATGGACCCCAGGCCATGGAGACAAAACTACTGAGGGCTCTAACACAGGACAATTGATGCTGGGTGCAGCACTTACTGGGGGTCCACACAGCAGTAGCAGTTGCTGTGTCTTTTAGAGTGCTGAGTGGAGAGAAAGGGCTTCAAAACAGTGCTTGCACAGATGCTGGTACATGTGGCAGCACTGGAGCTTTGGAGGAAGTTGCAGTGTCTAGCCTACAAGAGGAAGCATTCTGTGATGTGAAACTGAATTAAAAGCAAAGTTGATAAGGTATCTCTGCAACCTCTACACAAACTTTGATGGATTCTAAGCCTACAAACATCGGTATCCTTTGTTATACAATGCCACTGAGCATTCCTCAGTCAGTGCACTCCCATCCTATTGCCTCCACCACCCTGTGGTTGCTTGCCCTCTGTCCACCATGCTGTGCATCTCCCTTCCCCTCCTACACTGTTCAAAGTGCAGCCCCACCAAGCTTTGGAGACCCCCTGAAGGCCTTCTTTGGAGGGACAGGTATCTTTGTATTCACTGGCACACTGGGAAATAGTGCATGGCTATTTTTGTCCCTGTAGACCACAGTCCAGTGGTTAACAGTATTGTAGCTATTTAGATCTATTTTTGTTTGATCATTTTCAGACTCCTCTATCCCTCTCCCAGAAGCCGTTTTGTCGATAGTGCAGGCTGCCAGATCCAACTGTTTCCTACCTGTCCTGGAAGAGGTGTATGGCCAGCATATAATTCATTGTTGTCTTGTGCTCTAGATAGGACCTAGAAAGGCAGGTGGAAAGGACTGATTAAAGTTCAGATCAGTTAATGAAAAGGTAAACGAGGCCTTGCAGAGAGTTAAGACATTCATAAAATACATTCCTAACAAAAAAGCACTGAAAACAATATGATGTAATACGACAATCAAGAGGAGAGGAAAATGGCAGTCATTGTCTGGCACCTAGACACTGGGACAGACAAGTAGACTGTGTGATGAAAAAAGGAAACCAGGCAATAAGGAAAGAAAAAGAGCAGAATCCAGGATCATCCTGAAAATGAGATCTACTGCATACCTGTGATTCTGAGAGTTGGATCAACAGCATGCATAGGTAAGCAGAAGATATGATGCAGATGGGACGAGTCTGGTACCCATCCCCATTTGCTAGTCTGTTTTGAATTCAAGTACATGTTCTATAGCCTAAAACAGAGTATCTAGAATACACTGGACCAACACAATGGGGAATTCTCCTCACCCATATACTTCCCATGTTAGTGGCGTTGGGAATATCCGGATGAAACCCCCTCTCCGCTCATTTTCCTCCTTCACTCGACGCAAAACTTTTATCTGGGATCAGGAAAAGACACATGAGCCAACTGAAACAGATTCTAAGATTGAGTTAATCTCTGAGCAGGGCCTGGATTCTCGGGGATGAGACTGCCATTAGTCCAATAGCTGTCGGAACAACTAGTGTACATCTGGCATAATTATATGATAATATGACTCCCACATGTTGGGTTTGAAGGGTCCTAAGGCTCTTGTGAGGATGTATGCATAGCCAGGGGAAGACTCCTCCTGGAGTGGTGACAGTATAAGCAGTAAAATTCAGCAGGTTCATTCTGAGAATAAACCATTTTCTAAATGGTCTCTCAACACTTTTGTTTGTCCCATATCCAGGCCAGACAGCCCTCTGAGGAGTTAGTAGATACCTGCACCAGCAACTGTTAATCCAAAATTACACATGGATTACTAAATTACTTGTGTTTCCTTCATCAACACATGCTGTCCTAAAGCTAAGATGCATTCAATACCAGATATTTACCACCACTTACCTCCTCCATGGACAGACCCAGCATGGAGCCACTCTGCTTTCCAGCTACTTTTTCCCTGCCTGACGGCATCACATTTCTCATTTCAGCATCACTGGCAGACAGAGGGCGGGCACGCTGTAGAAACACATTCTGAATCTAGATTTTCCTCTTTACATCTGTCTAAAAACTCATTTTAAACATTAATAGCTAAATCCAAATTCCAAACCTCCATGCTCAGCAGAATCTACAGTCCAGCGCATCAGACACAGGATTCATACTCAGTCTCCAACTACAGCAGGCACTAGTGGCAAGATTAATAATTCCATTTTTTGAGCTCAGAAAGACCCCAGGCATTAGTGCCAGCATTCACACACCTAACTCATTTGAGAAAAGCATAACACATATCCCAGAGACAATGGAGCCAGGAGTTGCACTCCCAGGCCCAAAGTGCAGAAAGATCCACATCCAATGGTCACCAGAGCCAGAATTAACATTCTCTGGCCCCAAGTAAATGTGGGTGCACTAGATTCAAGATTCATCCTTCCAGCCAGCTTGCAAGGACTCTAGTAATCCATTAGTTGTGAGACAAAAAAGTGAGAGTCAGTCCAATATCCATTATGTTCTTTTTCTCAGCTCGCCAGCCTCAAAGACCACAATCTGAAGCTCCTTTACTCAAGAAAGTTCTTCTCTTCACACAATCAATCATACTCCACAGCCATGTGGCCATCAGCATTATCACAGACAAGCACAGAAGGCAGAGGAAGACTAGGAAAACATGAAACTAAAAAATAGGGCAAACTAAGTTGTAACCTGAAGTCAATCCAAAAAAACAAGGAGTCGTGTGGCACTTTAAGACTAACAGATTTATTTTTTGCATGAGCTTTCATAGGAGAAAATCCCACTTCGTCAGATGCTTCGAAGATGGGTGAACTCACAGAATGGAATGAAAATAAATGCAAGGCGGTGTAAAACAGGATCAGGTCATACAGTAACAGCAAATCAGAGCAGTTGTTAGGTTCAAACCATGGGAAGCCTGAAGTCAAATTACCTTTTGTAATGGAAAAAGAACCCATACTCTCGATTCAATTCTGCTTTCACAGAATTTAGCTTGCATATTAAGTCGAGTTCAGCTGTTTCTCTTTGAAGTCTTGATGTCCCAGCCACCTCTCTCACGACACTTGTTAAATCATTCATCGAGTGATTAGAAAGACAGAAATGCTTAGCAACTGGTTTCTTTGTTCTGTGATTTCTGATATCAGCTTTGTGCTCATTTATCATTTTGTGCAGCGATCGTCCTGTTTGTCCAACGCATAAGGTGTTGGGGCATTTCTTGCACATGATGGCATAGACCACATTAGTAGATAAGCAGGTAAATGAGCCTTTGATGGAGTAGCACACTTGATTAGGACCTATGATGGTATCTATTGTGTAGATATATTGGCAGACTTGACAGCGTGGTTTGTTGTATGGGTGTGTGCCTGCTTCAATGTTTCTGTTGTTAGATCTGTAGATGCTGGTGAGTATCTGTTTAAGATTGGGTGGCTGTCTGTATGCAAGGAGAGGTCTGTCTCCCAAGGCTTGAGAGAGAGAGAGGGATCATCTTTTAGAATAGGCTGTAGGTCCTTAATGATCTGTTGCAGAGGTCTGACCTGAGGGTTGTATGTGGTGACTAGTGGTGTTCTGTTGTTTTCTTTCTTGGGCCTCTCCTGTAGTAGACGATTTCCGGGAACCCGTCTAGCTCTGTCAATTTGTTTTCTTACTTCCCTAGGTGGGTACTGTCATTTCAAGCATGCTTGATAGAGATCTTCAAGATGTCTGTCTCTGTCTGAGTGATCAGAGCAGATGCGGTTATATCTTAGGGCTTGGCTATAGACAATGGATCATGTGGTGTGTTTAGGATGGAAGCTCAAAGGATGTAGGTAACTATATTGATCAGTAGGTTTTCGGTACAGGGTGGTGGTGATGTGTCTATCCCTGATTTGTACTCTAGTGTTGAGAAAGTGGATCTCCTGTGTGGAGTGTTCCAGGCTCAATTTGATGGTGGAGTGGAAATTGTTGAAATCTCTCTGAAAATCTTCAAGAGCATCCCTGCCATGTGTCCAGATGATGAAGATGTCATCGATGTAGCATAGATAAAGAAGAGGTGTTTTGGGATTAGACTTGAGGAAATGTTGTTCTAAGTCACCCATAAAGATGTTGGCATATTGTGGGGCCATGCGGGTGCCCATAGAAGTGCCACTGATTTGGAGATATAAATGATCCTCAAATCTGCAGCGGTTGTGGGTGAGCACAAAGTCACAAAGTTCAGTCACAAGCTGTGCTGTGACCTGGTAAATTACTAGAGATCAACAAATGAGTTTGGAATCCAAAGCATTTCAAAGGCAGAAGAATTGTCAGGCCGCAAGAAATGACAAAAAATTTAGCTCAGTTTATTGAGCACAACTGGGATAGTGAAACAGTTTAACTCGGCCCTAGACACAGCTCAGTTAGGCTCTCTTTGTAGAAAGACACAAAACAAATAAACCTGAGTCTATGTCTATAAAGATGGCAGCAAAATCACCACTATCAGTACGCTCTTCCGGATGCAATTGAGCAAACTGCCAATACTGCTCAATCACTCTAGAGCTTGCAATAACAACTCCAGCCCCGGAAGTGGCATAGTGCTAAGATGATTGAACAGCATTGCTTTTTGCCTTAGCACAGTGTGTAAGGGGAGGTAAGTGGGCATTAGTAAGGTGACAGGAGATACACAAGATATTTTATGTGCCTTGCATATCTCCTGTCAACCACCACTGAGAAGTGAGACAAGTGAAGACTAGGACTAAGCCTAGCATGTTCCACTCCTCCAGATGGCATTTAAACAAACCCCTTTTTAGCACAGAAGTGAAAAGAAGAATGAGAAAGTAACCTCAAATTGATTAAATCTTAGGAGTAACACCACACAACGCATGCAGAAGATGCATGCAGGAACTAGTCATATTCTTATTTGTAAGGATCATCTGAGCTGGTAACTAAGACAACAGAATTTCAGTGTGGCTACCTCCTTAGAAACTGCAAGCACACTGACAGAAGCTCAGGATAAAGCAGCTGCAACAGGAATGAATGCTGCACTAGAACAGGCTGAGTTGAGCCATTCAGAAACAATTCACGCGGTGAAAACCAGAGAGAAAGCTGAGATAGTAGATGTCAATTGAAAATGTTTCATTACAGCTTACTGAAAAAGAAAGGTTACCGACCTTGTGCGGTAACTGGAGTTCTTCGAGATGTGTGTCCCCACAGGTGCTCCACCTTGTGTGTTGGCGTGGCCATGCAACAGGGATCGAAGAACTGTTTAGCAGTGCTTGTCTGGGTCGCACAAGCTCCAAGAGGCTGCCTCACACCACTTTTGGTGCCATTTAAGCACGCGTTACCCAACCGCCTTCAGTTCCTTCTCAACTGTGGAGCAGAAAACAAGAGTTCCGAAGCAGAGGGGGAGGAGGGCAGGTGGAGGAGCACCCACGGGGGGACACATCTCAAAGAACTCCAGTTACTGCACAAGGT
The DNA here is from genome assembly GCA_007922195.1 of Podocnemis expansa. NCBI lineage: Eukaryota > Metazoa > Chordata > Testudines > Podocnemididae > Podocnemis > Podocnemis expansa. The sequence continues at coordinate 61,282,748 of ML681963.1, forward strand.
AGTCAACCCTTCTTTCTCCTTTGAGTAGTGTCCCCATGGGTGCTCCACCTTAGGTGACTCCAAAGCAGTGACCCTGTGCAGGAGGAAGGGCATCGATGCTTGGTTTTCTTACAGAGGATAAGACTAGAAGGCCAACTGCTAAGTCCAATCAGGAAGCATGATCTAAGGCATAATGTTTGGTGAAAGTGTAGACTGATGCCTGTGTAACTGCTTTGCAAATATCAGTGACAGAGACATTATGTAGAAAGGCAGTTGAGGTGGCAATGGCTCTAGTTGAGTGTGCCCTAATATGCTCTTGTGGTGGTGGCGGCACTTGAGAAATATCATAACAAGTGTGGAAACAATTCGAAATCCACTTGGAAAGCCTTAGTCTGGAAATTGGTTGTCCTTTGTTTCTGTCCACTAGGGAGACAAAAAGTCTATTTGTAGATCTGAAGGTCTTTGTTCTTTGCAAATGAAAGGTGAGAGCTCTATGAACGCTGAGGGTGTGGAGAGCTGCTTCCAGAAGATTGGAGTGAGGTTTCAGCATGAAAACAAATAAGTGAATCATTTGGTTGAGGTGAAACGCTGTAGAGACTTTCAGTAGAAAGTTCGCATGTGGTTTGAGTGAGACCTTATCCTTGTGGAATATTATAGTTTGCTGTCGTCATGAAAGCTTCCAATTTGCCAGAGCCATAACTAAAGAATCTGCACCCCTTACAATGGCCAGCACCTGGAGCAAGTGGCAAGGAATGTGCCCTTTAATCGAGCAGCTCAATGGAGCTGCTCCAGCAAGCCTAGGGCATAGCCCCACTTGCCCCACCACAGTTACGGCCCTGCAATTCGCTAATATGTCAGGCTGAAGTGATAGCTAATAAGAAAACAACCTTCATAGGAAGATGTAAGAGGGAGCACGTCACCATCAGTTCAAACGGTCATTTGGTGACAGTTTTGAGAATCATGTTTAGGTTCCAAGCAGGAGCTGGGAGGTGAGGCTCCGGATAGAGGTTTTGGATACCCCTGTGGAATCTCCTGACGACAGGGAGTGAGAAAACAGAGTCATTTTGATATGTGTTGTGAAATGCTGTGATAGCTGCAAGGTGTACTCTACCAGTACTAAGAAGTAAGTTTGAGGACTTCAAGTGTAGGAGGTACTGTAGGACAGAAGGGATAGATGCTGAACAGGGGTCAAGATTGATATTTCCGCACCAGTGGTAATAAGTCTTCGAATTTTGGAGATAAGTCTTCCTTGTTATGTTAGGATTCAGGTGTGTCCTGCATTGGTATTTTGAGGGCCTCAGACACTCTTCAGAATAGCTCTTGGAACTGGCAGAAATTATCAGCCATCAAAGGTAGAGCGGGAACAAATGCCTCATCCAGAGAAGAGGAAGAATGGTGGGGGAGTGATCTCACTTCTGAAGCCTCCACATTGTCATCGTCCTCCATGTCCTGATCCTGTGATAGAAGTCAGGAAGGGGGTTTAGGTGGTCTATATTGGTGGGAGGTTAACGGTCTCGAGGATGGTGCTGAGAACTGAGACCATGCATCCCAGTGAGGCCAGTGACATGGATAAGAAGATGCAAGAGGTTGAGCAAACCATGGCGGAGGGTACCATAGGTGTGGTGGTAAGCTGGGCTGTAACTGGGTCCTGTGTTGATGATGAGAAAAAAGTTCCGGAGAGAATGTTGGTCTTGGTAGATCCTCCTGTTTCTCATCACCAGAAGATGATACTGGAGATGGTGGTTGAAACAGTGGGGCTGGAGAACCGTTGGTTCTGAATTATAGGAGGGATCCAGAGGAGGACCTCTATGTTCTTCTAAAACGCCTATGCATTTCTTTTTCTCAGACCGTTTGCACAGACCCAGTTTGTCCATCGGTGCCGATGTGAACTGAGGCCAGATGGTGCTGTGTGGAACCACAAGAGCTATTGTCTATTCCGATGAAGCTGGTGAGGTAGCTGACGATGCCTGTGTTTTGATCTGTGTTGTAGTTGCCAGTGGTGCTGATACATTTGTCAGAACCAAGGCTGGCGCCTTTGGTGCCGAGGCAGTTGTTGGTGCCGATGGAAATATTTGATTTCAGCAACTTACTGGAGGATTGTTCCGACTGCCTTTTCTTTTTCCTATGGTCCAAAGCAGTGGACATTTTCAGGGATTTTGATGTTGCAGTACCCAGGGGCATCACTGGCGCCTGGCACACAGGGCCCGTGCCCTGAATGTCAGCGCCAGTGCCCCAGGTCCCGGTGGGGCCCCGCCTCTCCTGGTCTCCAACTGAATCGGGCCAGAGATCCGAGGCCCAGCCGCCCGTGGCCACAGCTGCCACTCCCGCCCCTGTCCCCAGCTGGGGAATCCATGGCCCAGCTGCCTGCAGCAGTGGAAGCTGCTTCAGGCCCCTTCAAAGGCCGGGCGACCCTGCGGCCATGGCTGTCGCTCCCCGCCCTGTCCCCAGCCAGGGGCGGGGCCTGCGGGCAGGGGGTGGGGCCTGAGCCTGTGCCCCAGGTCATTCCCCCGGGCAGCGACGCTCCTGGCAGTACATGAGGAAGCTACAGCATCTTTGGTACACGGAATGGAGAGTGGGAAAGGAGATCCCTTTCTCTTTGAGGTCGAATGAGGCGGTCTGAGGCATCTGTTACAGGGATGCTCCCAAGAGTCTGAAGCTCCTTGCCTCAAGTCAGAAGCAGGGTGAAAGGAGCACTGCATCAATAAAAGCTTCATTTGGAGATAACGGTCTCAGTAGGCTCTGGACCTAAGGTTCTGGCAATGGTGGCATTTTCGAGTGATGTTCCCCTCACCCAGGCACTTAATACAAGCTGTGTGGTCATCGGACGTCAGCACGGCATTGTGGCAGGTGTCACATCATTTGAAACCTGGGGAACTCGGCATTATCAGGCTGAGGAGAAAAATTGAAGTTTTTTTGCTTGTTTTCTTTTTTTTTTTAAAGTAAACATGTTGGAAAAAGAAAAAAGGAAATGAATATGGGTGAAAATAAGAGGGTAAAGTCAGTTAGGAGACAAGCGAGAGTGGGTTGGGAGTACTGAGAAGTTCCATCCACTGTCTGTGGTGGTTTAGACGGAACTGAGGGCAGTTGGGTTGTGCGCGCCAAAATGGTGCCGAAAGTGGCATGAGGCTGTCTCTCGGCACTCGCGTAACCCAGATGAGCATTGCTAAATAGTTCTCTGATTTGTGTCTTGTGGCTGCACCAACACCTAATGTGGAGCACCCCTGGGGACACTACTTGAAGTGCTTATACAGGAAGGACCCAAGGAAGTCTGGGTAGAGAAAATAGACTCCATGAGTAAACAGAAGGCACACAAGTCAGAGTTTAAGGCCAGAATGGACCACTAAATCAATCTAGTCTGACTTCCTGTATGCCACAGGCCATCAACATCACCCAGCTCCTACCCACTAAACCCAGCAATCACAACTAGATCAAAGTACTAAAACCCACAGGAAATTAGACTATTATGTGCCAACGGCAAATAATAGAATGGACCAAGGTGAATCAGTGCTCAAGGCCCTCACAAAGGCAGAGAAATTATATGAGGTGTATCCAAATGATCCCATCAAGTGACCTATACAAAGGAAAGTGAAAAACCCCAAGATTACTGTCAATCTGACCTAGGGGAAAAATTCCTTCCTGATCCCACACATGGTGATTGGTCAGACCTTGAGCATGCTGGTCATTTCATATCCTTTCTCCTTGCTTTGTTCCCTGTGTTACCAGTACCAACAACTTCGTTGTCTTGATATCTTAACTCTCTGAAATTGGCCCCCATCCATCCACTACCTAAAAACCTTCACTTGAGTCCAAGACTTATAGCCACCACATCAGAAATGATTCCTAAAGAAAACATCAGGAAAGCATTTTTCAGCTTAAAGTCATTCCATAGCCCTACATTCTGGAGATAAGTCAGACTCCTTCACTGTAGGTGGAGAAACAGATGAACAGAGGGAAAGTCAGTTCTTCAGTGTCAAACAATGGAACTAGAAGCTTGGTAGTTTCTGGCTCCCATCTATGTTCTCAATTCAACAGACTGTGCTGTTGTCTAAGAGCTGGAGAAAGAAGCTCTCTCTAATTTTCTTTATCTCTTGCCCAACAATATCCCCCTGCTATTCTGGTATGAAGTTCATTATGATCATAGCACAGAAATCTTTCATGTAGATAAATGACCTCAGAAGGTTCTTCCTCCCTCTTGACCACAGTGCATCTTTTGAACTACGGACAAAATCGAACTGCTGGACATGCCTTCAAAGCTGCATCCAACACACCTCCGAGTCCAACACAGTGGTCCTGCTCTGACTTAATCACCCAGGCACCTACTACTAAATCACTCCTTCTGTGAAACCTTATTTACAATTAAGATTCTCTCATGGATATTTTTAGTAAAATCAGGGACAGATCATGGGCAAGAAAAAAATTTCACAGAAGCCCTTGGCCTGTCTCTGACTTTTACTAAAAATACATGGGGGAGAGAAAAAATAGTGCTGCCAAGGGTAGGCAGCTATTCTAGCCTTGCTGCTCCTGTGGCAGGCGCTGACTACTGTTTCCACAACTCTAGGCCTGGCCTTTAGTCAGTTGTTCCAGTGGCCCTCAACCTGGCTACTGCTCCTGTTCCCAGCCCCATGGCTGACTGCCAGCAACTTCTCCAGCCCAACTGCTTGCTCCTATGGCAGGGAATGACTGTTGTTGCTATAATCCCAAGAGTGGTGACCCAACCCCAGTTGCTGCTTCAGCCCTGGGGTCGCTGCTCCACTGGCCCCAAGGCTGACAGCTGCCCCAGTAGTAGTCACAGAGGTTCCTGAAAAATAAAATAAAATCACAGACTCTATGAGTTGCAAGTCATCCATGACAGAATATTAAAATTACTATGAATCAGTTCCACCCTCTTCTTTCAGTCTTATCTTTACCCTTAAGCTTAGCTATGACTTATGCTGCGGACATACAACTCTACATTTCTAACACCTTTAACAAATCCTTTCTTGTCACCCTCTCAGCCCATCTCGCTCTAGTCCATTTGTGACTTCAACACTTGCTTCAGTAGCTATCTGAGGGACAATAATTATTGTTTCTTTTGGGCAAGAAAAGCCCTTCTATATACTAATAGATCTCCTCTAGTCTCCTTTATCCCAACCTCCTTTGTCTCTGGCCCCCATAACTAGAGCCCTGCACGGATACAAATATGTGGATCTGTATCTGATCTGCATCCACAAGAAATGGTCCGCGGATATCCGTGTTGTATCCGCAGGTGCAGATATAAGCAGATATCCAGGGATATTTGCAGGGCTCTAGCTCTGTGAAAATAAAAATATGTGGACCTGTAACCAATCTGCATCCTTAAGAAATGGTCCGCAGATATCCGTGTTGTATCTGCGGATGCAGATATAATGTGGATATCCGCAGATATCTGCATATTTGCAGGGTTCTACCCATAACCTACCTAAAAGTCTACTCTTTTATACTCAGTGACTTTGCTCCTGTTCACTGCTGCCTTCATCATCTCCACTGTGACTAAAGCAGTTTCCTTCTCTATGGCCTCCCCAAATTCCAGGTCTCTAGGCTCCACCATGTACCAAATGCCATAGCCACCACCTTGCACCTTTAAAGATCCCTGATCCTTAAACATCAGAACTCAATTTATTTCTGAATGTAATTTAAGTAATGCTCTCATGTTACAGCATCACAGCATTGGGGTTTGCCCCACCTGACCCAGTCTCTCACCATATCCCTCTTATTTGCCTAAAAGAGGCATTTTCTGACTTTATATACAATCAGGCCACTGCCAGTGTGAGAACTGTCTCCCTGCAGCTCCTGCTATCTGAAATAATCTTCCTATAACTCTCCATCTCCATTCAACTCTCAGATAAAGCATCTTTTATTCCTTTACCTCTGACTCTCTTTACCTAGGCTATTTAGCTCTGCAAGACATTCTGCAGTCATCTGTATCAAAGGCACAGTAAATCAGTAAATTAAGTTGAATGAAGCCCAGTACTTATCAACTTTGTGTTTGTTGATTAAGACTGCCAAGAGAAAGGGTGCTACAAGAGACAGACAAATGAAATAATCTCTCATTCTGTCAAGACACCTTCACCTCTGACAAGTGGGGCAAATGCCTTGTAGTGAGAGGCCATAGCTGAAGTCTAGGCAAACAGCTAGGTGTTCTAATCACCACCTCCTTTCAGATCTAGTCTGTGCCCTACACAAATTCATTCTGTATCATCTCCACCCCCATCGATCATCACCTGCAATTAAAGAAAACAGCTTTACTTGACAGAAGCAAGTAATCTACCTCAACTGTCAGGACACAAGTTATCTTTTTTGTACTAGATAAATATTTTTCATCTGCATTAATACCAGCTACCCATTACAGGAAGAGATAATTGATGTTGTTTAGCTGAATTGCACAGAGAAGAGAGGAAAAATCCCAAGAAGGAAAACCATGGGAATCCCAGGAGACATTTCACTGAATATCCCCAACACATTTCAGTTGCAAGGGAGAACAGGATGCTGTCCAACATTCCATTACAAGAAAAGAAATGAGCAAACAGCAGGACTTTGCAAAGCAGTTTGAGAATAAGTGAGTCTCTAATTCGCATTGGGATCACACACTAGTCCAGTTCAAGAGAAAGAGATATAGAATAAGCATTTGCATAGAAGCAGAAATTCTTCTTGCCTTCAGCAGTGTTTAGGCTGCCTCCGTCCTCACAGACAACAAGAATAATGAAGACCTTAAGACATTATCCTCAAGGGATGTGTCATTTCAAGTAGTTCTGCTGCCAAGTACCTCCTTAGATTCACTTATGCACAAGAACCTACAGCCTACCTTTATTGTTTAGGGCTAACCCAAACTAATGGTCAGTTTCAAAGACACCAGGTAATTGCTCCATTTCTCTGGAGGGAACCAGTGCCCAGGAAATCAACCCAAAGAAACCACACAAGATATTAGCAGTGCATTGTGGTGAGACCCATTGAATACAAGTCACCACCATCATCTAATGAGTCACCAATCTTAACCTCATTTGCTTCCTACAAATGAATCATTCCCTGATTAAGGTCACAAACCATTCAAACTTCAGAGATCATGGAGGAGCTGAGAATGACCCAAAATTTCATTTACAATTGAGACGAGGAGTGGAAGAGAAACAGATGATGAAGCAGGAACCAAATCAAAGCAGCACCCAGAAAAGGAGTAGGCCATAAAGAAATTTGGGTACTGGAGACAGACCTGTGCCCACCTCTGTCTGTGGGACCCTCTGTAGGGCCCAGGAACTCTTGCAGCATATCCTTCCTGCTCATTACCCTATCAGAGTCTTCACAGTAAGAAAAGTGCAGGCTGCAGTGCCATTGCAAAAACAGTCAACTTCATGACCAGTACTCAGCACTGTGAATCTCTGTACTTTTCAGAGGGCCCTGAATTTGCTCACCATTTACAGCTTTTATGAGTAATCCATTCACTAAATATATTATATTATAATCCAATGCTTCAAAAACACTTTGTTTCCTAATCTCTTCATCCTGAATGCTGCAAGAGCTTTCAAGCACGGGCTTCTGCCTTAGCAAAAAAAAAGGTTACCTGCCATTTAACTGTTCCCTGAATAAGTTGCCACTGGCAGAGGCATTTGCCCTGTTAAGTGGCTATCACATGACATTTCTACAAAAAAAAGACTAGGTCAAGGAGCAGAAGGCACTGCACCCATTCCCTCTGCCTCAAAATGAGGCCTTGAAGGTGAAGGAGATTTGCATTGATCCCCACTTGTTGAACTGGACACTCCATCAAGTGTCCTTGCATCCAGTGGAATTTCACCTAGCCAGCTAGGTTCATCCCACAGGCTAATTCCCGACCCAGACTTTGGCTGATCTGAGTTTTGAGAAATACATTTTACAATTCATACGGAGTCTTTCATGTTCTGACAGTGACATTGTTCTCAATCGATTTCCAGGTAGATGGAAATATAACAGAGACAGATATCCATCTACTCAAGCTCTAGCCATAGACATTGCCACAAACAAGGTCAGTTACAGCAGCCTGGTGGCCACCTGCAGGCAGTTCACACTCACCAAAATTCAAACCCTTTGATTTCAAATTCAGTGCACACAGCCTGGGAGGTGAGCCATGCCCTTCAGAAAACAAATGGATTCTCTCTTCCCCCACCCCTCCATTTATGGGATTCACTTCTAACAGAAAGAAACCAGAGAAGATATCCCTTCAGAGCTCCAATCTTAATCAAGCATTTTAATACCAGAAGGGGTACTGAACATTCACCGCAAGCCACATGAGGTCCCAGTTCAAAGAGGAAGGAGACAAGAGATGAGAGAAATTGGGGCAAAGTCGAAAAAAGGTTCTAATTTTTAATACAAAGGCTCTTTTTTCCTCAGACAAGGTCTCACAAATGCTAGAAGTAAGGGATTCTTGGAGCTACCCACAATAAAGATGGCTGGGACGCATATAGTCCAGCCACATCTCATGAACCTACTCTTCTACAACTGTACTAGGATTCTAGGGCCCTTACTACATTCACACTATCTTTCACTTTTAGGCTGAACTGTTGCCGTACTGTACTCCTTAGAGCTACAGCACAAAGCCCTGGTTTGCTGATCTTGCTTACCTGAGACTTCTGAAGGGGATTTCTTCTGGCCGATTCAGATGAGTGATGGGCTACCCGGCTCGAATGCTGGCCTGGATCCTGGCATACAAAGCCTGTGAGAGTAGGGAGCTATGTGAGAAGAGGTTGCTCACCTTGTACAGCAACTGTGATTCTTAAAGATATGTCCCTCTACAAGCATTCCACTTCACAAGCATGTGCACCCCATGTACCTTCAACTGCAGATTTTCACTAGGAGTCTCCGTTTGACCTGAGCAGGGCCCTCCACACCCTTGTGCTCACAGCACAGTATACAGAGCTGTGCAGACAAACTACCCCAAGTTCCTCCTTTACTGCAAAGTCTCAGAAAAGAAACTGAAGTGGAATGAAAGGAGGGCAGGGAGAGGAGCACCCACAGGGAGAGACAGCTCAAAGAACAGTTACTGCCCAAAGTAAGTAGTCTCTTCTTCTTCAAGAACTGTTCCAACCAGTGCTCCACTTCAGATAGCTCCAGAGCTATATTCCCGCATGGATGGGAAAGCTCTGGAGTCAAGTCTAATACTGAAGATAAAACCACATTACCAACTGTTGCAGACCTAAAGGCATGGATCAAGCCATATTTGTTTGGAGAAGATATGTACTGAAAACCACATAGCAACTCTGCAAATCTCAGACTGGAGGACATCTGTAAGAAATGTCATAGAGGTTGATTGCAGTCATGAAGAATGCATGACTACCCTACAATAAGGTTGAATGCTAGTCACATTGTAACATGTGACAACATTACAACCAGAGCTTCACCCCAAACAGCCTGTTGTGTGAAGATTGTAGATCCTTTAAATCTGTCTACAGTGGAAGTAAGCAGTCTAGGAAACTTCTGATATTGTTTGGCCCTGTCCAAATAGAAGGCCAATGATTTTCTGACATATAAAGTATGAAGAGAAGTCTTCCATTGAAAATTATGTGGTTTTGGGCAGTAAAAAGAATGCACTGATTAAGATGAAATTCAGATGACATCTTCAGTAGGAATTTAGAATATGGACATAAGAAAACCTTGTCTTTGACAAATACCAGGAAAGGAAGGTCTGCCATTAAGTCTCCAATTTCTCCAACTCTTCGGGCTGATATGATGGTTACCAAAAGCTGCCATTTTCATAGACAAGTGAAGTAAGGAGCAAGTCACCATTGGTTAGGAAGTTCTGTTTGAGACATCTAAGAACCAGATTGCAATCTTAAGGCAGAGTGGTGTCTTTCATTTGAAGGAGAAGATTCTCTAAATCTCTGATGAACGTAAGAGTTGCTAGGTTAGTGAACACTGGATATACTTCCATTGGGGAATGAAAAGCTTGTATGGCAGCCAAGTGACCTTGACCAGGTTGGTCAATAATCTTGTTTTCTTCAGTCTCAGGAAGTAATTTAGGATAACCAAGAGCAAGAAAACTTGTGGTTCAAGTCCCTGGAGTTTACACCAATGGCTAAATCTTTTCCATTTTTGAAGTTAAGTATTTAGGATAGATTCTTTACTAACATGTGCTGTACCTCCTCATGACAGGCAAACTCTGGTCCCACAAACCATTGAGCAGTCATGCTCTGAGGTGGAACACTCCTAGGTTGAGATGAAGTAATTGATTTTGGGAGAGGAAATAAGGGATGTTCAGAAGCTTGATCAGTGGGCAGAGACACAAGTGAAACCACAAGTATACCAAGCTTGTCTTAGCTACACTGGAACCGTAAAATAACCTGGCTTTGTCCTCTTTGATTCTGTTCATAATGCTCAGTTCTTTGTCCAAGGCAGTTGAGAGAATGACAGAGAATGACATCCTAGATGTCCTCTTGAACAGAAAAGATGATGCTTTCTGTTTATAGAGATGGCAAAGAAGTCCACTTATGGAAAACTGCACGTCTGCACAGAGGGTCTGAGTCCAATTCCCATTTGAGGACCCAGGATAAGCACCTTCTGAGAGCATCAGCTAGAGTGTTTTAAATACCAGGGATTCCAAGCAGATTGCTGAAAGATGAACTAGCACATGAGCCATTGTGACTCCCTCGACTCATAGCTGAATAGAGACTGTGGAATTTTTTCCCATTACAACAGGTAATTTTGCTTTTCTTTTTCCTCCCCACCTCCCTGCTTACTGCTATTCTCCACTGTTTGTTACAGCAAATCAGAGTAGTTGTTTAGCTTCAGTCTGACTTCATCCTGTGACTTACTCCCCTACATTTATTTTGCTCACATTCTGTATGTTCCCCATCTTCAAGTGCCTGATGAAGTGGGATTTTCTTCCCTAAAACTCATGTGATAAATAAATTTGTTAGTCTTTAATAAGAGTGCCACCAGACTCCTTGTGGGGTTTTTCCCCCCCATACACGATGTTATTACTTCATGCAATGCATCATTACTGGATTAGATGAAACGTGCAGGTCACATTAACCAACATGACCCTAACTGGCCTGTCCTTGATGAGAGGCAGAAAATAAAAGCAGGTATTTCTGACTGCCCTGGGTTCCAAAAGGTTCATGTGGATTGTAAGAGTACTGAGATGAGCTGACCATCCCAAACGATATGTCCATTGTTACAGTGGCCATCACAATCAGTTGGAGAAAAGTAACACTTGCACTGGTATTGTGATGATCTGTCTTCCAGTCTAGGGAATCTTTCACCTGGCAGGGAACTGAAACCTGTTTGTCTGTTTGGTAACTAGATCATTGTTCTGAGCCACCCTTTGAAGAATGAAGGTGCAACTTGTATAATCTTTTACAAAAAGTACAAGCTGCCATGTGACCTAGGAGTTGGAGGCAATTTCTCACTGAGGCTTGAAGGCACTTGAACAATCTTGGCTAGATCTGATTATGAATTGGTCCATGGGATGGTAGAGCTTGACCTCCAATGATCAAAGGATGCTGTTACAAATTGCATGTACCTGTGGTCAACAGAGATTTTTTTACATTTATTTGAAGACACGATTCCAGGAATAGCAAAAGGAGGGTCCACACAGCTGACTGTACTGCCTTGTAAAACTGACCCTTAAACACCCAGTCATTGAAGCACAGGAATACTAAAGATCACATCTTGACAAAGGTAAGTGGCCACCACTGCAGGTACTTTTGAAAAACATTCTCAGAACTGAGAAGACTCTGAAAAGGAGCAGCTAGTACTGAAAATGATCCTATCCTAAGTCAAAAACATGGTATTTTTCGTGAGATGGATGCATCACTATACAGAAATAACTGTCCTTTAAGTCGAGGGCTGAAAACCAACCCCCTTCAATTTATCAAGGAATTACAGCTATCAAAAGTTACCTTCCTGATCTTCTGAGACTTAACAAATTTGTTTAGTAGCCTTCAAAATCTAAAATTAATCTCCAGTCTTCCCTGAGGAGAAACCCCTTCCTTCATGTTGAGCATGGACAGACTATCACTCCTAAATGAAGGGAGCTTATCTCCTGTCTCAATAAGAACTCGTGAGAAGTGTATGTGACAGGATATGCCTACCCCACACTAATTCAGCAAGGATTAATCACAGTCTTTGGGCTAAGGAGGCAATGCTGCCTCATCCCTGCTGGAACCAGGATATAAAGAAAGCACCTTGACTCGATCTGGGCTGACTACTGAACGAAAAGAGATGCATTGCAGGCTCATGTGGAGGGACTGCCAGCACTCCAGCACATAGAGCCTAGTCAAGTGGCGGTGTCGACAGACTCCCCAATCAGCCAACATTGCAAGCAGAGGATGGACTATGGAATCCCCAAAACTAACTACCCACTCCTCCTTGGCAGGAAGTAACTAAGGGAACTTCATAATGATCTGGTTGTAGACCTGGGATCTAACTCAGCATGTTCTCACAGGACTCCTGCTGACTTGGTGGAGAATATCCCTATCACAGACAGTGCCCTGGGTTTGGATCCAGTGGAGTAGATAGGCCCTAGGTCCCTCTATCCTGATTACCACCAACCCCAGCTGATGGCCCACCCCAACAGCCACCCGACCACACTGTTCAGTGAACAGGGAAGTCCTAATGACCTGGTCACTAGGCTGTACTTCCCTGCCACAAAAAGGTAGTCCTTTTGACTTTGACCACAATGCCCTAACAAAAAGGGTAGTTAAGTTGGCCTTGACTGTCGGCCATACTGCCCTAGGAGCCAAGACTGCTGTGACAACTAGGGAAGCTAAAATCTGACTGGGTAGTATCTCTGGAAGGTTTGTGACCACCTAGATTTTCTTTTGTTTGTAGGGGTGTAAATTCCAAGAGATCATAAAGTGGTCCTGAAGGCTTTCAAAGTGTTCAGGGACTTCTCTGTTTTCTGAAGAAACTTCAGACCATCATTGAAGAGGTCCTCTACAATGCTCTGGACCCCTCAGGAAAAGCCAGGCCATTGGAGCCCAGGATGCCCTCTGCATAACTACCTCCTTAAAAAAGGAATGTGCCACAGTGTCTACTGCATCTCAGGACACTTGAAGGAATGTCCTGGCCAGTAACTGTCCCTCAGTCTGAAACGCTCTTTGCTCCAATGGAAGATGCTTGATAAAAGCAGTAAATTTTGTGTAACCTACATAATCATATTTTGCCAGTAATGTCTGGTAATTTTCTAGCTGAAATTGCAAGGTTGCAGATTAACAGAAGTTTCCAGCAGTTCTGGTCTGTCTTATGGGATCAATGTGATATGATGGTGTTTCCGCTGTTCATGCACTGTTTCAGGGCATTAGGTGGGGGATGGGAGAATAAATACTTGGAGTCCTTAGGAGTGAAATAATTTTTTCATCATCTGCCTATTAGCAAGATGGCAGAACTGTTGCTGAGGTCTGCCAAACCATCTTTGCTAGATCGAAAAGTACCTCCCTGATAGGGAATGAAACTCTGTCTGCAGAAAATCCTGCAAGTTGTGTTGTGATTCTTTGGCCTCTTCAAGTGGTATCTGGAGAGCTTCCAGGACCTGTTTTATGACGTCCTGAAACTGCTGGCTTTTATTAGCCACAGAGAGCGATAGAAGCATAACCACATCGTCCAGAGACAAGAAGGTGGTGATTTTTTAAAAGTAATCTTTCTTTCCTGCTCTAGCTTCCTGGTCTTTGACTGTCTCCTCCTGTGAAGAAGTGGACTGGGATGGTGGAAACTGTCATCAGTATGCCACCCAGAAGTCCCATTACAGCCATTGTCAGGGTCTATAAAGGGGAGGGGTAGCTCTGGATTTAAGGTCTATAAGCAAGTTATACTTCTGAAGGACATGCAGAGAACACATTTGTAATGGCTATTGCTAATCAGAACGGCCTCCTAGCAAGTGAGACACGATTTGAAGACCTGGTGAGCTGTACATGTCTCTCCAAGGATGGCAAGCCTCCCCAGAGGGAGAGGACAGATAAAACACCCAAATCCTTTCAACTACTAACCAAACCAGCAAATAAACTAAAAATTACACTCATTCACAGCACTGGAGAGTTGCTACTAGGAGTCAAAAAACAAAAACTTTTAGTTGAGGCACGTTCAAAGGTAGATATACTAAAGTTTCATTTCAGGCTGAGGTGGTTAAAAAGAAACCAAGGGCTGTTCACCCCTGGAGCCCTACATAGCTTTTATGTGAGGCACAAGGGTGTGTAGGGCAATGTATGGGCTGAAAAGACACTGCTAATGAAAATCTCCAACTGAAGGTGCATGGCGTGCATGTGTACCTGAAGTGGAGTACCCAAAGGAACACTATGCAAAAGCTCATGCAATAAATAAATCTGTTATTCTTTAAAAGTGCCACAAGATTCCTTGTTAGTTTTGCTGAAATAGACTAACATGGCTTCACCTTTGGAACCTTTACTTTCTGGGAGAGTTGTGTTACCCCTGAAATACCAGCCCAGCATTCCTAACAAAAATATTATCAACCACAAAGTCTGGCGTGAGTTCATCCCTGAGCAAGACCCAAAAAGTCCCTTTTCCTCAGTACATTTTGTTTTATCTGTCGAATTCCCCCACCCCCCCACTGCATTATATTTCTGGCTGAGAACTAGAAAGGATGCCTTTCAAAAGCCAGTCTAATCAAAATTTGCTAATACTGCCTTCACCTTGTAGCAGTCAACCCCATGAACATTTTTTCCTTTTCTCTTTAACTCCTTTGAGAAGGCTGTAAAATACAGCCAGTCAGTTACGAGAACCAAAAAGCAGACAGCTTCACAAATCATACAAGCGACTTTAATATATTTAGGAGAAGGAATTGCTAAGCCTGCACAAAAGTAATCTACTGGGTAGCATTTCTTCTGGTCCTCTTTGTATCAAATACATTCATCACAATTCCCACAACTTTACACCCTGACCCTCCACTGAACACACCAACACATCACCCTGTTTTTCAGTCCAACACACCAACTCACCTCGTATCCAAATACCTATGACAATCCAGGACATTTACCCACAAACCTCAACATGGTATAAATATCCAACATACCATATCCAACCACCTATAACTCTATCAAAGCAATACGCATACCATCCCTTTACTCTGTATTCCATGCACCTTCTCGAAACATCTCCATTCACTAGGTTACACACAGTCCACAAAACACAACATATCTCCCGAAGTCTAATTCAATACACTACACAAAAAGTTCACTTTAACATGCAGAAAAGAGTCAAAAGGAAGCTTGTATTGAACTCACCTACAAGGGTAAACATGTCCGAAATCATGCTAGCTTTGATCTTCAGGTCCAAAGGAGCATCACTGTTCCCATATGCAATAAAAGACAGGAAGAGTCAGTTATTTGGTAGTTAATGGAAAGGCTCAGTGCCCAACACAGACTCCCCTTCACCACATTCCCATTGAATCAGTTCACAAAGAGCTCAGCCAAAATGGGGGATATGGGAAAAAAATTAGTTGATTATCCTGGTGTCACAAAAAACAGTTGATGAATCTGTGTTGTCTCTAAAACATTGTATCTGTTAGACTTTAACCCTCTTCCCATTCCCTTCCTGAACCATTTGAAGAGGGCTATTAGCTCTTCTTGGACAGAAACTGGCTTTCCATGTATCCATGTAACCACACAGTTGAATGTTGATGTTGCAATACAAAGGTTAAACAGTAACCACTCACATCCACCCATATAAAAATGACAGACCAATAGATGTGAAGGAGCAGAGAAAAAATGATTAGAAAAAGTAGATGGACTTTGAAGAGAGTCAGGTAGAGGAGGAAATACAAAGCATGTATGCACACAGAGCTGAACTCCAATTCATCTGGCCTGAAAGACAAGACCTAAGCCCCTGAGGTCTTGGCAGCCAAGAGCTTTGTTCGTAGGACAACAGGGATGCCACACTCTGCAGTTCTGTGGAAGATGAATGAAGCATGGAGGCTGACATCAGTGAGCAGAACAAGAGAGGGGATATTTTTAATAATACTTGGTCATGTAAGCGGCAATGTAGGTGTGGAAAAATGGACCAGATAAAAATTTCAGTAGTCACAATCTGGATAGTCTTAAAACATGGGTACTGGGGAGGCTAGAGAAGAGAGAAGAAATAAAGATTCCACCATCTGTATGGAGATCCCAGTCCTTCCATTTCTTGAAGCTAGGAAACACTTACCAGGCCAGAGATGGTGATAAATTCACCTCCAGTAGCCAGGGCTTGAGAGTAGCATCAATAAGGACATCAAAACCATACAGCTCTGAAAACACAGTAAATGGTATCACTTTCACACACAATAACACCACTGAGGGCTCAGAAAATGGCCTGTTTTAGTCTCTGCTGGGGCACTGCCACTCTGCTGTCTTATCTAGGGTTTACTGATCCCTCTATTTCATATACCCTCTCAGACAGGAGTCTGGCTTTCACAGAATGGGGCCTAAAGACATTAATCAGCTCTAAGGGAGCCCAGAAAACTAGTCCCTAGAAACCTGGAGAAAGAGATGAGAAAAGTACAGGCAGCAGCAGCCAACAAAGGTAAAAGAGAGAGGAAGAATTAGAGACACTTGCCCCATCAAAACCCAGCTGTCTCGACTACAGCATGTGTATAATTTTGCTACCCATATTTTCACAGAGGCATAAAGCAGCACGACCAAGTCATCCAGTCTTCCAGTACTTCCACTAACACTGCTTTGTTTTCAGGATCCTGTTTAGAATAAAAATTCACCTTCTTCTTTAAACCCCTCCATGTCTTGCCCTGCTCTTCCATGTGGACCTCCATTCCCTCTACCATCACATCCTCTCCATCTACTCATTTAGCACTAGCTTTCCTTCTATACTCTCACATAACCCGCAGACGAGTACAAGATCCTTCTTCTCTGCAGCTCCTGTCACCTGGACAGCTGCTCAGTAACTTTACTAATGCTGCAGCACTTTGCAAATCACTTTTAAAAAAAAAAAAAAGCCTCTAAAATGCTCTGGCATTTAAAAAGTATTATATGTGCTAGATACACTCCTTTCTAATGGGTCAGACTGAAGCCAACTTCCCATTCCAAGACAGATTTTATTATTTCATTCTATACAGCATATCCTCTCATTTTGGGACACAACTTACAGGAAAAATGGTACACAAATGTGACTGTAAATAATGAGCTGGCACCAAAGCAATACCCTGGCACAGTACTAAGTGTTGGAGACAGTTAACATCAGTGCAACTTGTGCACATTTTTTTGAAACACTGCAGAACACAGGATTGGCACAGGAGAAGGATTTCCATGGAATTGATCAGTTCCTTAATGCCTGGAACGAGAGTAACAGAATTACTGTGCCATGTTGCTTTCCTCGAATTCTGGACCCAGCATTTTGTCGCCTGCCTGACACTCATGATGGCTCTGGAGAACTGGATTGTCTGACAAGATCCTCCTTTGCAGGCAACTGTTCAAGAGCTAACATAGCTTGTGATGGTAAGTTAATGAGCTACAGGGAGGACTTGGAGAATTAAATGGCAGTACAATTTGTGAACGCTGCCTGCATATTTTTCTGGGCCCTTTAGCCAGACAGTGAGTGGGAAGCAAAACAGCACAGAACTAATCAGCTGGTGCAGTCTAAGGAAGTGTGACTGATCTGCATCTGGGATCTTTTGATCTCCAGGCTGGGAAGACTGGCAGGGAAGAGAGAAAGAGGAGGAGGATGTGAGTGTGAACATTTAAGGGTTTTGAACAAGAAAAAAAATTCTCATTCATAATCTAAACACATTCTTCTAAAAGACAGTCTAGGCTAGAGTGAGGACGCTGTAGCTCCCAATGCACAACAAAAGCTGGGAGACAGCCCGACAACTAGATGGAAAAGATGTGAATAAGTTAATGGCAGCTGCTGGTCTGCAACCACCCACCTCTTAAGTCATGGACTCTGTAGGCTTAAATCTTATGGGGACTCAGTGTTTGGATTCTCTCAGAATAGTCTGGTGACAATCTAACAGGTGGAGCTCAGTTAGAACTGAGACACTCTGCATAATGAACATCCTGCCTCTGATGGGGAACTATTGAACACAAATCATAGGTAAAATGTTGGGTGTGCCAGATGTCCTAGAAATGTCTTCTCTGTTTATTTCCCAGATTTGGAGAATGGCTTTGGTTCAGACTCAGCATCCTTTCCCCTGCTGCCTGGCTTTTTTTCCATTCTCTCCCATGCCCTTCACAATACCTTAGCTAACAACGTCACCTTCCATGTTCCTCTCTCCATAATTCTTCCATATATTCCCCCCCCCCCGTTCCCATTCTTTTCCCCATTCCCTACTATTCCATTCTTCCTTTTGCCAACTCCTGCACTCTTAGCAACTCACCCTCATATAAGTGAAACTAAGAAGATACTTGCTAGTCATCATCCTGACTATTGCTGCTCACACAGCGTCCCTTGCCCCACTCTTTGTCTTGTCTATTGACATATTCAATTTTGTCAGGGAGAAACCATGTCCTAAGTGTTTTTGTACATTGTTCAGTGAAATAAGTTAGCAAATCTGTCTGTCCAACTTATGAATTCTGGTTGGTATTTTACATTGCTACTATGAAAACTGATGCATCGCTGAATGCCTCTACATGAACATGGAATCTACCACAGGCTGACAGAGCCTGTAGCATGTATGCTACCAACCAAGGACAGTAGAGTAGCTAAGGTTAACAACTGTATTCTGATCACACAGTTGGTATGCTAAGGACAACCAGTTAAAGCTAGGGCTAAAGCTAGGACAACCACTTTTCTCCAACCCATTAAACAACAGACTGCTGTTAGGAGAGTGGAAAATTCCCAAACAGGACAAAGACAGAAGTGACAAAGCAAGGATTTAAAAAGGACTCCTAGGGGAAACACAGGAAGCCCTGAGCTGTATCAGTTGTTTAGAGCATAGCAGGGTGATCATGCAATAGCCTGGAAGCTTTTTTATTTTTAAACAAGCTCTTGTGCCAGGACTAAAAAGTTTTAACTGATGAGAGCCAAGAGCACATTGTTAGTTTGTTTCAGATAAAGCTAGCTAGCAAGCTATAATTATGAACCACTAAGAAAGATCAGCTTCTGAGCTTGTGTGCACAGCAAGATCTGGTTGCTACTGAGTTATAGGCTGCTTTTATATCCATAGAGAAGATGGGGCACTTGTACCAAGAAAGACCAGGACTGGCTCCTTTTTTTTTTTTTCCTATGAAGCATGCACTGGGCCAAGGAGCCAGTACTATAGATGAATCTACATAGCTCCCCAAGAGAAGAGTGAGATAGAATGGAGGACACTGTGACCAGATGTTTGTTGTTTTAATGATCTGTACACCCAAGTGCTTTCTCTGTAAGTAAAGAACAAGGGTGTTTTAAAATCCAGTGTGACAGCTGAGTGGTATATGACACACCTATCACATGTCCCAGAAAAGAGAAACTGTAAATCTAGAGCATTCTCATAACTAAAATTTAAGATATGAATGAAGACCTCTGGGAGGGGCAGTGAACATCAGTTCCAAAGGCATGAGTTTGCCTATAGAATCCAGAAAGAACCACATGGGGTCATCAAGTCCAGTCCCCTGCACTTATGGCAGGACCAAGTTTCCTCTTAAGTTATCCCTGACAGGAGTTTGTCTATAGCTGGATTAAGAAGTCTCCATTCTCAGGCTGGCTACCAGTCATATAATCTATATCACACGAATGGGCCTAGAGACCCCATTCAGACTCTTGAGGCTTAAAGCCTATGGGAAAATCAGTGTTTGGATCCCCTCAGAGTTGACAGTCCACTAAGCGTAGCTCAGTTAGCTGAGCTAACTGAGATACTCAACACAACAGGCATCCTAAGCATGACAGGGAACTACCACATACAAGTCTTAGGCAAAATATTCAATGTTCCAGGTGTTCTAGAAATGTCTTCTCAGCCTATGTCTCAGGTTTGGTAGCCAGGATGATTCCACACTGAAAATTCTCTTGCTTCCATCCCACACACTTCTCAGGCAAAGACAGTCAACTCCCATGATACAAAGCTCCATGTAGAGGGGAAACACCTGTGAGCACATCCAAGAGCAGAGATGTCTCCTTTGCAGCTGTAGCCAAACTGCTTGGGTGCCACTCTGCCTTGCAGAGTTATCAGTGAAAGCAGTGACTGAAAGAGGACTGTACTCTAGGATGTCTCCTCAGTTGTGACAAGGGCAGCAGCTAGGCTGCTGGCAGCCTATCTTGAGTTCCTAATGTTGAGAAAATGGGAGAAGCTGGAAGACAAGAAATCAGGTTTCCACTCCTCAGATCCTTCATCTACTACCCTTCCTCAGCTACTGATAGCCATAAAAACCTGTTTCATTATCATACAATTTCTAAGGCTTAAGTAAGCTATCAGAAGGCAGTGTTTGGCTCCAAGACTTGTGATTATGAGCTCCCCCTCAGTAAAGGGATCACTGCAGATAGGGCTCTCACAGCTACCCCACCTGAGAGGCTTAAGGACAACTCCCTCTCTAATGAAAGAAGAGAAAGTCCTCCTGCATGACTGGTAGCAAAGCAGCACTTCTCATTCTTTACCAAACTCTTTTCCAGACTCATGCAGTCTTCTGGATGATAGGACTGTCCCTCTTGTCCCCAAAGCACTTACAGCTATAATTTCCCTCCGCAGTTCCCATAAAGAAGTCAGGGCTTAGAGTTCAACGTGGCTAAGCTACTTTGAAGATGACATCTATGTTTCCATTCACCCCCTCAAGAAGTTCAACGCTGATTAACTGTTGCCTTTACCTGTACAAACTCAACAGTTTGGAAGAGGGTCTCTGCCTCTCTAGATCAGTGGTTCCCAACATTTTCTCTGCCATGGCACACCTTGCTATCTTTAATTAATTTGAGGCACACCATATAGTTTCCAAATGAATTCCTGAATATTCATGAGCCAATGAGCCAATCCAGAGCTCTTTGAGTAGTTTCTCAAAAAACTTTGTGGCATAGCCGCTCAGATGTGATGGCACACCTTTGTGCCACGGCACACTGGCTGGGAAACACTGCTCTACATTCTGCAAAGGCACTAAGCTCCATAACAGCTAGGTCACACTCAGAATCATAAAACAAATGTCACACTTCTCTTATGTATGAGTAAGTTAGGTGATTAGATAGCAGTAATTATGAGACAAAGCCATATCAAAGCAAAGTTTTGCATTTAGTTCTGAGTGATGTGAGGTCCAAAGTCATTCTTTTTTCTTGCAGGAATTTCTGACTAGCAGGTAGGTCCAGTTTCCATGAAAGTGAACTCACAATACTCTCATTATGACTTCAGTTTCATTGTTTCCGTGGAACACAGCCATGGTGGAAGGTTAGGGTTGCAGGACAGGTGATTTCTCATGCAGCTAGGACCAATCTTATAGGGCTTTAAATATCAGAATAGGGACCCTGAAGTGGATTGGGTATTCAGCTGGGAGCCAAACCAGGAAGCAGAGCAGCAGGGTGATAGTGCTTTGATAGACAAAGCAAGCTGCTGCACATTATACTAAGTGAAGCTTTACAGAACAAGAGAAGGATATATTCTTAGATAATTAATTGCAATAATCAGACACAGAGGACAACAACACACGCACATGCACATCACTATATCAAGATCTGCAACCATATTGTGACTGACTGGAGACATAAGTAGGCATTTTTCCTTCACAATGGCTATTTAGGCCCCCATTGCTTTGAAGAGTCAAAGAACTTACTTAATCCAAGAGCTGATAACAGAAGATGTCAGACACTGTCTTCAAAAAGCACTTCTCAGTCCCAAACAGCATCACTTCACTCTTACTTGAGTTCAGTATTAGCTAGCAGCTGTTCTCATCCAAGTGGTAATTTCAGGTAACCCTCCAAGAACTTGGCCATGGTAGTTTCCAATGGATGTAAAGGAGACATGGACCTAGGGAACTATAATATGGCACTTCAATTCATGTTGTCTCACCAGCTCCTACAGATGTTGAACAACATGAGGGAGAGCACTGATCTTTGTGAGACTCTGCAGGTGAGGACTCTGGAAGTGGAAGGGTAGTTCCACATAAGAACTAGCTGAGGTTGCATCTGAGAAGGACCTACGCTACTTTAGGACCTTCCCATTTATCACTGCAGCTTCTTAGAGGCGCAGCAGGAATATTTGGTCATTAAGGGCAACAAGTGTCACAGAAGTCAAGCAGGAAATGTACAGTATACTTACTTCTGTCTATGTGCACTGGGGCCTCATCCAGAGTAATAAGTATTGTCTCAGTATCATATCCTAACCTAGAATATGACTAAAGCCAAGGCTTTACTACAAAACTTTGGCAGCAAAGTAGTGTCAGTCAGGAGAGTGATAAGGCGTGATCCATGACCCACACAGATATACTAGCTAAAACCCCTAGAGTAGATGCAGTGGCACCGGCAAATTTTGCAGGTATAGCTTGGTTCATTCAAGAGTGATCAATGACCCTGGCAGCAACAATTGGCAATATATACTTTTTGCCAAAGTTCTTCCTTAAATTATTAAGAGGCACATTAGACACTTGCTATCATTTGCAAGATCTTTTGCACTGGTCTAACTACTTCATGTTTTAGGACTGGTTATTGATTCATCTCAAAGAGGGTACCGACAATCCCTTTGAGCAGAGGTCTGCTCGCGTGTTTTTTAATTTTTCTTTATCATCTAGGTAAGCCAAGCCTCACTCTTTTAGGGGCTGGCTGTGAGTGCAAGCAATGTTTCCATGATTCATCTAATGCAAATGGGTGAATTCTTAGGAGGTCGTCATAATGCTGGTCTTGTTTCTAGTAGCCCCATGAGGCCATTCCACAGATGGATGATCTTCCTGTGACAATAATTTCCTACACACAGTAAAGAATACATTCTGGGGCTGAGTGGAAGCAATCTAGGTGTATACTCATCTGTCACCTGTAAAATATCTGTGTGGGTATGAATCTGGTGCCTCTGTGAAGAAGTAAGCATACTATGCCTCCACCACAGCAGTAACAATGTGGTAGACATTCCTTGTGCCAGTCTATCAGACCACATTTTCTACTGCTGACGTTCAAGTTTTCTTCCTTTCCACCACACCCCCCTCCCCTTTGACATGGTGGTTGAGAACAATGGCAACTTGTATTGGCAGTGGGCTGGAAAAAAGATACTTCAGGAGGTCTAGTAGTAGTCAGCAAAGGGGGTGCACAGCCTTGATTCTTCTATACCTTGGCCTCTTGCTGGGGCACTTCTCCAAAAATAATTACGTTTGAGGGCAGACCGTAGTGATAGTTTCTTCCTGCTGTGACAGGAGAGCCTTTATTTCTGCTTGGAGAAGAAAGCTGTCTAAATCAGGATAAGGGGTATAATTACCTCACTCCTCTGCCACAGAGCATACAGAAATCTTGAAAACAGTGACAGGCTGGCAGACCAGGCAGCAGCTCATGCCAAAAACCTCAGGCCCATTCATTTGTGTGCTAATATAGATTAAAATGGTTGCTAACTGTACAAAAGTGCATATGGTTTTTAAAGTTCATGAACACTAATGGGATATTAAATTATTTTCACTTATCTGTACTCTTTTATAATGCAATAGCAAACATTTACATTGTATATAGCCCTAGCTAAATAACCCATCAAGTGAGAAAAAAGTCTTTGCATAATGTGAATTAAGAATTAAACAGGAAAATTCTAATTCCTGCACATTTGAAGGTAAGTGGGCTTTGTGTGTGATACGCAAAGACCAATGACTAACCGTACTTCCCTTTCTCCACCCACTGAAGAATGAGTCCATGTAGGTGCTGAGTGACCCAGTCACCTTGTTTCCTCTGAGAAGAAGCTGTAAGCCTGGATTCAAGGAAAGATCATGTACCTCTGGACTTTTAAATGGTAAGTTACAAGAGACAAAGCAAAGATCCTCTGAGACAGTCTGGATGCCCTGAAAAGATTTTAGGGAAACTGGCAGCTTATTTCATTTAATTTCATTTCTTTCACCAATGTGGAATTATAGACTGATTCACCTGTACATTTTATCTGTTTTAATCTCTCAATAACTCATTTCTGTTTGATAGCTAATAAATCTATAGTTAGTTTATTATTGAACTGGCTATCAGATTGTCTTCAGTGTGAGATCTAGACTGCAACTCAACCTCTGTGAGTGACTGGTCTCCTGGGACTGCAAGTAACCTGCAACGTGTGATTTTTAGTATAAGTGACCATTTATCACTAAGTCTATTTGGGGGGACGGAGGGATGGAAGGTGTAAGGAGATTCTCTGACTCCACAGTAGAACTGCTAGTGACCCATGGATTCACAATGGATATTGGTTTGTTGAAATCTAATTCTAGAGCACAGCCAGTTCAGAGTGCCTGCTCTGCTTCTGACAGTCTATCCTGTGATACGCATTCACTCTCATGAGCACTCCAGTTAACATGACAAACTGTTAGGCTACTGGTGTGGTAAGAACAGTCACCCATGCTGACCAATACCATTTCATTGTTGCCTCATACTCATTTATCTGTAATCCATCCATTATCTCTTGTCTTATACTTAGACTGCAAACTCTTTGGCACAGCCTCTGCCTTCTCATTTTGTTTTTGTACAGCACTTAGCACAATGGGATCCTATTCTATGGATCTCCTATGGTGGTACAATAGCATAAATAGTTAATAGGTAGCCAGTTTTGCACATGCAGCCAGAGGCCAGTTCACAGCATGGCTGGCAGGCTCTAAGAAGCTGGAGATTATCTGTGAGAAAATTAAGACAGAGCTCAGAAGAGATAGTGTTGGGCAGTACTGCCCTGTTGGGAATGCTCATCAGAGGTGTCAGCTGCCTAGACACTGAAGTGAGTCTAGACAGGCCTGTAAACTTCATTGTCACAGAATTTTTTTTTTTTTTCCCCAATCTCCTGGAAACCTTTGATGTCTGAAGATCTAGGCAGATTAGTAGGATTCCAGATTAGTGATGTATCTAGATTTACAGATGAAGTGGATTAACTCAAAGGATTTTGATTAGAGTGAGGCCTGCCTGCATTATGAGCAGAGAACATACGGAGTGGCAGCTATACCACCTCGAGATTTGTCCGTCACTTGTCTACATATGTGATGACTAGAGTATCCAAGGGGGCAAGATGAACATGCACTAGTTCTACAGTACCAGTGAGGGTTCCTGTGACGCAGATCATGAAGTGGCAGTTTATCATCAATAAGATCATGGATGGTGTTACCCAAGTCTTTGAGCAAGGATCATGCCTCAGCATATAGCACAATAGTTTTATATGTCCACTGTCAGAAGTGACACATCCGCTATACTGTATTATATTCCCAAAGATTCTAAGATCATTGAGAGGAGCACTAGCTGCTACAACAGAACAAAGCCGTCGCTGAGAGAGGCACAGGAGCTACTGCACTTCCATTCAAACCTCGGACTAGCCCACTAGGTTCCATTTTAAAAGGCTGTAGAGTATTCATGCCATTTAGCCATAGCAGGATCACTGAGTCAATCACTCAGACACCCATAATTCTCCACGTTCAAGTACAAAGTAAACAGGAGCAGATTCCAGAAGAATCTATAATCTGACAAGCTCTCACAAGAAAACCCATTATGCTCATCAGAATTACCACCACTAACCAGGAAGCAGGCCTGCCAAAGGGGGGTTTGGTGGGAAGGCAAAGGAGCCAATTACCCACAGTCCCAGCAATTTTAAAAAGGACCCAGGTGATGGGCAGCAGGTGAAGAGTCCCCTAGGGAAGGCCAGCTCCCCATCCTGCCTCTTCTGCCCAATGCCCACACTCCACCCCCAACCCCACCACTCCCTACTCAGCTCCCCTCTCTTCCACACGCTCCTTCCTTGTATGTCCTACCTACTGACGCATCTCTTCCCTGCTCAGCCTCCCCATGCTCAGCCTTCCCATTGCTGCTCACTGCCTGGAGAAGGCAGGGTATGGAAAAGAGGGGACAGAACAGGGGGAAGGAAGGAGGAGGATATGGAAGCAAGCAAGCAAAATGGGGAGAGAGCAGGGCTTGGGGCGGAGTGAGGGCAGGGAAAAAGGTGGGACAGGGACCTAAGCTAGTCTTCCTAAGGGGAAGCTTCACCCACTGCCCATGGTCATAAACCTCAGGCATCCCTTTTAGGGGGCATTAATTTTTTACCCTGGAGCCCAGAACATACAGGGTATGCTAGTCTTCCCCTCAGAGTAAAAAGGACGTAACATCTTAGCTGTTGGACTGATCTCTGGCAAGAGTGAGTGGGGAACCATTAGATTGCTTCTTCTGTAGAATCATGTTTCAATGAGTACAGAGAAACGGATGCAAAAATGGAGCCTCAACTCACCATCCCAGGGAAAGGTTTAGAGGTCTGCCTTAAGACTGGCCCTTGGCACCATAGCAGCGCCCTTCCTAGCCCACCCAGAAGCCCAGACTCTAGGAAGCAAACAAACAATGAAGACTTTAAGTTGCTCATCCCCCTGTAAACCAAAGCCACAGCCTCTTCATACTGAATCACCTCTATAAGGCCTACTTTGAGAACTATCCATCCTTCTTCAAAGTTAACACTTTTGCCACCAGTCAGAATCTGCATTCTGCAGCTTCCCCAGACCCTGCACAAAAACACAAGTCAACCTATTGGATTGTCCATTTAGGGAAAACTAACACTTTGCCCTTTATCTCCAAACTTCATTTGGTTCCGTGTGCAGCTAGCTTGACTTTGCTCCTCTGCCTTTTGGAAGCGGGCAGGGGGAAGGGTGGCAGCTGGGAAGATGGCCCATTTCCTCCATTACCTCCAAGAAGCAGGACATCTCCCTGAATTCTGAGACTGTATTGCTTTGACCTTAGAACTCTGGCATTTTCCAAACTGCCTGCCAAATGAACACTCAGTGAGAATGTATAGACAGTATAATGTCTGTAGTCAGACCACCTAGGCCTGTGATTTAGTCACATCTCTCAAGCTAAGCAGGGTCAAACTAGGTCATTACTTCAATAAGAGAAACCCCCCCACACTCAAAGAAAACTCCAGGTGCTTCAGAAAGTGGTACTGGTGATTGAGTAGGTGCCATTCTCCCTGCTGATTCAAAACCGAAGCAATGACCCAATGGGATGTAGAAGGTCACTAAATATAAACACATGGGAATGCTGATTTTGTAATGAGACAAAATCAAGGGCCTGACCATTTGAGGTCATTAAGGATTCCATGATTCTTTTCACTGTAGTTACGTTAGTCCTGGGATTCTGGCCAAATTGTCTCTCGGGTAATTACATTCTGCCCATAAATTCTCTCTGCAATGTTGATTGGGTATACCATTTTTCTTCACTTCCTGCCTTAAAGTTTTGGAGCACTGTTGTATGCTGCTGAACAGCTGTCACATCCTAACCCAGACAGGGATGTATTTTAGTCCTAAGGACAGCAATTAATCAAATAGAAGTTTTAGATCTTTTGAAATGGATGAAGGGATTATAAAACAGAGGACATGAACAGGCAGAAGAGTCTTCCTCACCAGGAAAAGGGCCTCAGAAGGAAACCCAAGCATGCATCCTTGAGTGGGTCTTTCTCAAGTAGGTGCAGATGCCCCAAACGATGAGATTCCTCTTATAGGTGTGTCTCCAAAAAATCAGAACAATTCCATTTTAAGAGACAGGTCTTCGGGAACAGCCTGGGATAGCCAGTGACAGGGGCTTAGGTTTCACAGTCTTACCTGATGAACAAATTCAGGCAGTTGAATCAGTTCCAAGTCCTACAGTGCAGTCTCCCTGAGAGCCTAATTTCAATAAGTTGAGCCCTATAGAAGCCACAAGCCAGATCAACCAGCAGCAGCACAGAACAAAGCAATAAGTGCTCACAGCTTTGTATTCTCTCCACTCCCCTACACAAACATGGCTGCAGTAGAATGTATACAGCCCCCTACAAAACATCATCTATGCTGAACCTCAGACCAGGCAGTGAAGCTACTCATGAGTAGGAAGTAAATAAGGAGAACTGACTGCTCTTAGGACTCTGGAGGCTGGCCAGCTACTGTCACATTCATTGCCAATGTTCTCTAAAGTCCCCAGCAGTGTCCCAATAAGGTAGAAGAAGAGGCACAGTTTCTAAACTAAAGGAAAAACATGTCAGAACTGTGCTGTCATGGGGAAAGACTGGTATTTCCATCACCATGGAAGACTGCACCAGGACACAGGGCAGGTCAGCTTTTCCCCCCATCCCAACAGAGGGAAGAACAAGGACAAGGTTCTGCAGTATGACCTGGCTAGAGAGATCATGCAGAAACACCAGCAAGGGACGAACATTAAATAGACAAGTCTGACTGATCCGTCTTTAGATGGATCCCTCCCAGTGTGCCGTTCTCAGCTACATTGTTTGCTACCAAAACAGAGGAAGAAACAGAGAGAAACTGGCCACCAAAGGGATTCCACCTTCTGCCATTTGTCTCACATTCGATTTTCTCATTAACATTCATGACTGCAGAGACAGACATTCCGAGCATTCCCAGGTGGCAACAGTGTCCCTGTTGTAAATATACGCAGCAGAGGCAAGGTGTCAAAGGGTGCGAACAGAACATCAGGATGAAGACTGAGCAATGAAGGATGGCAAATGGCAGCTCTAGGTCCTCAGGACCATGGTCAATCACTTAGCTGAGAGGAAGAAGGAAGGTGATGGTAAGTACTGAACTCTAGCAATGGCTCCTGCTTAAGCTTTCTTTCCTGGGAAGCTCTTAATTCACGTTTACAACAAACAAATGCAATGAAAATTTGTTTGTAGAACTGCAGCCCCATGAGAGACAAAGAAGAGAGCAACCAAGAGACTGATTAGCTCAGTCCTGGAAAGATGGCAGGAAGTGGGATAACCTCCAAGCCAGACCCAGTACAGGGGACTTATAGAACAGTATTTCCCAACCAGTGTGCCACAGCACACAGGTGTGCTGTCAGGTCTGAGCAGGTGTGCCACAAAATTTTTTCAAAAACTACTCAAAAAGCTCTGGATTGGCTCATGAATATTCATGAGTTCGTTTGGAAACTAAATTGTGGTGCCTCAAATTAATTCAAGGTCACAAGGTGTGCCGTGGTAGAGAAAATGTTGGGAACCACTGCTATAGAGTACTAGAGCCTCTCCACAAGCAGATCATAGTAAGCTTGATTCAAGGGTTGGGGAAAAGGAGGGAGAAACACAGACAGACAGCTCTCCATTGGGTTGTTGATTTTTTTGATTAGGTGCTAAACCACTATTTCACCAAAAACAATTCCATCTGACTGCTAAGTTTTCAATCAGTTTCAGGAGTTTTAGTGATTCTGCTAGAAGGGATCAAAGCAACACAGAAAAGTAAAGCCTCAAAAGCTGGCCACCTTTCCAAGGTAGCCTGCCACCAGATACCATACTTGCCCAAGCATACCCCCTCCCTGCGTCCCTCATTCTAAGCTGTCAGTTTCCAGGACCCAAAATGGGGTAGCATTAATGTTACACCTATGGAGAGATGTAGTGCTACCCAACTTCAAGGCTCAGTGCAAGGCTCCCACAACAGAAGTAATGTGTCACAGCTGTCTTCAGACAGCCTATTCCTCTTGGTTCCCAAACACACGGCAGCTTAAGCTACTAGTTGTCTTTAGTGCAAGCACTGATGTTGCAAGAGACTTATTCTGCACTCAGCAACCTTTTGCTCTGGGATTCCTGCCTCATGCGTTTATGAAGCAGCTGGGAGCAGGAGGCGGCCAGCTCATGGAAGGCTGAGGAGCTGCCATTGGAAAGGAGTAGGAGGTACACACTGGTACCAGCTGCCACTTTTTGGAGCTGTTCCCAGCCTCCCCTGCCAGTGAGTTCTCAAAACCCATTGCCAGCACGTAGCTCTGCATTCAGCCTCAGCCAGAGGTAGGCTCTGCCGCCGCCTTGTGGTACAGTCAGTCACAGAAACACAAGTTTAGGAGACACCACCACCACTCATATGCAACAGGCTTTTCTTCCACAGATGAATCACACAGCAATGTGTGCCCAAAACCAGTCATCCTTTCCAGAAGCACCGATGGCCCAGCCACTCTAGCATGCCCAACATCCTGCAGGTTCCCTCTGAACTAGTCTTGTTCCTCTCATCTTAGAATCTAGCATCCCTCACATCATAGGGCCCCTGTGTTTGACAATGACTCTGATGATTCCCTCAGTTTGGTTTGTCTGAACACAGAACGAAACACAAATTTCCCCCCCGCTGTTATTCCCACAGGGAGTCCAAGTGTCTCCACAGAGTAACCAACACCCAGAAGAAAAGGGAATTTGCAAGAGCCCTGGGATCCTTACCAAAGCAGCTGCCACGGTGTGGAAGAAAGGTTTTACAGGCTGTGGCAATGGCTAGCTCAGCAGAAATGATGGTTTTAATAATCAGGTCCTCCACACTGGCCATCAGTGCTGTGAGGGAGAGGGGAAAAAAAAGCAAAATGAGAAGCAGGGAATGTAACCCAGGAGAGCATCTGCACGAGTGCATGGGACTCTGAGAATGGGTGAATGCATTGCCAACATCAAGCAAATGAGAGCATATGTTAACACCGAGATGAGCAAGAGATCATAAATGCACACATGAACACAAATACCACAATGCAGCAGTGCTCACAATTATTGTGCATATATCACTGTAAGCATGAAAGCATATACACATTTAAGCACCTGTACAAGGGGAGGTATAAAGTATGTGCACAAGTGGGTGTGTGCAAGTGTACACAAGTGTTCCTGCACATGTATAAAACACAGGAACAGCCACCCCAGATCAGATCAGAGTTCTTAGTCCAGCATTTCAACTGTGGCCCCAGCATCAGAGCAAGGTGCAAAAACCCCCTCACTGGACAATTATGGAATAACCAATTCAGAGGAATGTCCTCCTAACTTCTCTCCTTGGTTGGCTTATTTAGGGGAGTTTATATTGATTTACAATGGACATTATAAAAAGTGCAACAATGTTCTAATAATCTGTATAAATATCTAACAACATGTACAACTGAGAAAACATTAATTGGTGCAAGCAAGTAAGCACAAGTGACTGTATGGCCATGCACTTAAAATGAAGTAAGACATACTTCCACTTGGAAGTCTGATTTGGATCCCTTCCTCCATCATCTAAGTTCTCTGGTAATACCTATACTGGCCATAGCACCCTTCCTCCATCATCTATGTTCTCTGGTAATACCTACAAGATGGGTGTAGCACCTATCAGGTAGTGTTACTGAGGACTCAGTATCATAGGCAATATGTCCCTTAAGGAATAACTGGATTCTGCTGTGCAGATGCAACAAAGTTGTGAAAGAGGGAGCAGTTCTACAGAACATAAGCACTCAAACTGAAAAGAAAAATTCAGCAAAAAGCTGAAGCATGAAAAGGTGACACCACACCCATGGGACATTTAAAATGACATAGGTAACCAGCCACTTGTTCACTAGATTGCAGAGTTCTCCAGAGGTTGATCACTCACCAGACTGAACAGGCCATGAGAACCATGAAGGGAGGGGAAGCATTTAGGGTGGTACCAGAAGGTATAACTAGGAGGAATGGGATGATATTAAGAAAGGGAACTGTAGAAAGAATATCAGGAAACAGTCTGATAGTCTGTTGATCTTTAATCCCTCAAACAGAA
Source organism: Podocnemis expansa (assembly GCA_007922195.1). NCBI lineage: Eukaryota > Metazoa > Chordata > Testudines > Podocnemididae > Podocnemis > Podocnemis expansa. The sequence continues at coordinate 61,314,217 of ML681963.1, forward strand.
GGTTAAGATCCTCCCCACTGGGGACACTGAGATCTAGGGCTGGCTGCAGTCCTAGAGAATACATTGCAGGGAACAATCCTGTCTTCCACCCTGAGATGGAACTGAGTAGCACTTTTCCTAGGATTTCTTGCTGGTGGACACTGCTGAGGACACAAGGAAGGAACCAAAGGGAATCTCTACTCACTTGCTGTGTCTCTCCCTTCTTGTTTCAGGTACCTCAGCATTGCACTCATGCTCCACTTGTTCCCATAATCCTCCACTTCAGGGTCATCACAGCTAAAACAAACCAAGGAAGGAGGGCTCACATAATTGACCTGGATCATCACTCTGAACTTTGAAAACCATACTTAGATGCATTCTTACAAATTTGCTCCCCCATCCTAGTGTGCATTTGGTACCGCCCTCAAGAAGTGAAACCCATCCTCTCACTCTTCGACCAGTGTTTCTCAACCTTTTGCAGGTGGAGACACACTTGGAGGCCTATCACAGCTCTACAGAACACACCAGTCCACCTTCCCCAAGCCAAATCCACCCACCCTCCCAGCTCTCTGCGATGCACTTACCACTGTGTACCGACCCAATAATGTGTCCCGACACAGTGTTTGAGAACCATGATCATAGGCAATTTTAAGTACCTGACATAGTCTCCACTCTTCTTGTTGACACTGTAGTTGGTCAGATGCATGAACTGGTTTTTAATGTTCTTTGCTCCTGGGTCATATCGCACAGTTGCAAACCTAAGAACAAAGACAAAACTCAAACTACGCTCTCTGGAGAAGGCAAGCAACTCGCTAGTTGGGATCTATTAGGCAGATCACTAATTTAGGTCTATTACATCTAATGCAAACCAACAAAGAACAACTACAGCCTATCCTCCAGGGCTGTCCCCAGTTTTGTTTCCAGTGTCCTAAAGGAAGAGCTTCCACCCCTTCCTCCAATAGATTATTTCATGCCCCAACATCATCAAGAAGTTTTTTCTTACAGTCTGTTTAAATTAACCGTACTTAACCCCATCCCATTCTTCCTAGTTACACAGAGATATTGATCCTAACCTTCTCCTCCCCATCCTGGAGTTTATTATGGAGGTGTTGATAGCAAGTCAATAATTAAGGTGTGCACTTAAAGCAGTCAGTCAGTCTCATATATAAGTAAAATACAGTGTATCCTCCCAAAAGTGACAGCACCAGTGCTAAGCACAGAATGATTTTCTTTATGAATTTACAACTAAGGCTTGGTGAACACTACCAATTTCTATCAGTAGCACTATGCTGCTCAAGGGTGCGTAAACAACATAAATTATATCAACCTAACCCTGGTGCAGACAGTGCTACATTGATGGGAGAGTCTCCCTTGTCAACATAACTATTTCCTCTCAAGGAGGAGGAGTACTTACACCAACAGAAGCTCTCCTGTGGGTATAGCATCTTCGCTAAGTGCTACAGTGGTGTAACTGCAGCATTGCAATACTATAAGCGTAGACAAGCCCTAAAAGTCTATTTAGAACTTAAAATTAATTAAAATGGGTCTTTTATGAAATTTAGCAGGTGGATTAGCTACAGAAATGACATTCAATTGCTGTCTTGTGTGACTACAATGACATATGCTGCAGTAGCACAGTTGTATAATCTAAGAAAAGCGGGAGCAGGGTGAGGCACAGAAAGCCCCAGTATCAGGGAAAGAGGAACGTTCCTGAAATAGGAAAGAACAGACAGGTCGCAAAAGGAGCTTGTGACTGGGAAATGGAGGAAGGTAATGAACCCCTGGTATGTGAGCAATGAACTTGGTCTAAAGAAGCAACAAAGCATGCCACCTTTTAGTGTTATTAATGATCTGTTATTTTTCATAAGTGAAAGTTTCTTTCACAGATGCTGAAGGATACCATGGTCTACAACAAAGTATTCTCAAAGGACAGCCATCTTCTAAAACAGCTGGCATCTCCCATTGTTCTCAATAGGACTGCCTTGAATTGGTGGTCATTTTAAAGACAGATGTCTCACTCTGAGTGGAACTGAGGAGTGACACTATGTAAAAACTATACAGTTGTGACCACGGCATTTTAGTGTTTAAGGCCCCAGTTTAGTTTAAACTAATATGCAAAAAGATTTTTTTTCTTCATCCCCTACTGCTCCAAGGTGTCACTCCAGAACAGACAAAGTTGCTGAAGAAGGAAGAATGTCTAGTTATAAAGGATAGCAAGAGCAAAAAGTTACCATTAATCCTAAAAAGTTTAGATGCCGTCTAACAGAAGATTCCAGCTAGCTTTAACTGCACAGGAAGTTGGAAGAACCCATAGCAGGGTAGAGTTAAGGCTGATTGATGTGTATTTCCACACTGACTGGATTTCATATGTTTAACCCTAACTGTGGATTTTTTGGGTTAAAAACACATTTGAAATAGTTAAAAGATCTCTAATGCATTTTACCCTAAATGAGTTAATTCTTTCCTGCAACCTCTTGATCATTTAAGAACACAGAAATGGCTATTGTCAGGTCAGACCAATCATCCATCTGGTCCATCAGTCACAGCCTTTCCTGGCTAATAGCAACTGATGGACCTACTCTCCATGCACTTCAAGCTTTTTCCCTCCAAACTCTGTCATAGTCTTAGCTTTCACAACATCCTCTATCTAGGAGTTCCACAGGTTAATTGCATTGTGTGAAAAAAATAATTCATCATTTGTTTTTAAAATTGTTGCTTATTAATTTCATTGGGTGATCCCCTAACTCTGTTGCTTGGGTCCAAGTATCACTCTGGTAATGAGATACACAGTTCTAACTACAGCACTATCAGGTATGATGGCTCTAGAAACAAAAAGCTGCTATTTTCCCTTCCCTGTCTGTGATGCCTCTGTATGAAGCCCATCCAAAACAATCATTGATCTATTTTGTAACCACATCACTGTAAAAACTAATAAGTTTATTCAGAGCCCAGGGCACCATATAAGTAGCACTGAGAAATCAGAAAGCCAGGACAACACCATGAGGGGAAAGAAGTGAGGAATGGAACAGTATACAAACGGGAATGGGGTGTTGCCAACTTTGCCATCCAAGGACTTGTGGATAAATACCCAAAGCAATTTCAGAGAACACTATATCCTTTTTTTTTTCCCCCCTCTCCCAAGGGCTTTAAATTGCCACCTGACAAGGAAAAGATTCAGTTCCACAGTCCCCATAGCCAGCCCTGTGATACTAACCATTGCCAGTCAGAGATACTACTGCCTTCTCAGCACTTCCCCCTAGCATTTTATCTTCCACTTTTGCAATTTCTCCCATCCATGAAGAGCTTCACCATTCACTGGATATATTCAGTTTCAGATCCAAAGCATCATTTAGTGAAAGAAATCTTACACTTCTGTCAGTGTCTTTCACTCATATGGATCTCAAAGTACACTACAAAGCTGTATATACACAATCTCTACCACTGAAATGCAGACGCCTTGAGAGCAAAAGGTAGTTGCAATTTAACAATACATAGCAGAATTGCACAACTGTAGATGGTGGCTATTTATCCATTTGAAAATGAACAGGGATTTAGATAAAATGCAATTTCTTTGGCTGGAATGTGGCCAGGACACAAAGTACACCAGTGCTTGCCTGGTGGTCATAACTGAAATATCCAAGGTATAAAGCAGGGGTCTCAAACTCAAATCACCATGAGGGCCGCATGAGGGCTACTAGAGGGCCGCATAAGGACTAGTACATTGGCCTAAGGGCCGCACCATGGAAACCTTTTCATACAACTATATTGCAAATACTGGTAACAACACTGCTGTTGAGGGCTGCAGGAAATAACCTTAGGGGCCTCATGCAGCCCGTGGGCCGCATGTTTGAGACCCCTGGTATAGATTCATAGATTCCAAGACCAGAAGGGACCACTGTGACCATCTAGTCTGAACTTCTACTTAAATGCCACAGAACTTCAACAAAAATAATTCCTAGAGTATACTTTTTTAGAAAAGCATATAATCTTAATTTTAAAAATTCCACTAAAACAAACAAGGAGTCCTGTGGCACTTAAAGATTAACAAATTTATTTATTGCATGACCTTCTGTGGGAGAAAATCCCACTTCATCAAGCCACTTCAAAGACAGGCAAAATTTACAGAGTAGGAGGAAATAAATACAGGCAAGTACAAGTTATGGGAACAGATCACACTGTAACAGCAAATCAGAGTAGTTGTAAAGATTCCCCTTTGTAAATTGTTCCAGTGGTTAATTACACTCAGTGTTAAAAATGTACACCTTCTTTCCAGTCTAAATCCGTCTAGCTTCAGCTTTCAGCCACTGGATCATGTTATACCTTTCTCTGCTACACTGAAGAGCCTATTAAATATTTGTTTCCCAAGTAGGTACTTACAAACTGGAACCTAGTCACCATGTCACTATCTCTTTATTAAGCTAAAAAGAATGAGCTCCTTGTGTCTTGCTCTCTCAAAGGCACGTGTTCTAATCCTCAAAGTCATATTTGTGGTTCTTCTCTGAACTCTTTCCAACTTTTCACCTTTATTCTGGAACTGTGGACACCATCAGAACTAGATACAGTACTCCAAAAGTGGTCGTATTAGTGCCAAATACAAAGGCAAAATTACCTCCACTCTGACCCAAGGTTCCCCCTTTTGGCCTCAGCATTACACTGGAGCTTGCATTTAGCTAGTTCACCACCACAACACCCACATATTTCTTAGTCATTCCTCCCCAGGATAGAATCCCTAATTTTGTAAGTGTGACCTACATTATTTGTTCCTGGACATATACACTTCCATTTAGCTATATTAAGATGTATATTATTTATTCACACGCAGTTTATCAAGAGATCCAGATTGCTGTGTATTACTGATCTGTCCTCTGCATTATTTACTATTCTCCTAATTTTGGGGTCATCTGCAAAGTGTTACTCATCACTTCATCACTCATCTTCATCAGTGACGATTTTGTTTTCTTCCAAGTCACTGATAAAAATGCTGAATATTGTAGGGCCAAAGGCCAATTCCTGCGGGATCCCCCTAGAAACACATACATTTGATAACTCCCCATTTACAATGGCATCAAAAATCTACCAATTAGCCAACTTTTAATTCATTTAATATGTTATGCTGATTTTTTCCATCTTACTAGTATTCTAATCAAAACATCTTGCTGTATCAAGCTAAATGTCTCAGAGCTTTAAATATATTAGATCAACACAGTGCACGTTTATCAAACTCATAAAAATAGATCTCCAGATAGTTTGATCATTTTTTCTACAACCCATACTGATTGGTATTAATCACCATAATTGTCCTCTAATTCTTTATTAAAGGAGTACAATATCTGCCACTTCATTATCTTACTCAGCAGACTGACCGTCCTATAATTAGCCAGGTCATCCTATTAACCCTTTCAAAATATTGGCACAATGTTACTTTTTTTTTTTTTTTTGGTCTCCTGGAACTTCTCCAGTGTTCCAAGACTTACTGAAAATCATCATTAATGGTCCAGTGAGCTCCACAACCAGCTTTCAAAGTTCTTGGATGCAAGTTATCTTAAAGCACTAACTTCAGTAGCTGCTGCTAAACAGCCTCTTGAGAGCCTGGTGGAACGGGAAGTGTTATGACCATATGATGTAACATCTATTTTTTCCTCAAATTCACAACAGAAATTGCTAGGCACTCATTAACAGTCTCCAAAAGCAAGAAAGTTGACAAAGCAGAGAGACACTAAGTCCAGTTGCACAGTACCCCTTAACTCCACACTGGGTTTAATACTGACTAAGGAAAAAGTACCCCCATACTACTTACTGACTCACCAATAGTACTTCATGAAGAACCCTGGGTTTCCAAGGGAGATCCCCTATCTAACAGGAATCTGGAATCAAGGGTACTTGTGACATCTGATAGAATCACAGCCTGAGGTGGCAGGGCTGTAAAAATTGCTTCCCATACTTAATGTTACCCAATGCATCAGAGACAAACAAGAAGTCATATCCTCCCCACAATAACTTACTTCCATTTACAACGCTTGTCAGTGCAGCTCTGTCCTCTAACCAATGTTCCCTCTAAGCTGTGCGGCCGCACAGCTCCCCATTGCTGCCCCATACAGAGGACGCTGCCAGCCGCGCACAGTCAGCAGCCAGACTCTATCTTCCAGCTGGCCAAGTGCTCCTCCAGAACTGGGAGTTTTAAAACTAGAAGCTCTGATGGAGCATGCTCAGAACGTCTGAGCATACTCCATCAGTGCTTCTCTGGCCAGAGGAGCCATGGCTTGGCCTTGCGCGGCCAGGTAAGTGTGTGGGGGGATGGGGGGTTGGGTGTGCTGGTGGGTTACTGGGGCGAGCGGGTTAGGGTAGGAGGAGGGGATCAGGCTGGCTTGGGGCAAGGGGCTTACTAAGAGAGCTGGGGGGGGGGGATCAGGCCCACAGGGGGTGCACGATCTGGCCTGTGGAGCAGGGGTAGCCTGCGCAGCAAGCAATGTGAGTTGCTCAGCTGCCTCAGGGCCTTACAGGGAACACTGCCTCTAACCTGCAGAAACCAGTCCAAAACCCCTTCCTTTCAAGGAATCCTAACCCTCCTCTTAGCATATTTTAAAAGGACAATAAGTGAGGTTATGAAGCCCATTAGCCCACTTTAGAGACTAATTTCCACTAACCTAGCCCCAGATAAAACCAGTACATCCTACCTGAAAATACAGTTGGGGGGATGAGGAAGATCCAGTCAACTATGGCCATTGTTGCTAGCACTCAAAATACAGCCAGCACCAAGCTTTTCAAAAACAAAAAATGGCAGCTAGCAGGCTGTAAACTGGTCCCTGACAGCTTCCCTCCGTCCCATTCCAGCTTCCCTTTCCTCCGCAAAGACCAATCAGGGACCACATACACTCCATCTCTGAGCCCAAAGCCTATATGCAAAGACTGATGCCCAGACACTTCATAGCTTTGTCATTCTGCTTGCAATCTCAGTTTGAATGTTACATATTTGGCTCAGGTATGAGCAGAGACATTACCATCACCCCTTCAAGCACAAGACTCCACCATGAAGCCCACCTTCACTCTTGTGTAACCAGATCACATGTCCATCTCCCCTCTAGCTGCATCCTCTGTTGTAACTTAGTGGGAAGGAGAAGCAAGCAGCTAAAGTGTGGTGGTGAAAGCAGGCAGCTTAGCTGGCAGATACAGAACGTGAGAGTCTCCAAACTTCTTCCAGTTTTTCCCAGTCAGACCTCAGAAAGACCCTCTAATTTCCAGCCAGACCAGAAACCCATAGGTCTCTGCTTCCTAGTCAAACTTCAAACCCTTATTCACCAGAGATACCTCAGCCAGACCCTACCCCTCTCACCCAAGAAACCTTGCCAGACACCAAGCCTTTGCTCTTGGAAGACCTTTACCTACTAACCCAAAAATAGATCTCATCTTCCACATCCCAGGGCCTCTCACCTACTCCAGAAATCACAGTACGCCTACGTACACCTAGCTTACCCCTCGTCTACACTTACTGCACTTTTTGATGGCAGACGACAGGAGACACACAAGGTACACATAATACCTTGCATATTTCTTGTTGCCTTACTAACTTGCTCTTACCTCCCTGTTCCCACTTCACTAAGTCAACCAGAAATGCTGTCCAACCAACTTAGTGCTACTACAGTTACAGGGCTGCAGTAACAGTACTGAGCTGGAGATCAGTTGAGTGCAGCTTAACAATTCACTCAGTCAAACCCAGAATAGTGCACTGAAGGTGGCAAATTTGCTGCCATCACTGTAAACACGCCCTAACTCTGAAAACAGCAGCCAGTCATCTTAGCTTCTCCAGTTTAAGCCCTCATCCCCCTCCCTGCCCTCCAGAATCCACCTGCACTTTCAAAATGCCTAAACCAGAACACCCAGATATCCACTAATCTCCCTACCTACCTTAACCTCATAGCTTTCAGTTTTTATACCTCCCATGGTCTTACACCACCCTCACATAAGGGCTCCCCACTTACGACGCTAAGACCAAACAAAAATCTATTTGCACCTTCTCTAGCCTTTGCTTTTTCAAGAGTAACTTACTGTTACAGTTGCAATCAGCTGTTGTTAAATTAGGACAGACATCAACAGGATGCCCTGAGAAAGATACCCCATGGGTTAGGACCAGGACAAAAGATCAACAGATATTTTTATCTTTACACAGTTCAAAGGCTGCAGCCCTGAAGCAGAGTTAGTGATCTCTCCCCTGCAGAGAGAGAGCACAACAGAAGCAAGATCCAAGATACACTGCTCCTGCCCTTGCTCCTCAGAACCAACAGCCACCACAGTCTCCTGCCTGCAATATCAGTTAATTCAACAGCAGGACAAGCAGAGGAAGAGTATACCATGCAAGTGTAGCAACAGAAGTTGAGATGTTAACCCCATTACCATCTTGGGGCTGGTGACATTATGTGGCTGAAACCCTATCCCCAAAACTAGGTGAATCTATTCAAATGCCCTTAGCAGCAGGGGTTAAAGTAAGGGGAAAACACACTAGAACAGCATTCCAGGGACCCTCATTTTTAGACAGGCAGCTTTCCGGGGCCCCTTACAATAGGGGAACATGCCAGAACTCTGCATTCCGGGGTCCCGTAAAAATAGATGAACACACTGGAACACAGCATTCCGGTGCGCTCCCCCCAGGGCTGGCTGAGGAAAGGGGCTTCAGGCTGGGGCAAGCCCAGCGACCTCTCCCCACTTTCCCAGCACCTGCACCAGACGCCCCCCTTCCTGCTGGGTCTGGGCGGGGTGTGCGGCCCCAAACCAGTTTCAGGCCCATGCCCCCTCTCACCAGTGCCACAGCCTCCCTGCTCCCGGCCCAGCTCCTTGGCCATGTTGGTGACCCGTGTAAGGGGGCTGGGGGGGGTGGAGGATTGGGGACAGGCAGGCAGCCGGTGGGGGGTGAAAAGTAGAGGTCAGGATGGTGGGCTAGGAAGGTGTGGAGGGTACTGGGGGGCTGAAGGGGTAGAGTGAAGACTGGGGGTGTAGGGTTAGGAGGGCTGGAGTGGGGACATTGGGGCAGGGAGCTGAGGGAATGGGGCTGAGGAATCTGAGAGGGCAGGTGTTTGGGGGCAGTAGCTGGAGTGAGTAAAAGGGATCTGGAGCAGCATGAAGGGGGCCTGCCAATTTAGGAGGCTTCCAGGGCCTGCCAAATTATACTTTAACCCCTGCTTAGCACCAAATAGCAAACAAAAAAGCCATAGAACAGGAAATGCAGAGACTGGAACAGAGTTTTGAGAAACCAACAGGTGCAGGAAAAGTTTCTTGTGAGAAGATTCAGGTACAGACTAATGAATGCATTTCAAACTCACACCCTACCATTAACAGTATTTGACATCTTTACTGTTTGTGGGTATGTATAAACGAGCATCCTGAGACTTGTACAGCTCCTTTTATAACCATTCAACACATGGAAAGGAAAAGTGAATAGGGTAATGAAATCCTACCCAGCTCCCCCCTGAAGTCCCTTCCATGTATGGGGCATCTGCTGCTATCCTAGAGGGACCCAAAAAGTAAGAAAAAGCTACAATAAGTAGACTGAGCAACAGAAGAGCAGAGTCCAGTGGAGAGAACAATTTGATAGCTTCTTTCCTTCAGGGCTCTTCCAGAGCCAAAGCAGGAAGGATACACACGAAACAAAGAACACATAATTAGTAAGAAGACTGAGGATGTCCCACGAAGTCTACCAAAGGTGAAAAGCTAACATAACATCAGCAACTACATCACTCTAGCATATACAACCACAATGCGGGGGCTATTGTCAACTCCCATTCTTTGAAAACATTTCTACAGACAATGGCTGCTCTGCTGAACCTCAGGAGGAGTACATAGTTCTAACTGGGGAGACACAGCCCACAGACATGAAAACCAAATCCTCTTATCACTGGGCCTCCATAATTCCCATGCCAGCTGTATGGCTATAGCCAAGGGCATCATCTTGCCCTTGACTCAAGAATGTATTATTAAGGCCATTACCCAAGCACCACACAGGTAGTATGGAACTAGACTTCAATTCTTTTACACATGACCTGGGAACACAATCGGGGAAGTGACCTGCCCAAGAGACACACAGCAAATGGCTCATCAGGCAGTAGAATCCAAGTAACCCAACTCAGAATTCTGTGCTTTTACCTCAAGACCCTCCTGTCTAACATAAGAGAAAGTGAGAACACTCACTGTGGCTAATCCTAGCCTAACTCCCAGGGCAATATATTTGTCCATAGCCTGTAGCTGATATGCTTGATGGTGGTGCCTGGGAAAGGATCAGGGGAATGATCCCAGCTCTCCATTGCAGGCAATTATGCTCCTCAAACAGCCAACGCCTGCCAGGCAGGGGTTACTTGAGGGGGTGGGGTGGAGAGCCTGGGCTGCTGCAGCAGGCTCTGGCCACAGCACAGCCTGTGAGGTAATGTGAATTCCTTGGCTCACAAGGAGCACCTGAATTCTTTGGAAACCACAGGAATCCAACAGAGAAAAGGTAAATATCCCAGTGGAGCCAGTGCTAATTAGTAAGCAGGGCTACTGAAGGAGGGAGCACTGCAGACTCTGGAGTTCAGTGAGCTCAGATGGCAGGAAGGCAGCCCACTGTCAGACATTATGAGTCTCAGCTGCCAGTTCAGGCATTACTGGAACTCTCATGTCACTCTAGAGCACACATTCACCTACTTCTCAGCTGCTGCTCCTTGGGCCCCTCACAAGCACATTTGGTTTTCAGCTCAATTTCTTGCTTTACAAAATTATTTTTCTCCATTTCAGTGGAAGTCATGCTACGAAGTTCCTGCTGGGCTGGAACCCTTCCAATGGCTCAGGCCCAGAAGTGGAGCAGACTAAAAAACAGAGCATTCAGGTAGCAAAGACCCAGTTTAAAACAAAATTGAAAAGGATTTGTAGAACTCCAAAAACAACCATTGTGCACCAACACCCCCTGATGGTCACAGCAGCAAGGCACAGGCTTCTCAAAACCACAGGCACGAAGGGGCACAAACGAAACGGAGAGGTCGCTGAAAAAGATCCAACTACTTTCCATTTCATAACAAGCTAAACAGAAAGGGAAAACCTGGGAGGGACAAAATGAAATTTCCCCATTTTGTAGACTACAGGCAGTAGAAACCATTCAAACTCCCTGTGTAATCCAAACACAAGGCTGTCCGGCTGAAAAGGGAATCAAACAGAAAACAAAACAAAAAAAAATTAAGATAATCAGCCAATTTCACAGCAAGCCAAAGAAGACTGGAGACTTCAGCCTGCTAGTATGTGGCAATGCAGACCCACAAGGTACAGAAAAACATACAAAATTAGTTTCTGATACCTCTTATCCCCCATGGTTTATCATTTCCGCTTCTTTGACTTGCCTAGACTAGGATTTAAAGGTGTGGATTTGAACATGCTCATGTTGAACATGAACATATTTCAGGCGTCTACAGCAAACCTAGAGACTTTAGCTATCTCAGACTGTAAGCTCAACCAGAAGTCATGAGCTTGATGCAGAAATTTCTGTGTGAAATTCTATGGCATGCATTATGCCAGAGATTAAACTAGTTCATGACAATGATCCCTTCTGGTCTTAAATCTTAATCCTGATTTATTTAACACATATTAAAAGCTATGTCCCTTGACTACATTAGGTTTTCAGAACATTAGCTACCATGTTCTAATGATACATCTTTAAATCAAATCTGGACAAGGTCTGAAGGAACAGCCAAGCATACCTCATGCTGTCTTGCACTAGAGAAACCCTGCTCCTTTTTCAGGCCCCAGTAGAAAACTGAAAGATCATCACCAATTATAAATAATTGGCAAGCTTTCTTTCATAGTAGGGCCAAAGGACAAAAACAGTGGACTTCCATTGATCAGCAACATTAGAAGGTTTTGGGAGCTGGAAAAGACCAAAATAGCTGGTACTGAAAGACAAGATAAGGTGCAGTGACAGAGGCTGTTTGTGGCCATTGGTCCTGAAAGTGTTCAGAAAGTTGTACCTTCAGCCTCAGGTTCCATCCCCATAAAGAGTTCCTCAAAGGAAAGAGCAAACCACAAAAGACTTTGCTCTTGTGTCTGGCATCAACAGCTCAGGGCACCCTGAATTCTGCTGGACAGTCACCTTTCAAAACATGAAACCAGGGCTTCAACAAGGCAAATGGAACAGTTCCATTCAGAACTTCTGAGAAGATACAATAGACTGAATAATCCAAAAGGCTTTACTGCTGGCTCTCAGCTTCCTCACAGCTCCTTGAGGTTGTCTTTGCTACTACTTCCCTCTCTCCCCCAACTCCTGCTAATCCATACAGACAGGGAACTCAGCAAATGCAGCATCAAGTCTAAACTGATTTCTTCTGCTTCCAGAGCCTCACTTCAAACCCTGTATCACCTCCTGTCAAGTCAGGCTGCAGTACTGGAAGCCAGACCATCCCCATGTCAAGTCACAGAATCATAGAATTGGAAGGGACTTTGAGGTTCATCTAGTCCAGTTTCCTGCACTTCCTGAAGGGTTATCTAGACCAGGGGTTCTCAACTCCTTCACCATCATGACACAGCTGGAAGGTCAAGGGATTTTTCAGCAGTGGGAGGCTTGACCAGCAGCCCCCACCACCCTGAAACAGCTGATTCTGTGGCAACTCTTAACAGTTGCCACTGCTTGAGCTCTTAAAGGGCCAGCAGCATTAAAATCAGCCGCTACCACAGCTCTCCCTGGGCTGTCAGCAGCAGGCTGGCTTCACACAATGCACTCAGTCACTGTGTCACAACACAGTGGTTGAGAACCACTTATCTGGACCATCCCTAATAGCTGACTGGAGATTTTTAGGAACAGTTTAGACAATGATTGAGATTCCACAACTTCCTTAGGTAATGTATTCCAGTGCTAATAACAACAGTGCAGAAATTTTTCTTCATCTCCAGTCTAAACCACCCTTGCTGCAATTTAAGCATATTGCCTATTGTGCTATCCTCAGAAGTTAAGAATAATTTTTCTCTCTCCTTATTGTAATGTTTCATATACTTGAAAACCTATGTTCCTCCTCAGTCTTCTCCTCCAGATTTTTTCCCCCACCCCACAAACAGCACTGCATGCTGGACTCATATTTAGCTTGTGAGATCCACTATAACCCCTAGATCCCTTTCCTTCTGAGGCAGTCAGTTCCCATTTTATATTTGCACAAGTAATTGTTCCTTCCTAAGTGAAGTACTTTGCATATATCCCTAGTAAATTTCATCCCATTTACTTCAGACCATTTTTCGTTCGTCCAGGTCCCATTTTGAATTTTAATCCATCTTCCAAAGCACTTGCAATCCCTCCCAGTTTAGTATCATCCACAAACTTTATATGCTTACTTTCAATGCCTTTATCTAAATCATTAATGAAGACATAGAACAGAACTGGACCAAACCTCCCTGCTCTATCTGCCCTTCCAGCTTGACTATGAGCCACTGATAACTATTCTCAGGGAAATTTTCCAACTAGTTCTGCACCCACTGCATAGTAGCTAGGCTGTACTGCACTAGTTTGTTTATGAGAGTACATGAGACATCATCAAAAGCCTCATTCAAGTCAAGCTATACCACATTTACCGCTTCTTCCCCATCCTAAAGGCTTATTACACTGCCAAAGAAAGCTAACAGGTTGATCTTCTAGGTCAGGGGTCTGCAACCCCCAGCACCCATGCCAAAAGTGGCAGGGGGGCTGAGCCTCAGCAGCACACAGCACCACTCAGGCCCCCCCTGCCACCCCAGGACCCTGCTGGCCACTCTTCCCCACCAAGGAGTGGGGGGGGCAGTGCCAACTGGGCAAGACCCCCAGAAGCAGAGCTGTCCCGGGGGCCAAAGGAGGCCAGAGAGGCGACCGTCCAAGGCCCTCCCCGTGCCTTGGACCGGGCAAGCCAGCCAAAACCGGCAGCCCAATCCAGTGCTGCTGGTTCTCCCACCACCGCTGCCACGGCACTGCTTTTGGCTCTGTGCTGGAGCAGCGGAGAGGGGCTGGAGGCAGTGTGGGGCCTGTACCGCTACCTTCCCCGGCTGCACTGACTCCTGCCTCCTCCCTGCTGCTGTAGCACAGAGCCAAAAGCAGCACCCATGGCGGGGAGGGGGCCAGACTGGCAGTGCTGAATATGGCTGCCGCTTTTCACTGGCTCACCCTGTCCCCTGCACGTCAAGGCCGACACAGGGGCCTGCCCTCCCCTGAGCTGGCTGGCCCTGCCCCAAGTGCCAGAGGGGCTAGTGGGAGCCCCGCACCCCCTTAGGCATGGCCCTGCAGGGGTGGGTGCCAGCCCCAACCTGGAAGCTGGCCATGCCCCCTCTTGGCCACACCCCCAGCACCTACTGAGGGTGCAGTGGGTAGGGCTGGCACCAGAGCCAGCAAAGGTTGCTGACCCCTGTTCTAGGTGTTTGCGTATTTATTTGCTCCCTTATATTTCCAGGTATTTAACTGAAGATGACTAATCAGGAATTCTCCAGGCTATCTTTATTTCTCTTTTTAGAGATTGACAACATTTCCTTTTCCAGTCCTCTGGAATCTCTCCCATCTTCCATAACTTTTCAAAGATAACCACTAATGGCTCAGATATCACCTCAGCCAGCTCCTTGAGCATTCTGAGATGTATTTCCTCAGGTCCTACTGACCTGAACACACTTAACTTGCTGAAGTAATTTTTACCTTGTTCTCTATTTTAGCCACTGATCCTACCTCACTTTCATCGTCATTCACTACCTTAGACAGCCAATTAATACCAGCCTTTTGTGAAAGCAAGCAAGTCATTCAGCACTTCTGCCACTTCTACATTTTCTATTACTGCTTTTCCCCCTTATTAGTAATGTGCCAATCCTGTTTAGTCTGCCTCTTGCTTCTAAAGTATTTATAAAATATTCTCCTGCTATTCTTTATGTCACTGGTCAGTTTAATCTCATTTTGTTCCTTGGCCTTTCTAATTTTGTCTCTATACAAGTGTTTCCCAACCAGTGTGCCATGGTACACAGGTGTGCCATCAGGTCAGAGCAGGTGTGCCACAAGATTTTTTGAAAAATTACTCAAAGAGCTCTGGCTTGGCTCATTGGCTCATGAATATTCATGAGTTTATTTGGAAACTATATGGTGATATTCCTCAAATTAATTATAGGTAGCAAGGTGTGCCACAGCAGAGAAAACGTTGGGAACCACTGCTCTATATACTTGTAGCATTGGTTTATATTCATCTGCTGTAATTTGACCTAGCTTCCATGTTTTGTCATCATGTCTTACGGTATATGGAACCAGCATGCGTTCTACCAGGAGGACCTGCTCTCTGCCATGTCAACGCTACTGAATGAGCCAGGCACCAGCCACTGGAGTTCCCTGAGGCTTGACATGAGCTGCACATTGTCTTTCACTGGAATGAAGTGGAAACTAGCAAGGGAACAAATACAAGTAAGCACAGAAAGGACACAGGACTCATTTCGGTGATTTTTCAGACCTTTAGGAAACCTGCAGACTACAGGCACAGTGTTGTAGCTCCAGTCAACAAGGTAGGTCCCTAAACCGGGTATTGGCAATGCAGGCTCAGGGAGCCACCTGTGGCTCTCTGAGCATCCCCTTCTGGCACCCGAGAAGTCTTTTCCAGGGAGCCAAGTGTGCCAGGGAACTCTGTGCTCAACCCCCCTTCCAACACAACCATGTGAGCTGGAGCCGGCTCAATGGTTGTGCCACGGCTCCCTAGCGCTGGCGGGGGGGGGACAGCAGTATGCACTCTGTCCTTCCCTCCCTTCCACCGCTAGCGTGGCAGAGGAGTGCTGCTCCACCTACCAGCTGGCCCTCCCTCCCAAAGGCGGCTGACGGGAAGCTGAGCCTTGCAGAAGTGGGGCCCTGGAATGGCCCCCTCCACTGAGTTCAGGCTGCTTCTACCCAGCCACCCCACGGCTGAATGGGCCCGATTCAGGGCCTAGGGTGGCCAAGTAGAAGCAGCCCGAACTCCGCAGAGAGGCCATTCCAGGGCTCCGCCTCCGCAAGGCCCAGCTCCCCGCCGGCCACTTTTGGGAGGGAGGACTGGCTGGTAGACAGGGCAGCGCTGCACCTACACCAGCAGAGGGAGGGAGCACACACCACCCACGCTAGGGAGCTACAGCTCCGGCTCATGCAGTTGTGGGAGGGGAGAATGCCTCTGCACCGTTACTGGACTCTGGCCTACAGTATCCATGCCCCCTAATGTCTCTGGAGTACCCCAAGCTGTGGCACTGCAGCCTGCCTGTCAGCACTGGTCACTCACATGTGCCTGGGAGCTGGGGCCAGGATTGGCCTTTTTTAAATATTCACCCTGCAGCACACCCAGGCATGTGGTCCAGGACAGGAATAGCAGTGGGAAATTTAAAACGCTACAACCCAAGCCCTGAATGTAGAGTGGATTCCAGCAGCTGGCAGTTGTGGGTCAGTCCCTTTGTGCTCCAGTGACAGTGTGGAGTATGCCTCTGCTGGGTGAAGTGCAAGGAAATTGGGAACCAAACTAGGTGCAGGGGTCCCCACCACCTGGCTGCACTGCTCTCCTGCCCTGGCATGCTCCCCTGACACCCCACCAGCCACCCCCCTTCCCTCCCTGCCTTCTCCCCCCCCACTTCTCCTGCTGTTGCCACTTGGAAGGGTGGGGTCTAACTCTTACACCAAAGTCCATGGGGTGGCTCCATTTAAAAAGTTTGAGAACTACTACACTAGGTGTCTCTCTAGACAGGCCATATGCTGGGTGGGCACCCAGGCCCCATAGGCTTCTCCAGTGAATAGGGGACATAAGCAAGTTAGCTATCCCAGTGAGTAGCTGCAGTTGTAAAAGATCATTCAGTGTTTTAAGACATCTACACACCTGACTGAGAAGCATGATGGGACAAGATAGACTACAGCACCTTCCTGTGCTTTCAGTTAAAAAAAACTGCCCTGAAATCAATGCCAGAGGATGCAGTCATTAAACTCTTTGATAACATGCATAACAGGAGGTACATACTTACAGTTCCCAAAAATAAATAAATAAATAAAGTTTACAAGTTTTCATAAGATGTGGTTTAATTAACAAGTGAAAACTTGTATACAGCTGTCAAAGCAGCACTTTTCTAAAAGCTGGTGTAGGGAGGATGGCTTTTTTTGAGAATTGTGTTTAGGTATGTAGTGCAAGATTATGCTTTTACAAAAGCAAATTGAGTTTGTAATCTGGTTTATTTTTGACTCTCAAATTAACTTGATATATGGTGAATTGTTTCATGTATGTAAAGCAACTTCCAGGACACAGCACTGCCTTCAGACCATGCCTGTGAAAGGGCTACCTAATGCATACAGGCCCCAGGACTCACATTTTTCTCCTACATAGCAACATCCCTGCGCTTCACTATATTCATACTATGTTCACGATAGCACCCTATGCTAACCCTCCCACACCACTCCCTAGGAGCCCTCCCACACCATGCTTCTATCCCTAAATGCTGCAGTTTCTTCAATGAAGGAGAAAAACCAGCCTCCATTCACCATCACACATGCTGAGCCCCTTCCTCTCACATTATGAGGTTGTCCAAGCCTTATCCAAAGCACCAGTAATCATTAAAGAGGTCTCTCTGGCCATTTATACAACAGCAGGGAGACAAACAGAATACTAGAGGCTCCAGCCTCCTACACTGCCTATCCAGGAACACAAATCAAGGTCAAAAGAGGGAAAACCATGATCAAGAACTTAAAGCAGCAAAGATTACTAGTGCCACCTTCAGGTCACACAAGAGGAAATATCTGATCTCACATTTCCCTACCTTCACTATCCGTAACATAGCTGAGGCTGCTTCTACTCTAGCAAGCTGATATATGTCTTGGGGGGTTGCCATCACCTACCGTACCATCTCACTAGCCCTGGAGATTTGGGGGAGGGGGGGATGCATCAGAAGAAGTTGATCATTAATTAAGAAAGCTGATAGGAGTACGCTTATTCCTGTCATCTAGTCCACCCCACTGTGAGCTATCAACTGTGGGGCAGCAAGAGAGCTAGGGATCACCCCCAAACAAGTCAGGCAGGGCTCCTGCCCTAGGGTGACACACCCAGGCCAGTGTATCTGACTTTTACTTTCTGCACCAATTCCACAATCATACATCAGGTATCACGCAGAACTAAAAGAGACTTGGCCTTTTAGAGCAGCATTCAGATACTCTACAATGCTCCCCCTTAAACAGATTGGCCACCACTTATACTAATCCCTTCTCATAAAGAATACAAGGTGGGGATGTGGCTGAGAAAGTTGCTCCACAGTAACTGAGGATGTGTTGTCAAGTGTCCACTCAGATTTCCTTCTTGGTGCACATGCACCACACTCGCTCAAGTCAGTTTCTTTTAGGCCAGCAACATCCACTTGGTGGTCATGTCTGTACCCTATGTACCGCAATCTCCCTGTGTGAGGTCCACAAATGGCTGAATAGTCCTTACAACCTCAATTTCTTCAGCAGAACAAAAAAATGCCTGAGTTAGAATTCCCCATAGCAATGAAAGAGGGGGAACTGTGAAATCCATGTGGAGAGCATGTCTCATGCCACCATTGCTGAAGAAATAGCCTGTCTGCACAATTACTAACACAGATTCCACTCATGCTGACTAACATGCAGTTATCTATTTACTAGTGTTGTCCAGGAATCATCCTTGGACTAGTGACTGCAGGACAAACCTTCCAAAATTGCCACTCAGGTGGGAGACCAGCAATAGATTAAACATGGAAATATTACTCAAGCAAGATAGACTGCCTGAGCCCTAATGGAAGGAGCTCTACTACGTCTGGCTACCTCACAGTAAGTTCTAACACTGTTTAAGACCCACTTGGATAAACCCTGAGTCGATACAGATCACTTTGACTTTGCCAGCAAATCAAACACAGAAGGTTAGGTGTGTTCCCACATGACTTGGTTCAGGAGTGTCCAACCTTTTGAGATGAGAGGCCCCATTGACATTCTTTTCTCAGTCAGGGAGCCAGTGAGAAAATGTTTGATACAACATAGATAAGACAAACTGATCTTCATTAATAAATTTTAATAACAATCAGTGTGATGTTTGGCATTGGTTTTGCTTACACAAATTGTCAATGTCTGCCCATGTACTTTATGTAGCAATACAGAGTATTCCAGATAGATGTCTATCTGTCAGGAGGGATCTAGATTTTGTTTTGATCTTTTTCATTGTTGAAAAAAACTGTCTACAGCAATCACGTACTGCCAAACAGCACAATGAATCGAAGGGCATGTTTTGATAGCTGTGGATCAGACTCCGAGACAGGACAAGGGAGCATGGCAGGGGAGGGGAGAAGAAGAAGAGTGAGGTTGGGGGAGCAGAGCAGCTGAGCGGCAGGACTCAGCTACTTCTTGACAGTCACACTGCTCCCTGCCCCTTCACCCTCTCAGAACTGCCACAGTTTGTCCTGTGTTTGTCCCCCATGTTCTCCTCACCTCCACCCAGCACTGCTTTCCTTCCCCTGGATTCCACTTGCTCCCAGGCTTAATTCCCCCCCCCCCCCCGACTAAGCACAATACTAGCTCAGCTCTCTCCCACCCACCCTGCATCACATAACACCTTGCTAGCTCAGATTTCCTTTCCTTCCCCACCCCTCTCCCTCTAGCAGACTGCAACTTTGCTCTCCTTCCCTGGCTCAGCTCTCTTTCTCCCACCCAAGTAAGCCAAGCACACTAGTGCTGGTGACAGGCTCTGCTCTCTCCTGGACCCCCATTCCTGACAGAGCCTGCTGCCACTGCTGCTGGCTGACTCAGTTCTTCCCCTCACACCAAGTCAAGCAGGTTGAATCCTGCCCCTAAGCAGCTTTGGCCAGGCCACACCTCCCTGTAGCTGTGCGCAGGGCAGGAAGTTGACAAGTACCCCAAACTCCCAGGCTCTTGCGGCAGCACCCCACTGGCCAGAGGAAAACCTTTGGTGGACCACAGGTTGGACAAGCCTAACTTAGTTCTAGCTAAAAAAGACAAATGCCATCTCTGCATCTAATGTGTGAAGATCTGTTTCACTCAGTGGTCAAATAAGGCTTGGAAGAAGTGAATGGACTGATTTATACAGAGCTCATCTAACCTGGAGCAGAGAGTCAGAGTGAGGTCTAAGGATAACTGCCCTTGAGAAATACTTCCTACACAGGATCTCCCCGGCTGTCTTTGCTGAGGCAGTATCACTGATAACCACCTTCCTAAAGGCCACATTTTAAAGTGGAGGTTGCTGACAATTCAAGAGAAAACTCCTCAATCCTGCCAGAAGGTCCTATGGAAGAGAGCCCTCAAACTGTGAGGGAAAACCTAAATGAGATCCTTCAGAAACTGTCACCTGAGGGTGGAGAAACAGCACAGCTGCAATTTGCAGCTACTGTTATCAGATGGACTGCTACTGAGCTGATGAATTTCAGATTGCTTCAGGGCTAGCAGCTAGTCAAGGATGGGTAGGACTGATCTGAAAAGCCCAGACAGAAAACATCTTTCATTTATCTGAATACATATGTCTGGTCAAAGATTTCCTGCTTTGGCACAGAACATTCTGAACCTCAGCAGGATTCATCCAACCAGCATCCCAATGGTTAGGCACAAGGATGCTGGATATGGGTATAGTCTCCCAAAGCAATGGTTGGATTCTAGGTCTGATAAATAGCTAAGACACATAGTTGTGTTGATAGATTCACCAGAGCTGAGTATCAGAATTGTCTGGGTACGCTGGTGTTATTATGGTGCAGCTTGAATCTTGCCTCAGTTTCCTCAAGACCCTCAGTATCAGTGGGATTGGTGGAAAGACATATAGCAGCTTGTTGTCCATAAAATATGGGAGTCACCTGTGACCTTCTCCTCAAGCCCCCAGCATAAATGTGTGATACTTGTTCACAACCAACAGTCATATTTCTGGGACACCCTAATTCAAAGATGTTATGCAGAACTGAATCTCTGAAAGGCCCATTTTAAGTTAGTGGTGGGGGGAGGTGTTGGTTTTGAGAAAAGACCCTGCCAAGCTGCTCTGAAGACCCTGGATACGCCACTCCCCATAGGCATAGAGATTCTTGAAACAGTGGGGGATAATCTTCCTCTCCCTTTTGCCCAGTTGATATAGTGCAGTGCTGTGGTGTTGTCTGTCAGCATTTGACTTGTTGATTCCTGAAGAAGAGGTGGGGAGGGGGGGAAAAACAAAAAAAACAAACAAAACCACCACATACCAGGGAGATTGTCTGAGCGCTTAAAGATTGTGCGCCATATTGCTTCTTGATGAGACTATAGTCCCTGACTTTTCAGTTGGTCAAGGTGAGCCCTACATTCCTGAGTGAAGACATGTTGCCAGCATCTCTGTAGGATGAGACATGAACAAGAGAACTCTACTGTAGTGGGAAGCGGTTCTGTTCAGGTATTTGTCAGAATTTTGTGGGACCATGACCATCATGTCCATGTGATATCAAGCAGAAAAACTGACCTCCATCAACTCCTGCCAAGAACAAAAGGTTTAGTGTGGCATGCTGTGTGACATAAATGCACATTTTTTATGTACCCTAGAAGCACAAGGTATATCCTCATTCATGCTGTTTACTAGGCTCAAATCTAACTGAGGTGATTTTATGTTGTACTAAATCTTTGCTGTAGAAGGCAAGCCCCTGCTAATTTGGAGTCTAACACTGTTCATGTGACATCTACAGTATGAACTGGAATCTGAAAGACTTCACTCTTCATTTTGAAACAGAATGAAAAAGAATTTCAGGGCTGTCTGTACTAAATCACTTGATGTGGCAATCTTCCTTGAGTTAGTTTGTTGTCTAGGTCAGTGGTTCCCACCCTTTTCTCTGCCATGGCACACCCTGACACCTGTAATTATTTTGAGCCACACCACCATACAGACTTCAAATGAACTCATGAATATTCATGAGACAATCCAGCACTGAGTAGTTTTTCAAAACACTTCATGGCAGACCTGCTCAGGCATGAGGACACAGCTATGTGCCACAGCACACTGGTTAGGAAACACTGGTCTAAGTAAAGCTATACCTGGATTTTTGTCTTTCAAGATGAACTGCCACTACAGACAGGTATTTAGCAAAAATCCTTCAGCTTCTCCCCAGTTCAAAGGTCAGTACTCTGTACTGGTAATGAGATGTTTCTATCTGGAACCTCAAGTATTTCCTGTGCAGCAGACGTACAGAAGTTGAAAACCATAAATTAATCATAAAAATCTATATTCCTCTCATAAGTCAGTGTTCTCCATTTTGTATTTGAAAAGGCAGGTACAAAAAGGTTTGAGACTTCAAAGACTAAGCGTGGGTCTACAGCCTCCTTTCTTCCAGATTCAGAAATAGTAGGAATACAATCACTTGCTCTGGAACTCTAAGGACAATTATTGCTCCAGCCCCTTGCTCCTACTTATAAAAGGCAGGCTACCTCAAGTTGCAATCTCTTATGAGAAAGATCCCTGGAAAAGGATGGGAAGTGTCTTAAACTGCATGACATACCTCTTGCTTATGATGTGAAGGACATACTGGTTCAAGGTAATCCTAGCCTAAGGTTCTTAAAAATAGGTAGTTGCCCAAGGGCAAGAGGGTATAAGATCTCAGTGTAGTCCAAGCAGACTCTCAATGACAATGTTAGACCTGTTGCCCATTCAGAGCATCAGACTTCAGGGCAGCTGAGTATGAGGCAGTGGATTACCACAAATCAGGTCCTTGGAAGCTCAGACAATCATGGAGATTCACGATAATAGCACATTGAGGAACACTGCTTGAGGCATAGCTGTTCTCCACCACTGCTTTCTTTTAGGAGATTGGATAGAGCCCCAAAGAACACAGATTCCTGGAATGTTTTAGAGTATATGGTGCATCTAATGAAGTGGGATTATACCCAAGAAATCTTAAGTGATAAATATATTTGTTAATCTTTAAAAGTGCCACAGGATTCCTCCTTTGTTTTGCTGAAACAGACTAAACACTCCTACCCCCTGAATTTGCAGATATTTCCTTCAAATGGGAGGTCTGATAATTGCTTGGACCTACCTAGGGATCTCCAAGGGGTATTGCTATGATTACCTAGATAATATGGATATTGCTGCAGCCATTGCTTACCCCTCATCAGATACAGCCTGCAGAGACTTTCTAGCAGTTAATTGGCCCTCAGCCATAACAAATTATGGTTTGTCCTAGACTAATTTATCCCCCCCCCCCCCCTTGGGTAGTTAGTCTCAGCTCAATCTTATCTTTGGAGTGGTTTGCAGTTTGCTTCCTTCATGTGTAGGGTTGTGGGTGAACAGGCCTCTCAGCCTAAGGTTGAGCATGTCACAACACAGTCACTAAATGACATATCCAACTTCCCTTAAGTTAGATCAAGTACCTACAGGGGTTTACTTAGTCCCCACTCCAGTACAGGGGACTGGACAACATAAAGCTGAATTTGTTGTGAGAAACCTGTCTCTGAACAGAATGGCAAATGCTAGCCTTCACAAAAAAGGCTGGAATAGCCCCCAGGGGAATCCAGCATGACCATGACTGGTAGGGAAAGTGGAGAGGTGAGCACAGCAGGGAGAGTAAAAGATGTGTTCCCTATGCTGTGATTTTTTTTCCCCCTAACTCCTCTAATTGAAAGTCTAGATTTTCTACCTTCCTTCCACAGAGAGAAAAACACAAGCACACATTTCAGGGAAGAAGATTGGTATAGATGCATATCAGGCAGCTTGGTACAGAGATCACATTCCAGAGCCTCTAGGTGTAGAGGCATAGATAGATGAGTTGAATCTACCCCTAGAAGTAGAGATGTTAGTTAATGTTGTGGATCTATTCTTTGGTATAGTTAAAATAACTCTGTAACCCCATTTAATAGACATAACTTATGTCCAACATGACTTGATATTGTCAGTTTGGAACCCCTGCTTAAACATTGTACTCCATTTTGTATACTTGACAAAACCTGGCTTAGCTCTATGCTGTGTAATTCTTTTAAATGAGTGAGTGAAGGGTGTACAATGGGAGCAGTTGACATTTCATCAGGACAGGCCAGCAAGTACCAGTTTAATGACTGAACACCACAAACATTCCTGAAAAGGAAAGGAGGATCCACCCCAGAAAAAAAAATACAAAATCAAGACAAGATGAAAGTCATGCATGCAAGTGACTGGCAACCTATGACCAGGCAGGAGTCCTTGAAGCAGCATGACAAAGTCCCATAGACTTATGTGAGAGTCAGCAAGTATAAAAGATATGCAAGAACAGAAACTTTGGGTCCCATTCTGCAACTGTCATCTTGGAGCACCAGATTTGAGACCGACAGAGGCCTGGCTCCCTCCTCTTGCCCAGCTTAGCTGGCCCCTATGCTGGCTCACCCAATGCATGAAAGGACTGGTAATTGCATCACACCAGCTTGCAAGGACTGTGTGTGTGCGTGCATGCACACTTTTTGCCATTCTTACATTTACAATAAATGTGACATATTGCTTTGTCCCCCTGAATAAGATCTTGCTTCCCTAAGGCTTTTGTAACATTGATTTTAGTATCAGAACTACCAAATATGACAGGACACAGAAGCACCTAATGCAGAGGTATGCTTTACTGGGACCAACAGCAGTACTACGTTCCTTAGCCTTACACGGTCCCACCTGAGCTGCCTTAAATATCAGTGCTGAAGTACCATCAAGTGTCTTCTCCAACTTGTGTCAACTCAGGTCATCACAACTCACCACCTCTGGCACCAGCAGGAGGCCCATCTTGTGTCTGGGGTCATCTCTGGAACAATGCTCCTTCCTGCCTCTACTACACTTGAACACTGATGTACTGGTGGGCAAATGAGGACTTTCAGAGGAAGTGGCCTGGGAATTCAGCTCACTAGGACAGTGGTTTTCAAAACTTTTTCCCTCATGACCCAGTTGGGAAAAAAAACGTGCATGCCTGCAACCCAATGATTACATCTTTGAGCAATGCATTCCAAATCTTTTGGTGGTGACAGCAGGGGGTGCTGCAACCCAGTACCTGAGGGTCCATGACCCAGTACTGGGCCCCAAAGTCTGGAAACCATTGCACTAAGGCATCAAAGGATATAGACAGACTGAGGCTTCTCCAAAGCCACATGTTGGGGCTTTTCCAAAGATTTTCCACAGCCTGAGGAAGTCTGACCTGACCTCTCTATCATAGGTGAGACTGAAGTTTTACCTCATCCTCTGGGTGCTTGGGGAAGTAAATACCACATGCAACATTCTGCATCATGTCCTTCCTTAAAGGAACATTAACGATCAATGAATGATGCTGTCAGCA
Source organism: Podocnemis expansa (assembly GCA_007922195.1). Lineage (NCBI taxonomy): Eukaryota > Metazoa > Chordata > Testudines > Podocnemididae > Podocnemis > Podocnemis expansa. The sequence continues at coordinate 61,339,411 of ML681963.1, forward strand.
TCCAGAATCATACAAGAGACAGGTCTTAAATTTTGTTACTTTAGACTCTGCCCTGATCCAAAACTGCTATATGGTGTAGGCATGAAGAGTAAGCTGGGTGGAAGTGAAGCTTAGTTTATATAAAAGCTACAAAAATTCTTGTTAGTTTAATATATACATGCATGTACCAACAGGCAACAGAAAAACAACTAATTTTTGCTCACTAATTAACTAATTCTAAAAGTTGAAGGTGAACCATACAGTGCTCAAAAGAGACACAGGCTCCACCTTGCAGACACAGATGACAAGAAGTGACTGAGAAGTGACTGGAGGAATTGGAGGGGGAAGGTAAGAAGGGTACTAGGCATTTGACACAAAACAAAAAATCTGATCTCAAATGCATGAAGTGCATGCTAAGCAAGAATGGAATCAATCAGTGTGGACAAGTTGCTCCAAGAACTTGCTTCAACAAGGGCTTTCCCCTCCCATATCCAAGTCTTACAACTAATTACTTCCCTTTTCATTGTTGGTCTTGTTTCAAGGCACAAGAAAGGAAAGCATTTCCCAATAAAACTTTAGAGCTCCCTCTCTACCAGGGCCTTTGAAACAAAGATGAACAGGGCAAGTGTAGGGAGAAGTTCTCTTACTCCTATAGTTTCAGGTTCAACCGTTCTTAGGAAAAGGGTGTACAGCATCCTACCTGGCCAGTCCTTCCTCGTAGAGGTAGATAACAAGTGGATCATAGGACGTCACCAGAACATACAGGCGCACATCAAATTTGAAGTCTGGAAAAGGATTAGCAGGAATCAGTGACTACAAATACTTCCCAGGAGCTTCCAAACTATCAACCTATGGGGAAGCAGTGTCCCTCCTGAAAGTGATAAAGGCGTAAAAGACTGAGCATATCAGCTACTGCAAACTTGACGTTCAGAACTTTCCCAGTGGGGAAGCTCCCTGGGTTTTGGCAACCACCACCACCACCCCATCCACAGCTATAGGGTCCTGGAGACATTTACTTATCAAAGAAGGAGCGGCAGCCCAGATAGCTACGTACATAGTCTCTTTCAGAGACTGCTGAGACCAACAGATCTGGAACTGTAGAAGGAAAGTCAATTCCTACACACTCACCATCTATGAGCAAGGGGTTGTTGATATAACGGGACACCAGGATATTGTCTTCCAGGGAAATCTGGTTTGGCTATAAAAACAAGACAGAGCTTTAGTACAAAGAGTAAGGAAACCATGGACCAAGGGATGACTATCAAGAGGCTTCTCATTTTAAGTTATTCTGTACCACTGCAGCTGCTGCTAGGGTAAAGCCAGGCCAGTCAGAGAGCATTTAGAGTAATTAGACCCTGAACAAGTTAACCAAGGTTTATCACATTTCCAGAGAACCTGCCATCCCTGAGATCCAGAAGTGCTTTACACACAATACAAATTTAAAACCACACATGTACATCCTCCTGAATTGGCCTCAATAGCTGTTTAGTAGATGCACAGCTATTACACACAACAGGTTAGGACTGGGGACAAGAAGTCTCAGAACTGACAGTCACATGACTTCTTACTACTCTGTAGTAGGTGTATTGACCAAGCAAAAAAGGGGAAAAAGGGCATGCTTTCTTCTCAGGCATCCAGGACTGATTATTAGTAGAGAGAGATTCAGAAACAGGACCAAATCCTGTTTGAAGATCTTAACCATGAGGGTGTCCAACAGACAAAAATGGCAGAGCCAATCTCTATGGCCAGCTCCAGGGTGTTACCCAACCATTCATCCTGCCTAGCAGAGCTCCTCTCTTCCTGGCTTCAGACAGAAATGAGTCTGCTGTACTGATATGAAAGCTCAGAACAGGAAGCTACATTATAGCTCCAAGACAAAGCACAGAGGCCTGGGCAACCAGATAAGCTCTCCAGCATCACAGGCATAGGTCAATGATTAGGAAGGGAAGCAGACTTTTACTCTTCACTGTCTATAAATCCTAGTTTTTGTCCCTTGCCAACTAGACATGGGCTAGACTGGTTGACAAGTTCTTCTCCATTTGTGAAGGAGCCAAATCTAATCCACTTCACTGTCTTTCATTCATTTATGTCTGCGCATCCACATTTCCCTTGGCCCAAGCAGGAGCAACCTAAGCTAACTAAAGAGCCACCAAGACAGCTCAGGCTCTCCTGATGTCACAAAAATGGCAACCCATTTCACTCTGGATCAGAGGAATAAAAATCCTCAACTTTGTAACCAAAAAAAAAAAAAAAAAAAAAAAACACACCACACACCACATCACAACTTTCCATGATCAAGTTCTAGGAAACACTCCCTGTGTGTTTGGGGGAAGGGAGAGTCACTTTAAGAAAACGGAAATCTTTGGACCAAACTAGCTGACATGCTGCTGGAACAGACACATGAAGGGAGATAGATCCCAGGAGGGCCCTTTCTTTAGTTCATGGCTACCTGCCCACTCTTGAGCATGCACTCCCTCACTTTCAAGTGAAGAGCAGAGCTGAATGGAGCTCTGGAAAGAGTTACTTCATGTACTTGGCTAGCTGCTCCCTTATTCCATGGGAAAAGATCCAGGTAGAGGATGGATGAGGCAGCCTGGCCCCTTTGCTGCAGAATGGAGGAGGGGGTTATGGGGGAATGAACACAAAGTGACTCATCAGCCAGCTTTGTAGTATGCCCAAAAACATTTGTCTTACTAGTCCCTAAAGCTGAAAATCCCCTCACCCCCTTGGCTCCAGTTCAAACTCAATTGCCATTGACAAGAACCTGACCCCCAGCAGAGCTTGCAAAGGACAAGGCAATTGCTACAGCCAGGGCACCAACCCTCAGAAGAGGGCTTGCATGATTTATCTTATAGCCCTCTGTGTTGAGTACAGAACAAAGGCCTCTCTGCTACTGAAGGTTTTCACTTTGTTCAAAGTTATTCAACTACTGGGGGCCATCAAATTGTCCAACAGCCATGGAAGAAAACTCAGGGCCAGGTAATATGCACAACAAGGAACACAGGATCCAGCTCTGCGATGCAAACAGCCTGGAGTCCCCACTCCAACACCTTTCTGGGATTCTTCCTCAAAGTGCCCTTGCACGCATTAGGGATGCCCAGGATGCAACTGTGCAGCTGCTCACTGCAATCAAAAACTGTCCTCTGGTTATTGCTGCACCTGGAACTTAAAGTACATGTTGCAGGACAAAGATCTGGGAAAAATGGGGTGCTGAAGGTGCAGGGGAGGTACACCAGCTGCTGGGGGTGCTGACCACCTACCTAATGGTTCTGAAATTGACAGCAGTGCCACCTGCTGGTGAGAGATTACTATGACACTAGTCAAAGGCTAGCAGTAGGAGGGGATGGAATGCAGAGTCTCCTGGGAAAGGGTCAGCTTTCTGCTGAACACTCACATTGTTGATCAGGTAGACTCCTCGGCCCCTAGAAGAGGCCACAGGTTTCACAATCCAGGGGCCCTTGTCCTTTGAATAAGAACCTAATTAAGAAAGAAAAGCATGGAGCTGAAGAGTCTTCCAACTTTTTGCAAAGGCTGACAAGATGTTGCCCTCAGTGGGAACTCTTACTAGGGCTTTTAACAACTAACTTGAAGGCAAACAATCCCTTCCACTTGTTCTGCTTTTCACCATGGTGAAGACAGCCCCAAATGCCCTCAGTAAGTCTATTGCCTCTCAGGCTGAACACTAGATTCTCTTCACTTTGGTATTTCTCTTGATATCTCTTCCCCCTCCACCATTCCCAGATGTTGGCTGGGAGATGTATGGTCCTTGGTGTCTAGACCCATTAGAAGAAATTCTACAGACAGAGGGCTCAGCTTTCATGTTGATGCTATGGCCTCACTTAGGCATGTGGCAAGCTGCATACACAGGACAGGAATGGCATAAACACTGTCTTGAACAGGTTCATTTGTATTATTCTAGTCTCAATTCCCTGCAATTTTGTTGCACACAACATGAGCTAAGTTGTTTCTCCCAGGGCCCCAAGCACAAGTAGATAAGATATTAGAAAAAGTAATCCTCCACGCCCCCCTCCCTCCCTATGCCTGACTTACTCACTAGCTGCTGCTCAGAGGCTGGGCACTGCCAGCCCATTACTTACTGCAGAAGTCTTGGTACTCTGCTGGCAGGATAAAGGTCTGAGGTAAGATGTGAAATGTCTTGAAACCGTGAGTGTACTGCATTCGACTGACATTCTTGTATAGCCTGTCCTTCCGGGTCAGTTCATAGGACCTGAAGTAACAAAAGCAGCAATTGTGTATCCTCCATGAAGCATTTCTCAGCAACCCATACTAGTATCCTAACACTGAGGGTTTAGTAACTTGGACTCCCAGCTCTACCACAATCCCAATCTCCAGCACACCCTTCTGCTCCATTCTGGGGTCTTCTCCTAGCTTTGCCAAAGGCACCTCAATCCTCACATGCAGCACCCCATGCTACTTCCATAATAGCCCTGACAAACTCAAGAGTCAGCTGCAGTGTACTGATTAGTGACATTGAGAAACATCTACGGGGGATATCAAAGAGCTAACCTGACTTTTCACCTATGTCCCAAATTAAATGAAAAGCTCAGTACCTGGCCCAGAAAGGCAAGTGAATTAAACTTGTGTACTATCCTCCTCTACAAGAATGAGAGACAGTACGCAGCTCAGTCCTGATGCTCCAGGAACAGTGTGCTCCCCTGACCCCACAAATTACTCAGATGTGGATTTTACCATCCTCTCCAGACAGTAGTTAATTGCACAGAGCAGCTCTCACCTGGGGAAATGGTTGACTTTCTGAACATCTGAGAGGGTGCGCAGCAGATAGGGCTTCAGGTGGGACCCTGTCCACATGAGGTTATAATCGCTACTGTTGGGGTGTACCTGAAGACAGGACAAAGCCAAGGAGCAGGTGAGACAGGCCATGCAGCTACTAGTAACTAAGTACTATGACCTCCAATTCAAGGGACTTGGAAAATTCCTAGTCTAAAGAGTCCCTTCCACCTACTCAGATTGGTCCCTACAGTTTTCATGGTATTCTTACCCAAACCTGTTTAATAGCTCACAGCAACAGCTCAGGCCCAGATGAAACTGTTGGGTTGGTGGGGGTGGCCACAAACCTATCATCCTAGGCCACCTAACTTTACTTATAATGATAAAGCATTCCGAGTCCCTCAACAGTCCTTGGAGACTGAATTCATGATCTGTCTCTTAAGCAAAAGAGGCCTAAACAGAGTTACCTGCTGAAATATCATGGGCTGTAGACAGGGTTCTGACCCAAAACAGGGTAGTGCTAAACTAATATGCATTAAGGCACCACATCCAGGAACTTACCAACTATCTTAGGATAGAAAGGAAGGCTCTAAAAAGAAAAAAAAAAGTCAACCTCTATTCTTTCAGCTAGAGACCCTTCAAAGGTCGGGTCTACAATGGAGAGAACAAAAGGATACCCCTATAAAACAGCAGAATCATGATCCCTGATTGGCTGAAGGTCAGAAGCACTGCAGGCCCAGGATCATGTGCTATATCCTCAAGTATAAAGGAAGCTCAGAACTTCAGACTTGCAGCACATATCTAAACTCAGTGGGTCTCAATAGTATTGAAGTTTGGGGGCACACACCTCATGGAATCCATGGGCAGTCAGAATGCTACGCACTAGGCGGCTGTCTGTTTTCACGATCTTATAGGACAAGTGATAACGCTCTGAAGAAAGAAAGAGAGAGTTAGTGATAACATGAGGCATACAGCTTGAGTACCCAGCAACAGCAAAGAACCTTGCACTATTTCAGTGGGCAAGAGAGTGCCATAATATTTCACACACTGCAGATATGCTTCATCACTAGTGAGTCTCTAGAGCACAATAGTGCCTGGCAAAGCAAAGGCTTGCACAAGATCCCTGTGCAACTCCATATGGAGCAGCATAGGGTGATGCATTGTTGGATTGTACCAACCAATCCCTCAGTGATCCAATTTCCACTTTTAGTCTGTCCATTCTTATTATGAGAAGAGGAACCATGTGTTTTCAGACTTTTCTGATACTGGATTCCCAACAAATATTTTCTTTATAGGTCTCTTCACAAGCAATTTTGCAACTCTCTGAAGTGTTATCCCAATATCTCCTGCACACCTGAAAATACGCTTAGAAAGTCAAGATAGTTTGGTTCATGCCATAGGCCCCACACTGACATGCACGGTAGTGCAGGAAGCACTGGTGCCAGAACTTTTAATATCCCCACCATAATACTAAAAACAGTCGTCTAATGTGGAGTTTCTCAAGGACCAGTCTGGTGAGATCTCCCTGACACAGTAAAGGAAGCTTGTCCCTGGTATCAAAAAGATTGAGAAACCACTGATCTAATGAATGAGACATGAGCAAAGGGAGCAGCATTGGACTTTAATGATGTTGTACAAATGCAAGGAGCAGGGGAGGAGTTGGGGGAGTAAGATAGTATTCATATTGAAAAATTAAAAAAGTCAATAGCCACAGGACAATAGAACCAAGAGCAGTAGTCATTACTGGAAGAAATAAAGAACTGATTAACAGAATTAAAAGATTACAGGACAGAGGGACAAATGTCCTTTATGTGTACTTATTAATTTAAGGGCATTCAAAGAAAGAAAAAAGAGACTGATCACAGGGCTCGAATGACAGATTGATAAATTAAGACAGAAGAATTGACATAAGGCTGAGAAACAGGAAGTAAACTCAGTGAAGAGCAACAGAATGAATCTCAAGAACTTTTTGTGCTGTTGAGATCTGGTCTCCAAAGGGAAGGGGTAGGAACCTCACCACTCCAAACATTCAAGCCTGGACTCTAAAACCCCAAAGAACAAGCCACAGAGAATGGCAGCCGCCTCAAGTTAGACTAGATGAACCCCAAGAGTACTGTCTAAGTTCCTATTAGACAGGACACCACCCCACTGTAAGATCCAAGGAGCTACAAGCAAACCCAAACTTATCAGCATACAAGCATTGATCTCTGACACAGGTTACTTTGTCCAAAGTTCTCCTCCCACAGGTTATCCTCCCTATCAAGAGGGCCATAAAACACTCCTATTTGGGCTGGACATCAGAGAAGCACAGATTATCAAGGGGGGGGGTAGGGGGAGTAGTGTCAAACACCTTAATGGAAAGAAGCCAAGTGCAATTCAGTCTTTTCCTATTTCTGCACATATACTCTGTGCCTTGGCAAAACAAGTGTTCTCATCAGCCCATAGGAGCATATCAATTCCTGCAGGTCCATTTGCAGAAGTTCTCTGGAACTAGAATGCTTTGGTTTCCCAGCCCCAATACCAAATGAGACATGACTTCCTTTTGTTTTGGTCTACTTTTTGACAGACAATGATGTACCAAGAAATTAAAGTTTATTATCACTGTTGCAGTTGAATCAAGAGAGGCAAAACTGCCTCAGGTTTTTGTTTTTAACTTCTTGACTATAAGGTGATGAATTTCTATCTAGAGATTCTAATTCAAATGCAGGTGAATACCAGAGCTGCACCAAATGAGTGAGGGAAAAACAGCCACTCTACTACACAGGCCTCTAGCTAGAGGATGTTTTTCAAACAGGTGGCTCCCAGTGTGCTGCTATCCTGATTAGGGTCAGCTATATTTATATCAACATTGCAAAATTACAACAAATCTTGCAAAATATGCCATGTAAGGTATCATTGGAAAAGTTGATTTACTGATTGATAAGCTGATCCGTGTGCGCATCATTTTTGGACTGCAAGCTATGAATGTGTGTGGTATTTATATATCTAAAATTTGTGCTGTACTACTGGGTGACATCCCAAGAGATTAGCACTAGCACTGTGCAGCCTGTTTGAGGGCCAACGGCTATACAATGAGCACGGAGTGAAGCCAGAGGCAAGGCTACACCTTTGAGTCATCAAGACGTAGCAGGACCATGCAAGAATAATTTTATACAGAAAGGGAATTCTGAGGCTTTCATATATATGTGCTGTGTGACTGTGTTTAGGTCAAGAGAAGCAAACCCTCATGGCAAAAAAATAAAAAAAAGCTGCACTACCTCCATTTTGTCTTCATTCCCGCTTATCATCTCTGAATCAATTATTCCACAGTTGAAGCTGTGAAACCAAGGACTGAGACCCATCCAGATACTGGATGTACATCCAAGAAACCATATAAGCCAGTAAACACCACTATTCCACCAAGAATCTGCTATACACAGACTTCAAGAAGTCATTTGTCTGTATCTGATTGCTTTGATCATTTAACATCTGATCTTGTTTCTTTCCTTTCACAATAAATGAATATTTTTAGTTGAAGGATTGGCCAGCAGCATGGTATTTTGATTAAGATCCAAACCAATATTGATCTGGTAACATGGCTGACTCTTGAGGAATCAGAAGACTATCTTGGTAAAACAAATAGTTTTAAATAAGTTCTCTCTTTGCTGGATCTAGTTGCTGATTGGGAGGCCAGAGACTGAAATGCAATAAAGGGGCTGTGTATTCTTAAGGTGCTTCTTGATGGCTCCTGATTCCACCCACTGGCTTTGTTCATGACAGTGGTGTACATAACAAAATGGAGGAACCAGAGCAACTGACAGAGGAATTGAAGCCAGGTCTTACAGGGATAACAGGAACATGGTGAAATAGTAATCATGACTAGGGTACAAGCATTAAAGGTTGCATGCTATTTAGGAAAGCTATAAAAGGCATAGATATACAATGCCACTCTACCATGAATGAGGCAGACTGTAAAGAAGTTAGAAGCAAATGAAATTGATAAGTATCCACCTGGGTAAAAATCGTATTAGGGAAGGAAATTACAAGTGTTTCTCCTGGGATACTGCTTGGGGTATGCCACAGATCACCAGGATCTGATCTGGACATGGATAGAAGCTTCTTTAAGGCCTTTCATGAACTGAATACTACTGAGAAGTGTATGAATATGGGAGACTAACTCCCCAAATATAAATTGGAGGACATGTGATAGTGATGATACTAGGTCTCAGATTTTGCCTGGATACAACAGCTGATGAATTTCTTCACCAAACAGCTACCTAACCAACAAGAGGGGGCGTCATCTTAGATTTAGCATTGGTGACTAGTGTAGACCTCAGGAGAACTGGTTGTAGGGAACAACCTTGGTTCAAGTAACTACAAGCTGATTCACTTCAAACTTAATGGAACAAAAAAAATCTGACTAGGGATTTTTATATATATAATTAGCTCCTTTGAAGTCACAGGGATTAGTTGGAGAAGCAGATTCGACTGAAGAAATCTTGGATTTAAAGGTGGAGGAGGCTTGGAATCACTTCAAATCAAAGTTGCAGAACTATCTGAAGGAAGGGGAAAAACTCCTAAGCAAGAGTTGTAGACCCAGCTGGATGAGTATCTGAGGCAGGTGATTAAGAGAAAGCAGAAAGCCTACAAGGAGTGGAAAGCAGGAGGGATTAGCAAAGAAAGCTAACTCTTGGAGGCCAGAACATGCAGAGAAAACATGAAAAAGACCAAAAGTCAGAGTTAGACCTTGCAAAGGGAATTAAAACCAATATTAAAAAAGTTCTATAGACATATAAAGAAAAAGAAAGAAGTGGACCACTAAGCACCAAGGATGAGGTGGGGGTTAAGGATAATCTAATCTAGGCATGGCCAATATCTACTAAAACTTTGCCTCCATTTTTAATGAAGCTAATGATGAGCTCAGGGATAGTTAATTTGGCTAATGAGAATGAGGATATGGAGGTAGAAACCACCACATCCGAAGCAGCAGCCAAACTCAAAATTACATAATGGACTAAATCAGAGGACTCAGATAATTTCCATCCAAGAATACTGAAGGAACTAGCACATGAAATTGCAAGCCCATTAATAAGGATTTTTAATGAACATGTAAACTCAGGAGTTGTACCATGGTTAACTATCAGCCTGTTAGTTTGACCTCAGTAGTATTCAAGTTTATGGAAAAAATGTTGAAAGAGGAAGTAGTTAAGGATAGAGGTTACTAGTAATTGGGATGAAATACAACATGGCTTTACAAAAGGTAGATCATACCAGACCAACCAGATCTCCTTGAATGTGAGTGTGTGAGAGAACGCGCAGATTTTTGGACAAAGGGAATGCAGTGGAACTAATTTACTAAGATTTCAGTAAGGCATTTGATACCATTCCACATGGAGAATTATTAGTTAAATTGGGGGAAAAAAAACAAAACAGTGATTAACATGAAAATAGAAAGGTGAATAAGGAACTGGTTAAAGGGAAGACTACAAACGGGTCATATCAGTCTGGAGGAAGGTTACTAGCAGAATTCAAGGATCAGTCCTAGGACCAAATCATATTTAACCTTTTTATTACTGACCTTGGCACAAAATACAGTAGCACGCTAATAAAGGTTGCGGATGCCACCAAGTTGGGAAGTGTTGCCAACACAGAAGGATTGAGATATATAGGAAGATCTGGATGACCCTGTAAACTGGAATAACTGGATAAATTTAAATAGTCAAAAGTGCAAGATCATGCATTTAGTGACTAAAGAATTTTTCGTATAATATGGTGATGCATCAGTTGGAAATAACAGAGAAGAATGACTTGGGTGCACTCGATCAGAGAATGACTATGAGCCACCAATGTGAAGTGGCCATGAGAAAAGCTAATGCAATCCTAGGACACATCAGGTGAAGTATTTCCAGTAGAGATAGGAAGGTATTAGTACTGTTATACAAAGTGCTGGTGATGCTATTTGGAACAGTGCCTCCAGCTCTGGTCCTACATGTTAAAGAAAGATGAATTAAACTGGGACAGGTGCAGAGAAAGGGCTACAAGGATAACCTGTGAACTGGAAAACCAACCTTATAAAAGGAGATGAAGAGATCCTGCTTGTTAGCTTAGCTAAAAGAAGGTTATGGGGAGATGTATTTATAGAGAGATAAATCCTAGGGAAGGAGAGGAATTATTTAAGTTCAGCATCAACATGGACTCAGGAATAAATGAATACAAAAATTGGCCATCAGGAAGTTTAGTAAAATTAGATGCAGGTTTCTCATCACATAAGTGATGTTTAAAACAGCCTTTCAATGGCTGGGGGGGGGGGGGGGCAATGCAAAAAAACCCTGACTTCTAAACTGAGTTTGATAAATTTATGGAGGGGATGGTATGATGGCACAGCATATTTTGTCAATTGATCGACCTTTGACTACTGGTGGTGGATCTGCCAATGGGCTGAGATGGAACAGCTGAGTTATTATGAAGAATTCTTTTTTGGATGCCCTGGCTAGTGAGTCCCCACATGCTCACTGTTCAATTAATTGACATTTGGGGTTGGGAAGAGGTTTTCCCCCAGTGCAGACTGGCAAAGGCTGAGTTTTTTTGCCTCTTTCTTTAGCATGGGGCACAGCTTACTTACTGGTGAATGCTCTATACACTAAAGTCTTTAAACCAGGATTTAAGAACACAGAACTAACCTGTGATTGAGTTATTAATTACAGGAGTAGGCAAGTGAGGTTGTGTGACCTCCATTGTGCAGGAGGTCAGACTATCAGGGATCTGAAACTCATTTGTTATGGCAGGCCAGATTTGACCTACATATACTTCAAGTGAGTCATATACACTATAAATCAAAATACTAGGGCCCATACACTTGTTGCATCAGAGTGCTATGTATGGGAAACTACAATTCATGATACCATTCTTTCTCCCTAACACACAGACTGTGGTCTTGCAGTATCACAAAGTGCAATCTAGCATACCCAGGGCTCTAACACCACAAGACCTGACACTGTTAGGAAGAGTGTGGTCTCAGAGCACAGTTGCAAGCAGAATGGATGGAAGAGATTCATGGGCCACATCCAGCCCACATGTTTGACACCTCTGAACTAGATTATACTGATTCCTTCTGAACTTAAGAGTCAGACACTGGCTGGTGAATTTCCAAAGGGATAGCTGTGTTAGTCTAGTCCAGTAAAAAAAACCAAGGAGTCATGTGGTACTTTAAGACTAAGATTTATTTCTTGCATGAGCTTTCGTGGGAGAAAATCCCACTTTGCCAGATGCTGCAAAAAAATAAATCTGTTAGTCTTAAAAGTGCCACATGACTCCTTGGTTTTTTTTTTTACTGGCTGGTGAGTCTACCTTCAGTTAGAACCACCAGTTTTGGAAAACCTTCTCCTTTTGCAGTCTGCCCTGACCCTGGCATTTTCAGGCATGTTACATAGATCAGTGGTTCCCAACCAGTGAGCCAGGGCACACTGGTGTGCTGTGGCAACACCCAAAGTGCACCATAAGCATCCCCGAGAGCTGGAGTTAAAGTTCCCTCCCTGCTCAGCCCACCCACCTAGGCTGTGCAAGGCTGGAAAAAGGCAGGTGTTAGTAAGGGGGAAGGTACCAGAACACAGTCCTGGCCCCCTAAAAATAGAGGAAGGCACTAGAACAGGGAGTTCCAGGGGTCCCCCTAAAAATAGCAGGGGCAGCCAGAATGCAGAGTTCTGGTGGCTCCACCTTAAACCTGGCTCCACCTTAGGCCCAGCCAGCTGGGAGAGCGTGAATCTCCCCCTGCAGGGCAGAGCAGCTTGTCTGCCATCCTGCAAACAGCCCAGGTAAGGGCTTTGGTGGGGGAGGGCTGCTGGGGTTTGTGTGGGGCAGGTGTGTGTGTGTAGCAGAGGGTGTGTAGTTGGGGTGTGGGTGGCTGTGTGTGGGAGAGGGTGTGGCTGGGGGCTGGACACCTAGTTCTGGCCCCTGTAGTGATGGGAGGGTCCATCACAGGCAGCAGTGGGATGGGGCGGGGGGGGGGCAGAGAATGGGACCCACTGGGTTGGGAGGGAACAACAGTGGGGTGAGGAGGGAGCCACTGTGGAAAAGGGGGAAGTGGGTGCTGCACCATGCTCCCCTGCTCTGCCTTCCCACTCCCTAGGTGCCCCCTGACTAACAAAGTCACTTGTGCTGTTCCCTGTATGGCTGCCCATGTCCTCTTTTGCCACCCTTGCCTTGCGGTGCTCCTCACACTCACTCCTACCATTGCACACGGCTCTTGACCCCCCGTTTTGCCCCCCTCCCGCTCTGCTACCCCTACTGCACCCACATAGCAGCATTTCCGAAACACTGTGCCATGGTTCATGAATATTCATAAGTAATTTAAGTTAATTTGCATAGTCATGCAGTTTTGTTTTGTTTTTTAAATGGTGGCGTGCCTCGAAAAATTTGAAGGTATCAAAGTGTGCCACGGCAGAGAAAAGGTTGGGAACCACTGACCTAGACACATGAGTCACACCCAGCACTGGCTGCAACAAGAAAGAACTGTGACCAAATCCCAAAATACAGTCAATCCAGACAGCTCTTCCTGATGCATCTCCTCTTGCACCTTAAGAACAAGAAGGCATCTGCTTGGAGCTCCCCAACACTTCTCATTGCAATAGGCCTACAGTTGGCACAGGCAATCGCACTCACCTCCAATCAGACGGACGTAATTATCTTTTGTAAGAATGGCTTCTGCATGAAACACCAATATGGGGATCCTCCTGCAGCCACCTGTCCACATGATGCATGGGTGATCCCTGCAACAGAGAAATCGTTAACACAACCTGAGATCAGCTGAGTTGCACGCATACTGTATATTACACACAATGAAGGGGTCCTTCATAGGCCCCCCCACACAGCAGCATCATATGCTTGCACATCAGCCTTGCAAGTATGATATGAAGGCTCAAGTGGGGCAGTGTAGAGTACTGAGGAAATCCTAACCCAAAACCTTACCTTAGGTCCAATCCAGAACCAAGCTAGTCTCATTCACAGGAGGAACAGCCACTCTCCACAACACAGGTCTCTATCTAGTTGTATGACATTCTCCAGGTAAGTGGTACAGCCAATGCTGGGTGCCAAGAACTAGAGAACAAAGCCATATCCAGAAAGCCCCTCCTGACATCTCTTCCCTCCTTCATTTTGCCTTGGGCTTTTATATTTTATTTTATGACTAACTGGCTAAATAACTTGCATGACTTCTGCAAAAGGAGCCAGCTAGAGGTCTCAGAAAACATAGCTCTACACAAAGGAGAGTCCACACACCCTAGGACAGAAAAAACACAGCACTAGTGCCAACATGCACATTCTCAGCCCCATGCTCCCCTGCTTTGCTTGGGTGCCACTCCCCAGTGTAAGAATTGCTGCATATCCATGCTCTGCTGCACAGCTTCAGATCTGTGCTCCCAAGCAAGCCAAGTGGCCACCATGCTGGCATCATGAATTCAAAATGAACAAGCAACAAGATTCACACATTGGCTACACAGCTAAGGTCACTATCTGCACCCTTACTTTTTAAGTTGTGTCAAAGAGACTGCAGCCCAGAATTCTACAGGGTTGTCTATGGCCACTCAGCAGCCTGTGAAGTTTACAGGTGATGACCCAATGATGTATTTTGAGCCATGAAGCCAGGCCATGTTGCAGACTGGGAACTGTAGCATCTATCACAGGGGCAAAGTACTGAAATCTGTTCACTTTGATCCCAGTTCAGTCCAACCATCAGCTGGGTAGTTTGGGCACTGCCTTCTGCATATCAGTTTTACTTCTGCTCTTCAGTTCTACAAACTTTTTTTAAGTTATTTTTTGTTAAATTATCTAAACACAGCATGACCCCACTACAAGATAAACCTCAGAACAGGAATCTAAGTAGAAGCTGTCTTGTACCGAACAAAAGCATTAAGGCTGGCTAAACTATCAGTGCCCTGTTGTGACAACTGCTAGGCAACATCTCACTAGGCAGCATCAACAAGACACTGCGGAAAAGCTCCAAACTATGAAAGTGCAAGAACACAAATTTGTGTATGTTCAAATGCTCAGGACTGGGATGGAGTGCCATATTCATCAGCAGCTCAGGGGCCTGCTTTACCTGGACTGGAACAGCCAGCCCCATAACTTGGAAAGAAAAGCCTGTAATGAGAACAGATAGTATGACTAACATGTCTGTACAGCTTATGAATGCTGGCTAATAGTGTGAAATTGCCTTATCACAGAATGCTCCTCTATGTACATCCACCATGGGTTGACTATTTATAGTATGCTGCACCAGACTAAGGACAATGGAGAGTACTTGACTTTAACAACCTACTCTGACCAGACAACAAATATGCTGAGCAGGTTGGCTGGAGCTAGCTAGGAGAAAGTAATTCCCCACCTTGTCCTCAAGGAGTGAGGAAGTGGAGAGGAGAACTTGTGTTTTAGAATCCTGTACACAGTGACTGTGCATTTAACATGTTATACTAGCCTCATGCACCTTGAGGAGGTAAACTGTTGGCGCAGAACCTCGATGGAGCTCTGAGAAAGCGTGAGACTGAGGGTCAGCTCTGGAGTAGGGGCTGGGTGATGGACCACATGGCTGCACCTTGAGGCAGGAATGTTCAAAAGATTGGCACCTCAACTGTGTGCCCAGAGGTTTTAGAACAGTGGCAGTAACTGGTTTCCAAGTCAGACTCTGGGTAATTAAAAATATCCAGGGACCCAGCCATTCAGTGAATAACAGAGGAGATGCTGCACTAGAACTGTGGGAAGATTTTAAGCAGATGAATAGAAATGCAGTAGAAACTTTTGAAAGCTGTTGTGCAAATGTGAGAGCACAGAAGGCAAAATTTGTCACTCAGCTCAGAATCCTTTAACCCACAGTTCAGGAAATCAAAACACAAATAGTTACATGAAAGCAAACAGCCTAGGAGGGGGTACAACATCCTCTATCTACATGGATCCATCAAAAAGAGACATACAGAAAGGTGGATGAGCAGAGCACAGTTTTCTGTTATTGTTTTCTGTGCCTTCTTCAGATGCATGCCAGGGAAACATTGCTTGTTTTGCCTGGTCAGCATCCCTATTAGGAGAGGCTAAAGCCCAGGGTCTGTGCTGACTGCACTGCAGCAGATACTATTTTGCTAGGCCTGCATCAGACTGCGTGCCAAGAAAACACTATTTAAAGTTCCTAATGCAGCCAGTCAACTGCAAGAGTTAACACTCGGTCACCACAGAACTCCAGGATACAAGATGACTCAGTGTAGTAGGATAAAATAGTGTCTCTCGCCTCCAATTCTTGCTTCAAATCCCCCCAGGTTGATAGTGGAGCCCAAAGATCTATTCAGGCAACATGCAGTGTTATTGTAGCTGTGCTAGTCCCAGGATAATAAAGAGACTAGATGGGTTAGGTAATCTCTTTTATGAGACCAGCTTTTCTTGATGAGAGATAAGCTTTTGAGTTTACACACAATTCTTCATAAGAGCTTTATATAAACTCAAAAGCTTGTCTCTTACCAACAGACATTAGTTCAGCCAATACGAAATAAATCAGTGGCTTCAGTTAAATTAACAAGCAGGTGCCTATATCACACAATCACCAGTACAACTGCCTTCCCTTGTACAAACTCAAAAGAAAGGCTAATGTATGAAAGAACCACAAAACAAACTCCCCTAGAGCACTTTGGGTAATGCACAAATGATTCTGTCTCCAGGGTCCCTTCTTTGAAGAATGGGCATTAACCAGGGGTTTCTGCTCATGCTCCATCTGGATCCCCATTTTTATATTCTTTGACTCCATTTAGTTCTGAGCTCAAAGATCCCTCCCTTATCTGCCCATCACCACAGTAATAAAATAGGGCATTTCACCAGCAATGAGCTCTTTAAAAAGAGTCATTTAGTAACACAGCCTCTGGGTATAGACAAGCAAATGCACAAAGCAGTATCTGCATACACCCCATCCCCTGCACTTCTAGACAGAGGTGCACAAGAAGGCACCTGCGGTGGCACCTTCAAGACCAAAATAGTGTGTGGGCCCCTCTCCACATAGGATATGAGAGATCATTCCCGCCCCCCCAGAACTTCTAACATACAAGACCAAATGACCATTTAAACATTTTCTTTCCCTAAATAAAAGCAAACACCATCTGTGCTCCTCCTCAACCTGACCAGTGCACCCATCAGGACACAGAATCCTCACACCCACTCACACTTGGGTACTGCTCACCACAGGACCACTGGCAGCAGCACCAAGTCTGAGCACAGACTGATACCTCATGTAAGTGGGAAGAGAGTCGAGACAGCAGGAAGGGGCTTTAGGTTAAGCTCTGCCCTGAGGATTTGCAGCGAGGCCACAACGCCTGAGAGTATCCTACAAACGACTGTACACATTGATCCTGAGCATGACCTTGTTCACTTGGTGCAGAGACTGTCGGACTGCATTCTGACTGAAGGAGGCAAACGTGGGCACTCCTACACCTTCCTGGGGATGTAGGAGGACAAGTGACCCACTTGATTTATCTGGAGCACTTTACAGGGTCAGCTTTAGGAAGCCTTTGCCTCTGAGCCCTGGCTCTACTGTGCCTGGTGTTTGAACAAACATTTGAACTCAGCTGGTTAATGTAGACTCAGCTAATGGGGGAAACCAACACCGTTCTGGAAGTGGATGGCCCTGGAACAGAGATGGAAGGAGGTATGGACAAAGTTGGTGGTTATGGATAACAGGAACTTAAACATTAGTGGAAGTATCATAGCACCTGTTAAGCTTGCAAAAGAACATGAGGGGCAGGAAAGCTCAAATGCCCTACTTAACACAGTAGGGCTGCTCTGCAATTCCTTGCTCCCATAGATAAAAAAAGTAAATGCAGCCAGCAGGCCCGTGGGCCATCCAGATTTCCTCAAATAGCACCAAAGAGAATTCACCCCTTGTGAGAAGGGCAGCAAGAGGTAGGAAGCCAGAAAATGGCTTCCTAAAGAGAAATGAGTTGAGGCCTCATCCCCTTCCAGGGACCCCCTCTCCAAAGGAACAAGAGGTGTTTTAGGCTCCCCAGAGCAAGGAATTCACCACCTACCAACACAGTGCATTGATGGCGAAGCACAGCTACAGTTCAGGCACTGTATGTTTTTACTTACTCTTGCCCTTTTACCACCTCTTCCTCCTCAGAGGACGAGCCAGTTTCCTCCAGGTCCCGAGCCATCCCAATTGGCATCTCATATGGAAGTTTTCATGCAGTCCAGACAGTGGTTTCACACCCTTTCATGCAGAACTAGTGGATCTAGCCAGTGCAGCTTCCTGCAACAATCAGGGTTATGAGTACATGACTAATAAGAATAGACAGGAGCAGTGGCTCCCAACATTTTCTCTGCCATGGCACACCTTGTGACCTTTAATTTGAGGCACACCGCTATAATTTCCAAATGAACTCATGAATATTCAAGAGCCAATGAACCAATCCAGAGCTCTGAGTGTTTTATCAAAAACTTTTGTGGCACACCAGCTCTGACCTTATGGCACACCTGTGTGCCATGGCACACTGGTTGGGAAACACTGGATGGTGACACAAGCCAACTCAGCGCATCCCTGATGGTTTCCAATGCACACCCCATCAAGTAAGACATAAACCCTCCTGTCAAAGGGTATAAATAAACCACTTGCCACCAGGAGTAGGAATAAACTTCCTCTAGGACGGGACTAATTGTCAATTCTTGCCCTGTCCTCTAAACCATCACGTTCTGGCCACTAGTCCAAGACACCAGACTAGATGAAGCATTGCTTGAGACAACCACTGCTATTTTGTATCTGTTAATCTAAGTGCCACAGGACTCCTTGCCTTTTCTCTTTTTTTTTTTTTTTTTGGCGCTTTATTAGACTAACACAGCTGCTCCTTTGGAACTTTGCTATTCTTTAGTGACAGATACTTTCTGGGGCCCTCAGAAGCATGCCTTGAAAAACCCACACCACCACCCCCCATCTCACAGCTCCAGTGCAGGGAGCCCCAATCAGTGTTTCCCAACCAGTGTGCCACTGCACGCAGGTGCGCCTCAGTCCTGAGCAGCCGTGCCACGGAATTTTTGGAAAAACTGCTCAGACTTGAGCACTGGCTCAGGAAGATTCACGCGTCCATTTGGCGACTATAGGGCGGTGCGCCTCAAACTAATTCAAGGCATCACGGCTTGCCATGGCAGAGAAAAGGGCGGGAAGCACTGATCTGGGTGGCCCAAGGGGAAAAAGTTACATTCCCGCATGCCTGACTCAGCGGGAAAAGCTCCGGCCGCTTCACCTCCCACTCCCGCCCCGGCTGGCCTTGTAGGGAGAGGCTTTAGTCAAAGACGCGCCGCGGGGCTCGGCGGAGGGTAACTGGGGGACGCGGCCCGGCTTCCCGCGGAGCGCAGGCGAGAGGCTCCGCCGCTCTCCTCAGGCTTTATCGCCCCACGCCGCCCACTCGCCGCTAGGGGGCCCGGCCGCGCGGCGGGGAGGCAGCCCGCCCTGGGGCCAGCGGGCCCGGGACACCAGCAGCCTCCGCCGCCCGGCATCCCCGCAGGCCCGGGTGTCTCGCGGAGACCCTCCTACCTCCAGCCTCATCCTCCGGGCTCCGGCAACCCGACGCCGGCGGCCGACGCTTCCCCGTTACTACAACAACCAACAGCGGGCGGGCAACGGCCCAAGCGCCTACTGCGCAAGCGCCAGCAGCTCCGTCACGGTCACGCCTCCACTGCGCAGGCGCAAGGCCCGCCTCCCCGGCAGCGCGCAAGCGCACATCTTGCCGCTCTATCTACGGCTTCCGTCGGCTCCAATTCGGTGAGCGAGGAAACCAGCCCATTGCCTGGGCCGGTTTTTACGTCACAGCACCTCAGGGGGCGGAGCCGCGTTCTTCCATTTGATTCCTTTTAGGATCTATCAATCCGTGTGGCGCGTGAGGGGAGGTGGGTCTAACAACCAATCAAGGCAGGGGCTGTGGTAACAAGGAGCCAATCAAGGCGCACAGCACCAAGAGGCGGGGCTGTTGGTGTGCAGGGGGCGGGGCGTCACTGGGCTGTGGGGCTGGTGGTGGCAGGTGTGGAGAGGTGGGAGAGGTAGTTGTTGGCTGGGGTGCAGCGTGCTGGGGGCTCGGGGGAGGCCGTGGGATGGCTGGGGCAGGGAGGGCTCTGGGAACCTGCCTGCAAAGAGCGGCGGGAAGGTGATGGGAGTCAGGGGCCGCGAGAGATCAGGGCAGAAAGAGCTGGGGGCTTGAGAGGGAGGCGTGGGGCAGGAAGAAGTGAAGGGGTAGTGGAGTGGGGGCATGCAAGTCTGTACACTGGCAAGTAGGATGCAATAACTTGGGGCATCAAGCCTTGGTATCCTGGGTGTCATGCAGGGGGAGAGAGAAAAGTGGGGAAGATGCACCAAAGGGTTCTGAACAGGACCTGCTTGGTCAAGTTTGGCCTAATACCCAGAGAATTAGTGAGCTTCACAGCAAGACACCAGTGGCATGTTTTTCCATCCCCTTTCAGTGGCCATATGGACTTCTTCCTCTGTCTGATTTGGGGTGGTGTAGTCCTCTTCTGGTTGAGGCTGGTCTCTATGCGAGTCTGTGGGAAAAGAAGGGAACTGTCTCTGGTGTCTATAGAGAAACCTGGACCTTGGTTTAGGTGGCAAGGCTTCTAGGGGATGGAATCCTTGTGGTTTCCTTGTAAGATGCTGATCTCCTGCCTTTGTCCCCAGGAGGCGGGTGTGTGATACCAGAGCATGATGAGCCGTTTTCTGAATGTGTTGCGCAGCTGGCTGGTTATGGTGTCTATCATCGCAATGGGGAACACCCTGCAGAGCTTTCGTGATCACAGCTTCCTCTCCGAGAAGCTGTACACAGGCACACCAACCCTTGGTAAGGAGCCAAAGTTACCCTTCCTGCTCATCAGTGAGATGTCAGCCATTCCTCATGCTTCAGCTTCCTGTTCCAAGTCCTGGAGGACTTTTGTCCACATCTCAGAAGTGAGCCACAATTTGGGTCTTAACCTCTTATAACACATATGGTAGCCCAAACTCACAAGAGCAACCAGAACTATCCCTTCTTGGCGGCCCCGGTCTTCTCTGGAGTACTAGCCGCTGTACTATTTACAGCCTTGGGTCACCTGCTGACTAAGGTCTGGAACCTTTCTATGGAAGAGTTGGGACTAGATACGGCCCTTTCACCAAGTCCACAAATGCTGCTGTGCAGTAGCTCCAGGTAGCAGACAGCACCAGTCAACAACCACAGCAATGCACTTTTGAAGTGAGCCTAGTATGGCTTCTTGAGCTCTGGACATAGCCTTGGTTCCTTTTCCCCCTTGAGGTCTGTGGTTGCTGGCGAAACACCCACTCAAAAACCTTAAATCATCTATGAAATCTTGCTATTCTGCCTTGAACATTGTAGATGTCACTGCATTAGTTGGGAGGAGGTCTCGTGCTCTTCGTCCCTCCATCACTTTGCTCAGCCTGCAGACAGAGCATTCATTTCTCCTCATCTGTTTCTTATCTGCACAGTGAATGGTCTCCAAGCTCGGACCTTTGGCATCTGGACCCTGCTCTCATCAGTGATTCGCTGCTCCTGTGCCATTGACATCCATAACAAGACGTATGTAAGGGAAACATGAGAGAAGGGGTGTCCCTTTCCCCATGCTGTATACTTGTCACCGTTACAACAGCTCTCTCCTGTCCCCTTACGGGGTAGCTCTGGCTGTTGCTGGGAGTCAATAGTTGCTTCCTAAAATCCCCTTACTGGGCTCCTCTTCAGGTAGGGACGTATGGTCTTCCCTTGAAGCATCTTAGCCAGTAACTCAAGATGGGGGATTAATAGCTGTTCTTTCAGTATTCCTTACTGGCCAGCTGTTGGAGTTAAGAGGGCTAACTACTGGTCCCTGAATGGTAGGAGGAGGGGCTTCTCACTTGAAATCAGCTCTTTAAGATGGAGCTGATAATTAGCAGATCTGACATGGACTTTTAAGCTCTATTGTGCCTCTGAGCCTCATTCTGGACCCCTCAGCTGGAGATCTCCTTATCCTGGTGATACTGGCTACCTAGCAACACTGCTGTCAAACTGGTGGATGGCAATTGTTTGGCAATTTGTCCCAAGTCACCTGTTGTGCACTCTGCGGTGGGGCTGAAAGGAGCACATGCACATGTAAATGTGCAGGTGCTGGCCAGTGAGCTGTCTTGATGAGGGCTATCATCTACCTTATTTCGGTTGGATGGGCACTGAGGTTGGCTGTTTATTTCTCTGATAAGAAGGGAACTTCTGACAGCAGTCTCAGAACAGGTTGCCTTCTGTTTGTATCTCATACACACTGACGAATAATTCTGTGTGATGGAGGTAGGGGCTGGTGGTTCTGTCTGCTAGGTAGATTTGTGGAGGGGGTGAACTCCGGCTAGTTGGGTATGTCTGTGGGTTGAGGGACTGCTGGCAGTTGCCATGATGAGGGCAAATTGTGATCAGCTGGTTGTGGGGTTTTTTTTGTTTGTTCTGTTGGTGGGTTGTTTTTTTTTAAGGATTTTGTGTTGTAATTCAGCTTGCAGCAATTTGCGGTCATGGTCCCTAGAGGGCAGCAGAGCGCTGGTATAAAATCCGCTTGGGCATTGGATTTGCAAACACCCAAAGTCAGTGTCTCCCCCCGAGTTATGGGCACCTCCACTGTTGCCTCTCCTTGCCCCCTCACACTCTTACCACTGCCCTTGTACACTCACATACGTCTTATCCCCCTCTTCCCCTACTATGGTAATCCATGCATGATGTCCCTGAACTTCTGCCAGACAAACATGGGAACCCACCAGGCATTTTGCAGGTTTTCAGAGAAGAATGGTGCTGTAAAAGGACATGGGAATTGATCTGAGAATACTGGGTGGTGATGGGGGCTCAGACAGGGAGATGTGGAGTCAGAAGAGGGAGTGGCCTGGGTGGGTTCCCATGTTTGAGCGTCTCTGCTTCAGTTAAACCTGCCTACAGCTGGATGTCAGGGGCTGTTCCTGTGGTGTCCTCCCTCACTGAACAGCCCATCCTTGAACCAAGGAGGCCATGCCTGTCCTTAAAGACTGAATTCCCTTTGACCTTGTCCCCTTCTGAGACATTCTCTCATCATCACTATCTCTGTACAGTTGTGTTTGGTTGTCTTTCCAAAGTCCCAGAGAACTGGATGCCACCCTGAGCTCTGGTCTCCTGGGGCTATCTGAGAGCATAAGAGAGCTGCCTCCCTCTCCCATTCTGCAAGGGATAAGTGCACTGACTCTTCTCCCCTACCTCTTTCCCAGCTCTGTGCCTCACCCAGGCCACTCCCTCTTCCCCATGCACTCAGCAGTCCTGCCCCTTCCCACTGAATCCATTGCCTCTCCTGTCCTGGCCCCCATCACCACCCGGTATTCTTGGATCAACTCTCATGCCTTTTTAAAGGACCATTCTCCTCTGATATCCTGTAGAATGCCTGGTGGGTTCCCATGGTTGTACTGCAGTAAGGTCCATCTCTCTCTTGCTTACAAGTAAAAAGTTTTTTTTCTTCTCATTGCCAGTCCTGAAAACTTACCCTGGGCTGTGCAGGTCAAGCAGGATGCTTTTCTTCTTGCACATAATCAGTAGAGAAGTTTCATCAGGACAAGTGCCATCTGTAATACCATCTGTGCTGCCCCATTACTTCATAGCAGTTTGATGTAACTGATTGGAACTTTAATTTGACTATGACACATTGACCAAAAGAGAATCCAACTCATTCTTTTATCTGGGTTGACTCCAAAGGGCTAACAGAAGTAAAAAGCTTCCAAGATTATTTCAGTCACAGAAGGTGGGAGCTCTGACTCTGCTACCTAGTAAGGAAGGGCCCAGCAAAGTGAAAAGAGGCCATCAGTACCTAGTCACTTCAGGGAATAAGGAAGGATCTACACTGAAAAATACTCCATTGTTGACTCTGTTCCTGAATCAGATCATCCTAGAGCTTCTCAACTGGAGTTGAGAACTGTTTGAGTCCAGCATAGACAGAACCAAACCTTTTAATGCCTCATTACAAAAAGCACCCTATGCTTATCCTTAGGCCCTCTCCTCGACAGTACTATTTGCACTATAGCAACCATCCTTCTAGCCCTGATTGGCATGGGTTAGGGAAATGTATTTTCAACAATGGGTAACTTTTACCATGCAGTAAAGGCTATAACACTTCTTGTATGTTATGGACACAAGGAAGACCTTGAGAGAAAATGCCTGATGCACTGAAAAGGCAGGGGGGGAACCTGTTGTTTCCACATCCTGCCAGTGCTAGAACTGGGTCTCTTCCCATAGTGTTGAGGATAAACTGTCTGGCTTGCTCTGTCCCCTCCCTTTGCCATCCTTATGCCCTCACTCCATGCTACGCAGTAACCCCTCTCTCTCTCTCTGTCTTTGTTCCCTGGCAGCCTCTATCACATCACACTCTTGACCTTCTTTGTGGCCCTGGGCCACTTCCTCTCTGAGGTGTTTGTTTACGGCACAGCAGCCCCAACAATTGGTGTCCTGGCACCCCTGATGGTGGCAAGTAAGTACAGCCTGAGCTCACTCCATGATTCCCCTTGGAACTAGTGGGCTGGGGTAGAGCTCAGATAAAGGGGATGGGAGGAGGTAAAGTTCCCTTCCTCTGGGCAGTGTTTCTGGCACCCATTTGCTTTCCATCAATTCTCAGGTTTCTCCATTCTGGGCATGTTGATTGGGCTGCAGTACCTGGATGTGGAAGCAGCATCACGAAACAAGAAGAGAAACTGATGCCAAAGGGATCCACGTATGTTAGACTCACCTGCCTGCTGCTTCCACATGTTCCCTGCCAAACTCCTGCTATCTTGCCTTCCTGGCCCCCTCTCTGCTTTCCTAACGCCTGGCCTCTCGCAGTCAGATCACTGTTGGATTTTTTGTTAGTTACTCTTCTTTAGCAGCTGATTTCATCTGTACAGGCAGTGTTTTAACTGTGACCAGTGATAAAAGCCCTGGCCTAAGCCTGTGGGGCTGTCCTGCTGTAGGCATTGCCTAAGACAGCCTCAGCTGCCAGGCTAGCAAGAGGACCAGTTCACAGCCGTGCCCAGCAGGGTTCTCTCCCCCTAGTATCCTACGTAGGGAGGAGGAGTAGAGCTACCTATGATCCACTGGAGATCTTGGGGGGGGAGACACCAAGTCCAGCCCTTGGTGCTGCTGTGTATGTGCATGTGTCTGTATTCACAAGACAATTTGTAATAAACAAAGGAAATCAAGGAAGATGCCAAATCGTGTCTTCTGCTAGAAAGACAGAGGCAAGAAGGGAGTGACAAGGAGCAACCACTTTTAGCTGTCTCTCACTGTGGAGGGTAAGTCAGCCCTCCTATCTGTCTGAAGCCTTCCTCCAGTCTCCAGTTCACAGCCTGTTGACATATGAAGTTCTGTGAAAAATCTGTTGCTGCTTTCTCTCCTTTCTCTAGTTTAGGAGGGTGAATGAACTGAACATAGCTTTTCATTTACTTCTTCCTGTGTGGCTACTACCCAGGTCCAGCAGACGCTTTGTGCATGATGTGCTGCATGTGAAAGCAGTTGATGGGAGTTATCAGGAGTGGGAATATTAGAGGATGTGGGGGAGAAGACGCACCAGAAGACTGATAATTGCTTCTGATCCCTGGGCCAGGAGCCCCTGCTCTGTTCAGTGTCACTACCCAAGCATTTCCAGTGAGAAGGAAGGGCATGAAGAGGTGTGTTAGCCACATAATACCCATTGTGTAGCACAGGGCTGGACCTATCCCTTTGTATGTCCATTATTGGGTGCTCATACAGCTGCATGGTATATTCCATGGCCACAGTTCTGACGGCGGTAGACTCCATGGGGACAGCTTAGTTTATAGACAGCTGCACCAATATACTTGTAAAATACAAGTTACACCTAAAATACAAGGAATCCACTGAATATTTTCCAAAGACCTTGTGAGATCACAGGCCTGGGTCACTCCTCCAACCCCAAAATTGTCTTACAATAAATTAGAAACTGGTGGAGGAAGGCCAGAGTTAACAGAAGCCCATTCTCCCTTAGAGATACAGGGAAGACAACACTGGTCCAGGGTCACACCTTGCATTATCAAGCATCAGTCCAGTGGCTCCCAAATTGTAGCCTGCAGAGCACTTAATGGTGGTCTGGAAAGATGATAGGTCACATGGTGACAACTCTGCTTATTTCCAGTTGCTTCAACAGGTTGCCAGGCTCTTCATTGCACAGAGGAGTCTGGAGGCCTGCAGAAGCAGATGGGGATGAGGAAGTGTCACCCTAATTGCTTCTTCTATAGGCTACTGAGGAGCAGGGAAAACAGAACCGCTTCCACCAACCAAGGGATCTGGAGCTGCCAGCAACCAGCAAGACAGGATGCCAAAGC
Organism: Podocnemis expansa; assembly: GCA_007922195.1. NCBI lineage: Eukaryota > Metazoa > Chordata > Testudines > Podocnemididae > Podocnemis > Podocnemis expansa. The sequence goes on from ML681963.1 coordinate 61,365,443, forward strand.
CAATATACTGAAAAGCGCAGAGGACTAGGTAGGAAACATGCAACTGGGGGGAAAGGGAAGAGGCTGAGGAATAGAAGAGATGGGAGGGGAGAGAAAATAGAGGGCAAAGGTAGAGAACACAATTAGCTTTTTCATGCCACTTCAAAATATCTATCACCATTTTCATAATCTTTGTCATGTGCCTGACTGCTGGTATGGTCAGCTGGCTCTCAGCCAGCGGTGGAATGTGGACAAAAGCTATTGATAATAAAAGGGAGGTGAACTACAGGCAGCAGGGAAGAGAGACAGAGGGGGTCAATACTCATGAGTAGGGAAGCCGGCAACAGCAAAGGAGGGGATCATGCTGTGTGGGAGGGGAATTGTCCACAAGATACTCAGGTGCTGTGATGTTTTATTATGAAAAACTGATTGGAATACCAATGGGATGGATTGCTTGATGATTACCTGTTTTATTAATTCTCTCTGAAGAATCCGGCAGTAGCAGCTGTCAGACAGGATACACAGGGCTAGATAGACCATTGGTCTGAGCCAGGACTGGGCAAAATAGGGCACACAGGCTGGATCTGGCCCACCCGAGATGTCCAGCTGGCCCACGGCTTTCTGCCAGCCCTGGGCTGCTCCAGTGTTGACTCTTCACCCTTGGCCTGGGGCCAGTGCCCCTCCCACCCAGCTCCCCCTCCCCCCTTATGTGCTGCTCCAGTGCTGGCTCTCCATGCCCCCACCAGCTCCTCCCCAAGCCCAGGCTGGCTCTCCAACCCTCCTCCGTGCCCCTCCAGTGAATATTATTGCCCACTCTGGTCTGACCCACTATGGCTAATCTTATGCCCTGTGCTGGAACAGCTTTGGCCTGCATACCATTGAATCCCTGCTTAGCACTGATACAGATAGCTGTTTGAAGGAAAGACTGCAGGGATCATACCTCCGTGCGTCTGGAGCAGCAGAGGACCCCCCAACAGTGTATTACTGATAGTCCAACCTTGTGCTTGTGTAAAGTGCTTTTCAGCCAAGGAAGGGACATAGTCCCTGGCCTAAGGAGCTCACGATCTAACTCAGTCATTTTGTCACCATAACTCCACCAGCTAATTTCAAGTATGAGAGGGGCTAGGCCTGGTTGCACTTTGAACACATGTCCCAGTGCCAGGCCCTGGCCTCAAAAGATCTGACTCACAACTGGCCTCTAACCAGTACCCACATTGGTGCTTTGCCAGTACTCAGATTTTACTCTACAAATTTTTTGAACCATCAAGGTCATTTGTTTAAAATAGAAAATGGTTTTAGTCCGCATATTAAAAAAGGTGCTGTGCAGGAAGGTCCCTGGTCAAAAATAAGAACTGGCCCCCTATGTCAGGCTGCTTTGCAAAGTCTGGGGAGGTGGTGGGTCTGAGCCGTAACCCCTGCATGGTGGCAGCTGAGGCACCTGCACCAGTCACTATGAATACAGGTCAGACCCATCACTTCCAGAGCAGCCATCACAACTCAGCACAGGACTGATCATAGTGTAAGTGGTGTCTAGGTTTCTCTCCATGAAGAGGTTCTTTCAGCAGATGTACTTGGCCACCCATTTGTACAGCTTCTCCGAAAACAATGAAGGGCATGGGGGTGGAACACCACTCATGGCTCCAAATACTGAGTGCTGTGTTGGGCTCTCAGCCCCAGCTCCTTCAAACCCAGCACGCAGGAGCTGTGGGGCTAGTGGCTTCACTCAAGTTTTGATGCTGAGCAGTAGGTTCTCCCACAACAGGACACAGGAGGTGAAAGCAGAACGATGAGAGAAACCCTGGCTGATTTGTTCCTTCCAACGGCTCCATAAGCAGCTTCCTGGACTGTACCCCTGATGCTGCCCCCAAGGCAATGTTGTGCAGATACTGGAAGGATACTGCTAGTGACAAAGATGAGAATGGAGAGGGGTGGTGGGCAGTGGCTCCAGCTCTTCCACCCCTCCCCTTCACATCTTTGATTCATTTAGGATCTCTGGAGCAATGCTGTCCCCTGGCACCTCTTCCAGAGCTTTCTGCAAAGTCAGACAGAGAAAAGGGGAATGGTTAGAGCACTGGGCAGCTAGGGTGGGGCTTCGGTACAGACCACAAGGCCCAAAGGGCTGGAATGCTCTTGTGATACGAATGAGAGTCAGACATTCCCAGCAGAGGAAAGGAGATGCCACAAGGAAGAAGAGTTAGGACCATTCTCTTAAGCTCAACTAAGACTGCATTAGCTCCCTCACTCCAGCCTACTCAGATGAGGGGTACTGGAAGGGGCACAGCAGGGGCCCTTTTCCCATGGGGAAGCCCAATGGGCCCTTGTAAATATATAGTCTTTGTGGCTGCATTAATCTCACCCCACACAGCCAACTCAGCTAGAGATGGGACTCTGCCCCCAATACATAAGGAGCTTCCAAATGGGGAAGTGCAGAGTTGCAAACAGGGAGGCAAAATGCACCCTGTGATGTGGGAGGGGGACTAAGGAAGCTGCATATCGTGTAGGCTGCTGTATGTAAACACAACAGGAACATCAGCACTGGTGCTGTTTGCCAGTGACCCAACTCAAGGCTGAGTGCTGACATTGCTCACTTTCACCCCAGCCTATCTCCAGCCCTTAAATACTATATTAATTCACCAGAAGAAAACAAATATATTAAGACTTTTAGAGGCTTTATGCAGGCAAGAATGTAGGCTAATTTAAAAAGCTCCCCAGCCCAGAGATGGAACCTAACTAGCTTTAAAATAGAGTTTTATAAATTTATTAATGGGATTGTATGACAGGCTGCCTGCATTCGTTAGGGCAAGGTTGGCAACCCAAAAAGTAAGAGGAGCCATTTTTTAAAAATTCCTTCAATAACCAAAGTTTTTTGAGAGCCACAATGGGTAAGGCCTGCCCGTGGGGGAAGGAAAAGGAGCTGGGCCAGTGCACCTGTCACATGTTGCCCTGGCAATAGGGGAAACCCAGAACCTAGACTCCCCTGATGGTGGGGGGCCCAAAGCCAGGAGACAAAAAGGGGCAGCCAAGAGCTGCATGCAGCTGCAAAGCCACAGGTTGCAGACCCCTGAGCTGAGGACTCAATTTGATGATCCAGCAGGTTCCCTCCAGTCCTATGTTCCTATTTCCCTAGGGAATGACTGGAAAAGCCAGAACTCAGTCCATATAAGACAACTCCACATAGCCCTAAGCAAAAATCCATCTCAGACAGGCCTGTCTGAGGCTTTTTCGGTTCTGCAGTTTATGGAACAAATGCTGTCACTTGAGGGCTTCCTCACCACTAGCAACAGAGTCCATCTCTAGGCTCCTCATGAGTTTTCAGGGAACGCTTCCCACCTTGTGCTGTGGACCTTGCTGCTGCCTGTGCTCCTGGTGTGAGCCTGTCAGTTACAACTAGATAACGCAACTGCCACTGTTAGTAAATCTGTTAGTCTCTAAGTGCCAGAAGACTCCTTGGTGTTTTTTTTTTTTTTTGCTTTACTACACTAACACAGCTGCCCCTTTGGAACAACTGCCACTGGCAGCCGAGGCTGCTCACTGAATTTCTCTTGCTGTGAGTGCAGCCTTTGACAGGCCTGTATGGTGGAGAACAGAATCAGAGAGATGGGTTCAACAGACTGGTGCTCAGCACAGGCCCTGGAACAAAGCTTCCTGCCATAGGGCTTACCCTGCTACAGAGGGGCTACTCCTACCCTAGACCTAGGTTGCAGGGTAACATGCTGCATGGAAAACAAGGAGTCTGATGGCACTTTAAAGACTAAGATTTATTTATTGCATGAGCTTTCACAGGAGAAAATCCCACTTCGTCAGACACTTGAAGAACAATGAAATGGGATTTTCTCCTGTGAAAGCTCATGCAATAAATAAATTTTTTAGTATTTAAAAGTGCCACAGGCCTCCTTGTTTGTTTTGCTGGACTAGACTAACATGGCTACCCCTTTGGAACTCTAACGTTGCATGCGGACACTGCTGCATCCTACTCAAGGATACTGAACAGGTCACCATCCACAAGTGCTGGACCAGACTGCAGCCAGGAGAGCCCTTGCTGGGCCTGTCTGAAAGGAGCTCTTGTCTTTCATTGTTTGTCTGGAGTGCTCAGAAGAGGGACAGGGCTGCACTATAAGCTGCTACCCTTCAGAGAGGCCTACAAGTCTGCCTCCCCACAAACATGTGTTTGCTACGCCACCATATTTGGCCTAGAGGGAAAAGTGGAATCCAGCTTCACCCCATTCAGGAGTCAAAAAGACAGCTGCCCCATGAGCCCTTTGTCACAGCCCTGCCTGTGACAGATATCAGGATGTTCCACTGGGAGCTATCCAGGATTTCCTTCTAAGCAGTTGCCCCTGCACCTTTTAAAGCAGGTTCTACAAGGCCCATTGAACCAGAATGAAACCAGAGAGGCCTCATGACACAGCAAGTGCAGGTAGAGTGTGTAAGCACCAAGCAGTTAGCCTCCTGTGAAGCAAGACTGAAGTCCAAGCCATGATCCTGGGTCAGAGATGCACAGGAAAGAGATTTGCATCTACCCACAGCTCAAGAGAAAACCAGGCAGCTTAGAAGCAAGAGAGATACAAACATAGCTTTATTTTGAGTAGCATCTTTCATACAAACTGCAGCCCAGAACGTTTTACAGAGTTAAGTAATAATAGCTCGAGGTGAGGAGAGAGATCAGGAGAGCTACAGAAATGCAGCAGAACGGAAGGATGCTTTTCCAGACAGGAGGAGCTACAAAAGGGAAGGCTCTCACACCAGCTGCGGGGAGAGTGTCGGAAGGGACAGAAGAGGCCAGTAAGATATGCTGGAAGGGCAGCACAGTCAAGCCCTGGGAGCCTGGCCAAGCAGGTGTGCACTGATTTTGAACTAGGTCTTTAAAGGAACAGGGGGTCAATGAAGTCTGAAACCAAACCCATCACAGCTTCATCTCCACTTACCTTTCACCTCTCCTTGAGCTATAGAAACAAAGGGTTAGTAAACCTGCAGACACACATGGCTAGAGTGTCTTGGGGAAAAAAAGGCAACATACACAAGCAGGCACATGCAGTGAGGACAGATGGAGGCACTGCCACTGAGGATGAGGTGTCGACACTCTGCAAAGGGATTTGGGGTGAGGGATGCTGGCCATGTGCATTGCTAACATGAAAGGTGAGCAGAGCAACGAAGCTCATAATCTCTAAGGAGTGGCAAAAGGGAGTGAATATACTAGGGAATATTCTTCCCATGCCCTGTCCATGCCCACCCAGTAAAATTCAAGTGTTGCTAGCTGCAGTATTTTACTAGAGCCAGATAATTAGCTGACGCTGTGAGGCCCTGGTGAACCAGGAAGATCACTAGAACCTTTCCTCTAAGCAAGGATCCAAGCACTTCGCTCTAACTACAAGGATTTTGGCTAGATTTCAGCACACAGTCAGGAAATACCTCCTCAGCCAGACATATAAACACAATAAAAGTTTTTACTGACAAGCAGCATAAATAGGACTTTGCCAGGATTCCAGTGCCATTAAGGACATGACGAAAGCATCGTCTCACTACAAGATAGAACCATGCCTTAACCCAGCTGGCCAATGCAGCTATGCTTTGAGAGCAGGGCCTGTAAACATCCTAACTCAAAAAATAGAGTTGTTTCATCACAGCAACACTGAGCTGCCTGCATTGCACAACTAGCATTTTCAAGTACAACAGAACCATTTCCATGGAGAAACAACACTAGCATCATCATTGAGAAAGGAGAATTACAGCTGAAAGCTGAACCTCAACCCTACATCCTTGTATTTTAAAATGGACAAACTATTTATCAAATAAGAAAGTGGGGGCTTTTTTTAAACAAAACCTGCAGTAAATTTCAATGCACCCTGTGTTGTCTTTAGGTTCGGCAGGAGTGCCCCTGACCCGGAAAAAGATCCAGGGCTCAGGCGTGGCCATTCGGGGCTCACACACTTTTAAGCATGCCACAGCTGCAGACACCGCCATGGCAATAGAGCCCTGCATGGATGCAAATAAGTGGATCCGTATCCAACCTGCATCTGCAAGAAATGGTCCGCAGATACCCGTGTTGTATCCACAGATGCGGATATAATGGGGATATCCGCATATTTGCGGGGCTCTAGCTTTGTGCAGGTAGAAATATGTGGATCCGTATCCGATCTGCATCTGCAAGAAATGGTCTGCGGATATCCGTGTTGCATCCGCGGATGCAGCTATAAGGCGGATATCTGCAGATTTCAGGGCTCTACATGGCAGATCTGGGGCTCTGGTGCGGACGTTCAGGGATCGCACCCCGTAAGCCCGGCACCAGCAACGCCTCTGGCTTCAGTTCAAATTGTAAGTTTCAAAGAACTCTAGAAAACAAGCCAATTTTGAGCAAAAGTTTTATTATTTTGGAATCATGCATGTTTAAAATTCTAGCTGGGCATTTTTGTTTTTTTAAAAAAAATCCCTAACACACTCTTGAACAGACATCGCTTAAAAACTTTGTTGAAAAATTAATTGCTGAGCCAAGACAAAGCATGGAAAATTTCACCCAGAAATGGCATCTGTTTCAGACAGCAACAAATCAGTGCAAACAAATTACAAAATGGATGCTAGAAGCCACCCTGGTAAACACTGTGGTGTTTTCTGCACCCACTATAATGCAGCACGGGTATGATGAGCTAGTTGATGTGCTATAGGACCCTGAGGGAGGATGGTTTTGATGGCTTCAGATTCCATGTGCTTGTAATGAAAGCAAGTCACAGAGACTCCATGGCATCAGCACACAGCACTTAGGAGGGGACTTCTGATCCAAATGTCCCAAGATCAGTGAAACATAGGAAGCAAAACAGGCAGCTAACTTCAGATGTGTGTACTGATGCTAGGCAGGACTGCAGAAAGAGGACTGACTATACAGGCCTAGTTATACTGGAAGGTGAAGAATTCATAGTGCCCTTAAGCCAACATAAACTCCCAAGGGAAAAGAGTTTCCAGCTACAAAGCCATTCAACTATTTCCATGTATGTGGAGCGGTGCACTGATCCAATGTGATTTGTGTGCGACTACAATGCAGAAATAAGCAAATACACACTATATAGCTCTCGTAGAGACCGCCCCAGGAATGAGGTTCAGCTCTGAGGAGCAACCATGCCCTGCTTGTCACACCTACAAGCCCCTCCTCTTTGAGTAACAAAGTCAGAGCTGATGATTTCAATTACAGCCACACCCCCTTTCATCAACAGAGTCCTTTATTCCACTGAAATAAGCGGATATCCTTCCATGAGGAGACCTCTGGCCTTTGCTGTGTGCGCTCACTGGCACGTTTTAAAAATAGACCAGCTCCTCTTCATCCCACAAGTAATGCACAACCATCCATCAGCTGGAAACTTAGTCAACATCTTTCCCATTTCCCACAAATGTTCCCAGGTTGGGGGGGGGGGGCATGCCCTCACCCTTTTTTCTATCCGTGCTCTTGCAGAGAAGGAACCAGGCATTCAGGGAGCTTGAGTCTCACAAGCACTCAGACTAAGGTTCACCCTCACCTGCACCCACCTATGGTCTCTATCTACCCTGACACAACAAACCTATGCTCCCTGCTACACACCAAACATCATACAGGATTAAGATCTCATTGTGCCAATACACTATCTCAGTCTTGGACAGCTTGTTTGCTGCATACCACTGAGCAAATACATGAATAAAAACAGCTTGGAACATAACGAGCAGTGCAGGTAATGTTTTGAGATGAGCAGCCAAGTCAGCAGAGGGTTCAAAACAGCAAGACAGCAGCGAAGCATTAAAGATGCCCAGGCAGCAGCTGAGAAGCCACTTCTAGCAGAGCACTGGAATTACAGACCAGCAAGCAAAGAGCTTTATGATTTACATTTATTGTTCTGCCAAAATGCACCAACCCAATGGCTCCATTACTGCCCAAATTTTGACTGTTTTGTTTGATTGACATCATACTTCCTACATGGTCAAGGCCAGCTCTTTGACACAACTCCCTATAACACTTCCTATTGGAGGAGGCTGCACTGTGAGTTTAAATAACTACTCAGCCAAGAGTAAAAGGTCTGCTCTTCCTCTCTCCGGCATATGTACTCACAGTAGATTCACTATTTGATCCAATGTGATTTTTGCTTTGGAACTCCAATCCCAACAGTCCCTAAGCTCCAGTTACCCAAGCATCCTCACATCTTCAGGCCTTGTTCTTCTCAGGATCTCACAAGCTCAACCTCCATCCCTTCTCTCCTCTGCTCTGAATCTCCTGGGGAGTCCAGGAGCAGCCTCTGTACCTCAAACACCCCAATCACTCCAGTTGCTGCTACTGCTTCCCAAGGCATTGTAGCTAGGGGCCATTGGTTTGGTGCCAGCGCTACACCTGTGAGTGATCAGATAAGCAGATTTAGTGTGATTCTCCTACCTTTGTGTGAGAGCTAGTGAGTGGGGATGCAAAGTGATGGGGTTAACGCTACAAGCTATAGTCCATTATCCATGATGCGACTGCTGTCCTGGAGTCTCTGTAACAACAGCCACAGGTCATGATTACAGAAAAAAAGAGGATGAGAGAGTGAGAGTGTTCATCCATTCCTGGAGGAGGAAAAAACCCATGAAACACCCTGTGCACGGAGAGCAAGTGGCATTTGGCAAAGCTCCAGAAAATACTACAGAATCCTTTTGGAAAATCTTTAGCTCAGAACTCCCCAGGAGACAAGGAAAGTGAACATTTCAGCCTACCACCCTTCTCCCTGATGCTTCCATTTGAACCAAGCAAGAGTCAGACAGGTTAGAATCTTTGCTCAAGTGGGACAAAATATTTGCATAATTCTCTGGCTTCCCATTTAGATCACATAGGGTCCATTTTACTAAGAGACTAGGTAATCCAGGCTATATGCTACACTACAGGAGAAATTTATGGGCTGAGAGAGAGAAATCTGTGCACTAAACTTCACTCTGTTATGATGCTGTTGTTCACTATAGACCTAGTCTCTTACTCCTGCCCAGATTCATTTGCCTTCACCCCTTAGGAAATACCTAAGTTCATGAAAAGAAGGCAGGCAGAGGTCAGAGCTGCAGGAGAGTCTCTCTGAGGCCTCCAATGAGAGACTTCTGGATGGTTTTGAATTACTTTTTGCTTTAGGACCCTTCACCACCAGAATATCCCTCCAATTTTTAATGGGATTAACTCCTAGGTAAGGGTTAGATTTACCGTTCCACAGAAGGGAAGAATGAGTCCTTTCAAAATGGCAGATGTGCCTCCTTCACTTTATCACCTACTAGTTTAGGGCTCCCAATTTTATTTTACATTTTCACAAAATGTTCTGTTCTTTTATCTGGCCTAAGCACAGCGCTCCCCCTCCCCAGTTGTGGCTGATAAAGGAGATGGGTCTTTACATCTGCTACCTGAAGGACTGGCAGCAAGAGTCCTGTGGCACCTTATAGACCAGGGGTGGCCAAACTTATGGAACTCAAGAGCCATACATGTTGATTATTAAACCTTCAAGAGCCGCACAGAAACATACAGCCGTATAATTTTACCAACTAAATTGATTTGCTGGCGTTTTTCCGCGAGCCACACTTTTTCATTCAAGAGTCACGTGGCTCCCGAGCTGCAGTTTGGCCACACCTGTTATAGACTAACAGCTTTCTTCAAGCATAAGCTTTCATGGGCTTCAACCCACTTCATCAGATGCATCTGACAAAGTGGGTTGAAGCCCATGAAAGCTTATGCTCAAAGAAACCTGTTAGTCTATAAAGGTGCCACAGGACTCTCGCTGCTTTTGCTATACACAAACTAACACACCTACCCCTCTAGAAATTTCTGAAGGGCTGGCTATTTCAGCATCTTGCCACAGCTTCTTTCTAAGCAACAGGCAACTATACTAATTTTCACTGCAGTCCAATAGCACTCAGCTACAGATGAAGTGTGGCCCAAGATTAATACTGTACATCTTTCACACTAGAGTTGGAAGGTCCATCTCCCTAGAGGCCTGGTCACTGTGAATCCAACATGCCCTCCTTCAGTGATCAAAGGGAGCAAGAGTGATTCAGTTAATTTTGTGTCTTTAGCAATCAATTGTATTCTACAACTTGCTAAACAGTGCAAGTAATTTTGCAGGCTTTCCTGGGCATATTACTATGCTGGGGAGCTTAACATGTCACAGGATCAGACTCTTAATCCATGCTGTTTGCCACATGGAGGCTCATCACCCCAAGAATCTTTGATTCAACAAATGGGGGAGGTTACCTACTGTGATGGAGGTCAAACAAGGGGCCCCCCAGGTGAGTACACTAGAGGGCCCCACATGGAATGGATTTGGTGGTCATTTTTAACCCCTGCTCCAGAATTACCTTTGGAAGGTGCATGGCAGTCAGCTTCCATGTCTATTTCATTCTGTACCTTTCATGTGTGTGCCGAGCTATTTCTATAAAAGATATTTTATTTAAAATTCACCTTCGTGGGCTGTTGACCAGAGCAGGGTGACCACAACGCCACTTGGAGCCACTGGTCTCCCTAGATCAGCGCCATGAGAGATTATCCGGTGGAAAGTGGCACTGTCTTCCCAAAAGTTAATATTTGAGCCAGCAGGAGTTTACTTTATACGCCTTGCCAGCCTTGGTCACTGACTGCTTCAGGAGTGCTGGGTGGATGTCTCTGCTTACTCCAGGAAGCAGAGTCCAGAGCCAGTGAGAACAACAGTCGGAAAGCTGCAGGAGACAACCATCAACCCCTCTAAGGGAGAAACGCTGAGATTATCCAACAGTGTTTAATTCACTGAAGGCTTCTTCTTTTACCCATGGAGCCACATTAACATCACAGAGTGGGGGGGGGGACTGTGCCCAGCATTTAGGAGCCTGGACAGGTGTAGTGCTGCCACATCTAGTGGGTCACGCACAGGGCTAGGAGCCAAAATGGCCAGAGTTCTGATTCTAGCTATGTGCTGCAACCTGGGACAAGACACCACCTCTCTGTGACTCACTCTCTTCATCTGCAAAATGAGGCTACAAGCAATTACCCACCTTTTCAAAGGGCAGTGAGCATGTTTGCACAAAGGTCTAAACACAAACATACACACAGAAATGCTAAGCGTTAACCCCCTCTCAGCAGAAGTAAAGAGTGCATCTCTCTTCCACCACCTCCCTCATCTACCCCCAGCCATTAGTGTAAAAAAACAGGACACATGCCAAGTGTTGCAGGCTTCTTGGGAATCAATCCAGTGACGACTAATGGAAACAGCCCTGGGTATCCACAAATCCCCATACCTGGCAAGGCTGAGATCACAGCCATGTGTCTGCAAATGCCAACAAGGAACTTCCCTGGCGAGGCTGACAGCCAATCATGGGGACAACAGAAGAGAGTCATGACTCATGGTTATGGTAATGATCCAGAGACAAATTCCAACAGGTGAGGAGGGGACAGAAAAGGGGTCACCCTAATAGTTGGGGCAGAGACAGAGGTCAAAGGGAATTTACTCACTGTCTGTTCACTGTCCAGATTGGCTTGTCGTCTCCGGAGATCAGCCTTAATGAACACTGAGAGGTAGAGGGAAGAGGAGAGCCATGAGGAGGGCAACTTATCAGAGAGGACACAAGTCTCACAGAACTCAGGGTTACACAGGGCAGCATGGGGAATCAAGGAGACACTGGAGGGTCAACAGGAGATCCACTGTCCTGAATAAGGGGGACAGGACTGCTACAGCAGTCAGGCAGCAAAGGGAGGCCCTATCGCTGCCATGAGAATGCCTCATTTGGTTGAATCCCCAGCCAGGACTATGGATAGGGGACAGCACTGGGAAGCTCACACACTGGAACCAGTGGGGCAGATTAGCTGCCACATGAATGAAGCTTCAGCAGTATAATTAGGGTGCTGCTGTTATAGAGTTTGCCTGGCAAATGCCATAGTGGGGGAGCTCCCTTCACTCCACATGCCAAGTGCCACAGGTCACAGATGGGTAACGTCTGGAGGAGCTGATTTACCAGTTATGAAGGTCCCCAGGAGCAGGAAGGCACAAAGAAAAAGGTTTCCTGCCTGTGTTCCAAAGCGATCGATGATCTTCCCCTGGCTGATGGTGAAAATGATTCCGAAAACCTTTAGCAGAAAAGTAAGGAATGGAACAGAGCTACTGTACTGTCCTTGTCTGCCATCCCTTGACCCGCCCCCCTCCCCCCAGCCCACCACTGCCCGTGATTTGTCAGGGAAACACAGTTTATTAAACAGCTTTCCAGGTCTAATAATGTCTTAGAACACCCACAGGCTTCTGGCCATTCTTCCATTCAGCTGAAGCTGAGTTAGACATGGGCTGAATCTGGGTGACATGCCTTTTTATGGCTGGGAGGAGGACAATAAAGCCTGCAGGCTGGACTCCTCCCTCACCCACACAGAGGCAGATCCTAGACTGCTGGGAGTGACGGTGCAAAGGAGCAAGGAGCTCCAGCCTCCTGAAGGACTTTCTGAGGCAAAGGAGTGGTTGGGAGGTCACTGAAGTTGAAGATCAAATTCCATTTTTGTCAGCAATAAAATAAGAAAGTAAAAATGGAGGCTGGCCAGTTCAAAGCATGACCTCTCTGTTGAGCATCAGACACTCTCTGTGACAGATGAAGATACCAGACTGGATTTACCAACACTGAACTGTTTCCCTATGGAACTGGAATCTGCCTGGGCCTAGCAGGGTGTTCTAGCTCACTGAGGCGGGGGGGAAGAGGGAGGTGAACATACCTGTGCTGATACATTAAGTAGGCCTGAAGATGTTCCTTCTGACTCTGGATACGTCAACTCTGCTGCAAACTCGAAACCCAGTGGTAGGTACCCAGTCATGAAGAACCTGCACAGCAGTAGATGGAAGAGTCAGCAGTTAGGGGAGGGAGAACTGGTGAAAAGGACTACGTGGCACTAATCCTTATTTCCTCCTGCCTCAGTGGCTGCACAGGACAGGCATCGTCCCATCCCTACAGCCATGTGATTCACTGACCCTATGACCATAGTCAGGACTCTAGTCCCAACCACAAACCTTTCTGCCCATAGGCATGCGTGGGACACAGGGCCAGGCGTGTAGAGGCAGAGAGAAGAGAGGCAAGGGGAGGGAGCCATCTATTGTTACTAGGAAGCAGGGCCAGTCAAAGGGTATCAGAGGGGAATTTTACTGCAAGTTTAGAAAGTAAAACCCTGGAAGTGGCTTAAATGTGGTGCCAAGCCCCAGCCTAGCTAAGGGCTATTTTAGGGACCCAGCTGTCACCATGGTTCTCATTACTTCTCTCCAAGGTCTGGAAGGCTGAAGTTCCACCTGTTTCCATAGCACATTTCACCCTGCTCAGGGATATCCAGTCTGGCAGGATGTTCAGAGGCAGCTGGCACAGTGAGGAGCAGAGGGGGCAGCTGCACACATCTCTCAGCTCTCCCAGTCAGAGGATCCAGGAGAGACTTGGGGAGAAAATAATGCCTTATCTGCATGCCAGGGAAGAGCTGTATAGATCCTGCCTCACCCTGGCCCCTGCTGCTTCTCTGTTGCATGGCCTCTGCCTTTCCTTTTACACCACTGCAGGGGAAGGAGGATTTAGATTAACATGGGAGGCAGCAGAAAGCCTGTGCTAAATTAGGCAGTCTCTATGCGTCCTTGGAGTCAGTTAGTTCACACTTGGGAAGGACAGTGGTCCTGTGGAAAACAGACTACATGTGAACTCACCCTAGTACGCCTGCCGTCACAAAGACCACCCAGAGGTGGCCTAGGCTCAAGGTGAAGGTGTAGGCCACCAAGCCCAACAGGGACATGATGTAAACAACCAGCGTTGTCTGCCTGCAAGATAAGGCAATGCCTTTTAGCTGTCATTCAAGATTCTTCTGTAGCCCGTCCCACCCATGGATCTCAATGCAATTTACACATGCTGGTGAGGGAAGCTTCACAACCCTGGCTACAGAGGCATCGCTGGCATCTGGCAGAAAGGGCACATGCCCTGAGTCCCAGCCCCAAATGTCCAGGGCAGCCTATCCCTCTCCCGTCGCCATCCCTGGCCGGAGATCCAGGGTCTGGCCGCCTGTGCTGGCACCTGTTACTCCCAGCCCATCCCAGGACAGGCTGCCCACAGGGGCACCTGTCGCTCCCGGCCCAGTCCCCAACTGGGGATCTGGGGCCAGACTGGTGGTGGCAGGAGCCCAAGGCTGGATCGGGCCTGGGCGTAGAAACAGGGCCGTGGAGAGTGGGGCCAAGGCCCGTGCCCTGGGTCTTTCCCCAGGACAGTGACCCTCCTGTCTGGCTAGATGGACCATTGATCTGACCCAGTATGGCCATTCTTATGAATTACAAATCAAACATTTAAAAGACTCTTAATTTAAATCAGATTTTTTTGTTCACACGTTGCTAGTTCTTTACTGTCTTCCCATTTTTGTAGTTTTAAACTGGAGTGCCCCTGTTTCCTTAGTTTCCTGATTGTTAATAGAATTTTACATTTTTCTTAAAGGTTTTTCTAATAAGAAGTTTCACGCTTAAAATTATATTTGCTGAAAAAACAAACCCAGGGCCTCATCAAAACCCTTACAGTAAAAACACCACAAGCTCAAAACCAAAACTAATAAGCAAATAGCATTTATTATATTTGCCACTTGCTGATTTATTAAACTGCCACAAGTCAAGAAAGATGAATTGCTTTGTATAGGTTATACACTGTCAAGGTTTGCACACTGAAATCAGTGGAAATTAGGCTCCCAACTCACTTATGTGCCTAAATACAGGCTATGGAGCCTAACTTTAGGTCCCTGGTTTAGAAAATTTTGACCCATACACATAAAATAAATTCACAATATATTCTTTTACTGTACAAATAATGACTAAATAACTTTGCACTGTTAACACTGAAGCAATTTTGCTTTGAAATGAGAAAGATTTTGTGTCCCTAAGAATTTTATTTTTTAATTAAAATTACAGTTTTAGCGCCTGGTGCTCTAAACACTTGTGTATGTTTACAATTAAATGCTAGTGGCCCCATCATTAAAATCAATGTGATTATTCATGTCACCCAGATTAACACACCTGCTTATGTAGCTGCAGGATCAGTTCTTTCACTTTCAGTATTTGTGGTTTTGGACAAAGTAGTTTTATAAAATACAAGTAAGACCCCTCCCAGTAGTAACATTTAAAAAACAAAAACAGCATTTAATAATTCAGTTAATCCTAACTTTTAATCTAAAGTTACAACAGCACAAGTTTTAAAATCAGCTTTACACAATCTCAGTGTGATTTAAATAATGATTCAGAAAGAAAAAAATTCATGTGTTTTAAGGTGACCCTGGTAATGGCCCAACCTGGAGTCTGGCCAGAACACTAAGATTAACACCTCATATCTTGTTAAAAAGGGCCTTGGGACTTCTAATGGCCACTGTTGTCAGGGCCATGTTTCACATCAATGCTATTTTACTAACCAAAATGAAACAGTGAAGGAGACTTAGCCCTAGCCTACACTTAATGGGCTTTTCAGCAGCAGTCGACAGCAGATATGCAAGGCACATAAAATAGCCTATTTTTCTGCTGATGACTGTCTAAGCTGCGGAGACACACTAGAGCAGTGGTTCCCAACCTTTTCCCTACCGTGGCACACCTTGATACCTTCAAATTTTTCAAGGCACACCACAATTTAAAAACTCATGAATATTCAAGTTAGCTTAAATTGCTTATGAATATTCATGAACCATGGCAAAGTGTTTCGGAAATGCTGCTATGTGGGGTAGCAGAGCAGGGGTGGCAAAACAGGGGAGGTCAGGAGTCATATGCAGTGGCAGGAGTGAATGTAGGGAGCACAGCAGGGCAGGGGTGGCAGAAAAGACAAGGGGAGCCATGTGGGGATTAGCACAAGGGTGGCAAGAGAAGAGAGAGAAAGGGAGAACAAGAGTGGCTTTGTGGGGGTGGGGAGCAAGGGGGAAGCTGGGAATTGGGAAACTAGGGTAGGGGAGCATGGCACAGCACCCATTTCCCCCTTCTCCACAGTGGCTCCCTGCCAACCTGGGCAAATCCTCACCCTACTGCTGCTCCCTCCCACCCCAGTGGGTCCCGTCCCCCCCCCCAGCCCCCTGCTGCCTGTGATGTACCCTCCCATCACTACAGGGGCCAGAACTAGGCCTCCAGCCCCCAGCTACACCCCCACACACACAGCCACCCTACTCCCCAGCTACACACTCCCACAACCAAACAGCCACCCCACAACCCTAGCTACACACCCTCTGCTACACAGCCACTCCCACCCACCTCTGCTACACACACACACACCTGCACCACACAACCCCCAACAGCCCCCCCAAAGCCCTTACCTGGGCTGTTTCCAGGCTGCCAGACATAAGCTGCTCCACCCTGCAGGGGGAGATTTACACACTCCCAGCCTCCCACCCCTTTCTGCTGGCTGGGCCTAAGGTGGAGCCACTGGAACGCTGCCTTCCATCTGGTCCTGCTATTTTTAGGGGGACCCCTGGAGCTCCACATTCCAGTGCCTTCCTCTATTTTTAGGGGGGCCAGAAGGCTGCCTGCCTAAAAGTAGAGGACCCTGGAACTATGGTCCAGTGCCTTCCCCCTTACTTTAACCCCTACCTTTTTCCAGCCCTGCACAGCCCACATGGGTGGGCTGAGCAGGAAAGGAACTTTAACTCCAACTCTCGGGGATGCTCGCAGCACACTTTGGGTGTTGCCGCGGCACACCAGTGTGCCCCAGCACACTGGTTGGGAACCACTGCACTAGGGCAGTGGTTGTCAAACCTTTTTCCTCTGGCCCAATTGAAAAAAAATCATTTATGACCTTGACCCAATAATTACATCTTTGAGCAATGCATTCCAGTCTTTTGATGGCAGCAACAAGGGGTCCCACACCCCAGTGTCTAAGGTCTGTGATCAAGTGCTGGGTCCCGACCCTAAGTGTGAAAACCACTGCACTAGGGGAAGCCAACCGCAAATGCCTTGCAGTTGGCTTTCAGCAACTCCAGTTAGGAAGCAGGAGTTGCTAAAGCAATTTCCGGAGCACAGCAGCAAGTCCATAGTCACTGCTGCACCACGCCTGAAAGACTGCACTGATGGCAGCAACTTTGCCACTGTCAGTCTAGTCATACCCTGAGGAGTTTCTAACCAGATTCTCCCCACCCTACTGAGCAATGGGGTGTTGTACTGGACAGGGGACAGCACCAACAGGGGAAGATAGGGCCTACATCCTCTACAGGGCCTTTATAGTTCCAATGCCCCCATGGAAAAGCACTCTAGCATTAGAAGAGAGAGGGGACTGTCTTTTGCCTGGATACAGCAAACCTCCTGTGCAGTAAGTTATTGACTAGCTGTGATGCGCCACCTGCACTTAGCAAGTGGTAGCCAAAGCCAAATACATACAGCACAGCAGACTCCAGAGCAGAGGTGCTTCTTAGTTCACTGAGCTGCTTTGGATGGACACAATGAACTTTGAAATAACAGCTCTAAAGAACTGCAGGCCAGGAGTGTGAATCCAAGTACAACAGAAGCCACACACCTAGGGTTACTAGATACCAAAGCACGGAAGGGAGGACAGGGAGGTCCAAAAAGGAGGACATTGGAACACATGGAGAAAATGTAGTATTAATATAACAGTTATTACCATATTATGTCATGGAAAATGGGTAATGATTAATGAATGCAGCATTAAAACTGCACAATATCATGTGTTTTTAAATTATTTTAAAATAAAGAAAATTACCAAAATGTTTTCTTTTACCAAAAACTCGATTTTTTCATTAAATGAAAGTTTTTCATGACCCTTTCATTAATGTTCATGAGACTAAAGTTAAAAAAACTAAATTTTCAAATATAAACTTGAAAAGTACCTAAAAAAGTTAAAAAAAAAAAAAGTTAACTCTCTTCTCATTTTTCATTTTCTACAGCAGCCCATTTTTACAATTTAAAAAAAAATGTCCTGAATTGTTTCTGTCCAGTCCAAACCTGCTGCTTTAGTGGTTTGATTTAATTGGTCCTTGTCCGTAATTTTATTTATGGTATACTTTATTTTCCCTCATTTTATTAGTATGCCTATTTTTTAACCCCAATTTAGATATTTTGTAGGGAGCAAGGGCCAAAAATAAAAGTACCTTTTATGGGTCTTGAACCCACAATCCCACAGTTAAAAGACACCTTCTCTACCAACTGAGCTGTCCAGGTAGCTTTGCAAAAATAGTCTCCAGAGTCAGGGGATACCTGAGCTTTTAGTGAAAAGGCTTGGTTTGTGTTGAGCTGTGATTGAATCATAAAATCATAGAACCATAGGGTTGGAAGGGACCTCAGATCATCTAGTCCAACCCCCTGCCAGAGGCAGGACCACTCCCACTAAACCATCCCAATCATGATTTTGTCCAGCCGGGCCTTAAACACCTCCAAAGATACAGAAGATTGGGCAGTGTGTGCCTGTGACCAGCTCTGATCTCCAGCAGCTGGGGAAAGAGCCCCCACTCCGTAACTTGGCTGTTAGAGGGGTTTTTAACATTCTATTCCTGATCAGTAAAAACTGGACAAAAGCACCCTTTTTTAAAATGCCTGGAGGACGGAGGACATGAAGGCAAAAAAGAGGACATGTCCTCCTTTTGCTGGATGTCTGGTAACCCTACACACACCATGATTCTCTGAAAGATCCACATCTTAGCCCATGAATGCATGAGGAAACGTACTCCCTCTCTGCCCTGGAATGCATACAACCCCATAAGCACTGATACTAGGATTCACATTCCCAGCCTCCAAATGCAACAGGAACTGCTGACCACTGAAAATGGCTCTGGAAGAACCTGCACGTTGCTGCAGGGAAAGCACTAACAGACCTACAGTGATCAGCTGGTCCCCTGAAAACAGCACACACAACACCGTGCTGACCAGACACACTTAAAGGTTTCCAGAGGAATAATCACATTAGTCTGTGTACAGCAGACTAAGATGCCACAGGGCTCTTGTTGTTTTTACTTAATAAAGGGCTGCCTGCCCTGGCATTAGAACAGTGCAAGTGAGAGGAGTTCGCCAATAACAAAGCCAGGCCTTTGCTGGCTATCAGAGGGTTCAATGAGGTACCAAGAAGTAAAGTAACAGGAGAGAAGGGGTTATTCTCCAGGAATGGGGTTTAGTGCTGCTCCCGTGTGGCTGGTAGCTATTACCCTAATGGGAACATGCAGAAATGGCCTTCCTGAGCGAGGACACAGAGCAAGCTCCAGGAAACTGCAGTACACATGGCAGACTGCCCAGCCCCACGTGAGCCTTACACATCCATACACCCTTCTACATCCTCAAAGCACACAGAGACAATGAGGGTTCAATCACAATGGCTCTGGAAAAGGAACTCGAAATGTCAACATAGAGAATCTGCAACCTTCAGTGGTGCTGGTGGCTTTACTGGGGAGCCGACAACCTTGTCACTGTCACATGCCTCAGCACTATCCACCCCCCTTCCTTGACCCCATTCCCATTTACCACTGCTCTTAAGAGCAGAATTAAAGGCTTTGTCCAATAGACTGTGACAAAATTGAGCCCTCACAGAGGAAGTCAGTCAGGAGCAGAACTGAGCAGATCTGACATTCAGATGACTTTCAGGGTGAAGCTCTGAGTTGGGGTAGGAAGGTCACAGGCAGCCTTGCTCTGGCCCAGTAATACCTTCACCCAGAGACAGGGAAAGACCCATGAGGGAACTTAGCTATTAAAGAGAGCCAAGTGCTACCTCAGCAGGGAGAGAGAGAGAGAAAGCAAGGAGCAGAGGGGCTGAAAGGCCTCCACACCCATGTGCTACAGCTCTGGCTGCTTGCTTAGCTATTCTGGGTCCAACACTGTCTGTGAAGAAGAAAAATGCCCCGAAGAATCAGGGATGGACCCCATCACTGACACATGCTGACAGCACACTTGGATTCACAAGAGCCTCCACCTCAGGAGCTCACTGTTGAAGACACAAAGAAAGCAAGAGTCTAGTGGGGAAGGGGGTCATTGATTTTTACACTGATTAGCAAATCCTTTCTTCTGAGAGTGTCACAGAACAGACCAGTCTCTGGAAAACATTTAAATGAGGACAGGTGACAGCTTGGTAAAACAGGAGGGGTCAGATATTCAGTATTTAGGGACTAGCACAGAAACAGGCATGGGAAAAGGAATGGAACACTAGGGATGGCATCAGAGAGTGGTGAGTGTGGAGAGGGCATGAGACTAGACCAGAGATCTGGGGCAGTGTGGAGCAGTGTAAGCCTCCCCCTTGTTTTAAAAAAATACTCCACCCTCAAGTCACATCTCACCACACCACCAGTTAGCACATAAAAAGCCTAACCAAGGAGTATATCCTGGGTACATGATTCTAACTCCAGTTCTGCTCCTACCTCTAAGCCACCATCCGAGTCCCCTGGCAAGTTTCCACTACTGATTGTATCTGAACCCAGACAAAATTACACACACCCCACAGTGAACACGTATCCACAGGCCCATCCCAGAAAGCAAGCTACAGGCCAAATGGTGTCACTTTGAGAGCAGATGCCTGGCACGGCCTCTTTGCACTCAAACTGCTAAACCTTTTCATTGCTGGCAAACCACATACAGTGAAAGCACAACCCTGGCTTTCATGAATGAAACATGCACCTTGGATACCAAAAAACAACAGCAACTCTGAAACCCTGGTGCTGCCTCACAAATGCTCCTGGCTGACAGGAGAGACTGTGTGGCCATTTCCTGCCCAGTTAAGGGACACAGGGAAGCCACTTAGTGAGGTCAGCCTTTGAGGGGACTTCAGGGAGGATGGGGAGGTAAACAACAAACTTTGGTTACTCTGTGTTGATAAGAAGAGGGGGAGGTTCGCTCTTCACTCAGCTTGGAGAGCGAGGCAGAATTCGGTAGATTTGTTTCCTGATTCTCACCGCCCAGCCTTTGGGTCCCTGATGCTGTTTGGCTAGGTACATATCCACCCCACACACTCTAGCATCTGCCTTCTTGAGGCTTCTAAATTTGAACAACAGGCTTCTTCAGAATTTTTAATTTAGTTTCGGTGGAAAGGTTGTTAATATTTGCTGTTTTACAGAAAACCCTCTAAACCAGCTTCATTTCCTGGCAGTGCTCTCCACACACTGGGCTATATTTACCTTACCAGCTTGGGAGATGAACATAGCCCATTCAGTATACATGCCATGCTGCCTGTCCCAGCACACTGCCCACTCCAGCCCTGCCAAAACACATTCATTCTGTCCCTTCCATGTAACCACAGGCTCCGAACAAACTGGAGGCTATTTTCACACTGAAGAAAGCTGACTTCCAGCTCTGATTATGCGTGCTACCACAAATCCCTTACTCTGTGATATCTCTGCAGCAATATAACTCCATCTGGGAGAGTTGGGAACTTCACATGATATAGCTGTGCCAGCCTGGGCCACATGCCAGCATTACAGAATTGTTAGTGGCTGCAAATGACAGAGCAGCAAAAATGCAGTCAGTGATAGTGTGTGTTCCACTTCATCATGTTTCCTTTCATCTGTCAGAATGCTGGGAGACCATATAGTGTTTCCACCTCCCACAGCTACAGTAGCACCACAGCTACCAGAAGAAATGCACATTAACCCAGCCCAGCTGCACACAGCCATCCAGAAAGATGTAAGTGATGAGCTGCCCTGATAATTTGCTCCTGTTCTTCTCCCTACTCCCTAATAACCACGTAAGTCTTCATCTGCCATCTCAGGGTGGGGCCAACAGGTCAGCTTCTGCTTTCCACTTGGTCCCTGGACCTGCCCGGGCTGATGGCTGGAACTACAGCTGCGGGTACACAAACAACTGTAGGCCCTAACCACACTACCCAGGGGTAGCTGATCCTGGGAAGCTTCCCCTTGCTGTGGGTAGCCCATGCTACTGAGCAAGAATAAAGGCTGTGGGGAGTTCTGGAAGGACCAGGACACTGAAGGAGCCTTCTTCCC
The DNA here is from genome assembly GCA_007922195.1 of Podocnemis expansa. Taxonomy (NCBI): domain Eukaryota; kingdom Metazoa; phylum Chordata; order Testudines; family Podocnemididae; genus Podocnemis; species Podocnemis expansa. Next base: position 61,387,281 of record ML681963.1, read on the forward strand.
ATCTCCCACTATTAGAATAAATCCCCATCTACCCTGGCCTGTAAAAAAAACAGGTTAGCACCATCTTAACTCAGCCAGGTGGTGGAGGAAAGCTGATCATATCCAGATCCTTGGCCAGCATACAGGGTCTAACTATAATCAGACCAGTCAAGGCTCATTGCATAGAGGACAAGTGAACTAGGGCAGCAAAGACTTACACCAACTTATTCATTCACCAGGAAAGATCTGGCCCCTGGGAGAGCACCTAATGTAAAGCTGAGGGCAACACCAGGGCTTTTCACTGTACATTCACTGATGGCATCATGTACCAAATCCTACTCTGCCCCTAGCACCCACTCCCATACACATCACCCCATCCACTTCTGCCCTAAACAAAAAAGTGACACATAAGCACACATCGCACAACCAGTGCCTATGGCACAGGACTCAATGGGCCATTCACTAGGGAGAACAGAGACTTCAAATGCTGGTCTGAGAGGCAGAGAACAGGTCCAGTACTATATGATTCCTTCAACACTGAGAAATGTCACAACCACTTCTCCCCCTTTCTTCCCAAAGGGCTGGGAACCTGACCAGGGCCATCAAGGACAGCTCTGTGACACTGCTGTCTCTCAGCTTCTGGACACAAGATAACCCAGAAAGAAAATGAGACTTGGAAGTCTGGAACTCCATTTCCCTAAAAGAAATCTACCCTCAACTCATCCCCTTTCATCTGAGGAGGAGAGGCTCCAGACCCTTCCTGTCCCATCTACCCTTCTCCAAAGAAATCCCCTCCACCAACAATTCATACCCTAACCTTAGTCTTCCCTGCATGTGCAGGCCACTGACTCTGCTCCAGCTCCCCAAAAGCAGCTCTCCTCCTCTCAGCTTCCTTTCTACAGCCCTTAACATGACAGCTCTGTGGTATGTTCTTATCAGATGTGAGGGAGGGTTTGTCTCATCATGACACACAAATACCGCTAAATCCCTAAATACACACACCAGAAACAAAACCAGGGGCACATAACCAGGGGCTGTAGCTCCAGTACCTTGTGCCACAAACTAGAAATGAGTAGCTCCAGAACCAAAATGATGCTGGCATGTCCTGAGCCCAGAAAATTCCCAAAACGAGCTAATATGCTACTCCAAATTCCTGCTTTTATCACAGGGTGATTGGATTTGTGGGAACAGTTCTTTCCTGCTACTGGGACTTGAAAAAGAGTTCTGGGTAGCTTGAAAGCTTCTCTCTCTCACCAACAAGAGTTGGTCCTATAAAAGATACTCTCTCACCTACCTTGTCAAGCCACTAGAAGGCTGAAGCCTCCCCCAGGGCTTGCCTCACACATGGCAGAGAGCAGGATGGAACTGTGGAGAAAAGAATGCAAGGGACTTACTTGTAAGTTTTGGTTTTATCCAACCAAATGCCAGAGAGCAGAGCTCCAGCCATGCCAGACACTACAATGGTGAGTCCAATTCTTCCAGCATTTACTTCCTCTCCCTGTGATAAGAACGAGGACACATCAATACAGGTCATCAAAACAGGAATGAGTTAAAGGCCAACAACAATTGGGGATGAACGTCTAAAAGGACTTCAGAAGAGGAGATACTAAAGACCTGTCAAAGCTTGCTGTCTTAATACTGGTCTTTGGCTTGTCTTGTTCAGAAGACATAAGTCTCAGGGTTTCCCAGGAACACAGGCTAACTGCTAAGCAGTGTGGGAAGCCAACTCCAGAGAAAAGATGCTCCCAGGGATCCCAGTCCTAGTCTTTCCCTGCAGGAGGTGCTTTAGGGAATGTTATAGGAGCCCTAGCAACAGAGCAGTCTCCTCTCCTCCAGCAGAAGGCAATGTAGAGAATGGTACAGGAGCAATGGAGGCGAGGAACTGCACAGGTTCCCAGACAGTAGTGCTGCAGGGAATGAGGCATAAGCAGTGCCTTAGAAAGAAGCAAGCATAACTAATTACAGTACAGGGGTATAGCCCTTGGTGGAGCTCACCAGCCCAATTCTCCTCCAGCAGAAGACGCTGTAAGGAACAGTGATAGGAGAGCTGGCTGCAGAGGAAGCTCACAGTAGCTCCAATACCAGTCTCTCCCAGCAGGAGGTGCTGTTCAACTCCCTAGGGTTGGAAGGCACTTACTGGATAGTGCTGGATCACCATGCGGTTCAGAAGAGTGGACAAAGCGTAGAAGCAGCCAGTGTTCAAACCTGGGAGAGGGATAAAAAACACACCACATTCACAGCCTGCCATTCTCTTGCTGGGTAAAGACAGGTTGGGGACCTCAAGAGGGCTCCACTGAGTGTGGATGTTCTAATCCCAAGACACAGAAGAGACTCAGGACTCAGACACGCTGAGCCTCATCCACATTGGCACTTATATTCCAGCAAAATGTTTTTTCACACCCCTGAGCTAAGCAACAGAACACCCTCTGATCAATATAAATTTGCCAGCATAGGCATCTATAAGGACAGCGCTATGTTGTTGGGAGACACGCTCTCACAACATAGCTACTGCCACTTTAAGTGGTTTTATTACAGGGGTCTCAAACTCAAATCACCACAAGGGCCGCATGAGGACTAGTACAGAGCCACATGAGGACTAGTACGTTACCCCGTGGGCTGTACCACTGAAACCTTTTCATACAATGATATTGCAAATGCCTGTAACAATAGTGTCGTTGCAGGCCACTGGAAATAATTTTAGGGGCCACATGCGGCCCGCAGGCCACACGTTTGAGATCCCTGTTTTATTATGTTGGCAGGAGACCTCTATCCCATCAACATAATGCAGCTACACAAGTGTTCTTACAGCAGCACAGCTGTGCTACTGTAAGTTTTAGGTGTAGACTAGCCCTGAGAGTTTGAGCAGTGTTTTATGGCCAGGCCAGGGAGCCTGAAGAATAGCTGACTACCTTGGTCACATCAGCTACAGCTTATACAGGAGTCACATCTGGAGGGAAGGCAAAGTACTGCATTGCAGGCCATGGAGTGTTGTTTCTCAGCTCAGGGGTGGGTTGAATCCTCCAGTCTCAAAGTTACTCCTCACTGCAGTAGGAGGAAGGGTTGCACACATTTTTAGAGCTGACGGGGGCTCACTGGGTCCAGGCCCCAACACCTCCTCCCTCTACTGCAATCACTCTTTTCCTCTCCCCACTGAATGGCACAGCTCACAAATGAGCTCTGCTGAACTCCATGTCCCACCCTGGCATGGTGGCCCCAGAATGACTGGCCTGGACTGCACTGAAGTCAATAAACTGCTCACAACCAGCCTGATTCATTCTTGGCTGACCTCATGAACTACCCACTCCACTCAGCCAAGAGGGCAATTTTATTAATCACCCAGATTAGTGCTGGGTTGGCAGCCCCCCTCCCACCAACGAGCTCAGATCCAATTAACATTGCACTGCCCAGGCCAGTGACTGAGTACAAGTTGGAGGAGATGTCCCAGCTGGAGGCTTTCTACACCAGTGGTTCCCAACCAATGTGCCAGGGCACACTGGTGTGCCACAGGAACACCCAAAGTGTGCCGAGAGCATGCCTGAGAGCTGGAGTTAAAGCTCCCTTCCTGCTCAGCCCAGTCACCTGGGCTGTGCAGGGCTGGGAAAAGGCAGGGGTTAAAGTAATGGGGAAGGCACTGGAACACAGTTCCGGGGACCCCTATTTTTAGGCAGGCAGCATTCTGACCCCCTAACAATAGAGGAAAGCACTAGAATGGGGAGTTCCAGGGGTCCCCCTAAAAATAGCAGGAGCAGCCCAAATGCACCATGCAGATGGCTCCACCTTAAACCTGGCTCCACCTTAAGCCCAGCCAGCAGAGAGCTGGGGAAGGCTGGAAGTGTGTGATTTTCCCCCTGCAGGGCAGAGCAACTTGTGTCAGCCAGCCTGCAAACAGTCAAAGTAAGGGCTTGGGGAGGGGGGGGAGTGCTGCTGGGGATTGTGTGTGTGGTTGATTGAGGGGGGTGTATCTGGGGGGATGGGTGGCTGTGAGGGGGGTCCAATCCAGGCAGCAAGGGGCTGGGGGAGGGGAGGACGAGACTCACTGGGGTGGGAGGGAGCAGCAGTGGGGTGAGGATTTGCTCTGGGTGGCAGGGAGCCACTGTGGAGAAGGGGGAAATGGGTGCTGCGCCATGCCCCCCTGCCCTACCCTCTCACTCCCCAGGTTCCCCCCTACCCCCTCCACAAAGCCACTCTTGTTCTCCTTTCCCCTCTCCTCTCTCGCCACCCTTGTGCTGTTCCCCACGTGGCTGCCCTTGTCCTGTTTTGCCACCCCTGCCCTGCTCTGCTTTCCAGACTCACTCCTGCCACTGCACATGACTCCTGACCTCCCATGTTTTGCCACCCCTGCTCTGCTACCCCTACTACTCCACACAGCAGCATTTCTGAAAAACTGTGCCATGGTTCATGAATATTCATAAGTAATTTAAGTTCATTTGAATATTCATGAGTTTTTTAATGGTAGTGTGCCTTTTAAAATTTGAAGGCCTCAAGGTATGCAACAGCAGAGAAAAGGCTGGGAACCACTGTTCTACACACACACTCCCCAGGAACAGCCAGCAGGCAGTGGGCTCTTCCAGCCAAAAAGTCCAAGTAACTGACCAGGAGCTAAGCAGATGGCTGAGCACTAATAGCACCTTCCCAAACCACTATGGGGAAAATTGGAAAGTTTGACCAGTCACACTGAAGCCTTAAAAAATAGTAATACCAGCATGGTCCTATCCCCATGTGGGCATTTTATATCAATGTAAGAGTGGCTTTGCTTTAGCTTAAACCCCTTCCTAGGGGACACAAGCTACAACAAAGAAAGCCATCCTTACATCAGAATACAAGTTGTCCACACAGGCGGTCAGACCAGTGTCACTCTACTGATTTAATTCTCACAGCTGGCCATGCTGAAAAAGTTTTCCCACGTGGACAAGACCCATAATGGCCAATTCAAGCCTCTTTTCAGAAAGTGTTTGCAATCCATTTCTCTTCAAGGCGTCAGTGATCACGGTTACAGTGGGGAGGATTCATAGGCGGATAAAAAGGTGTGACGTCCCTGCTTTGAGACACCTGCAATCCTTAAAGCCAGTCAAGTGCAAAATTCCTTCCCACGCCCCCATTCGCTCTCTCTCTCTAAGCCCGAGTGAATGGCAGGAAGCACCACAGCGTATAGTAGAAAGAAGCAGTATGGTTCCAAAGAGATAGTCATGTTAGTCTAGTTCAGCAAAGTAAGCAAGGAGTCCTGTGGCACTTTTAAAGATTAACGCATTTATTTATCACATGAGCTTTTGTGGGAGAAAATCCCACTTCGTCAGACACTTTGAAGTTGGGGAATTTAAAAGCATTCAATGAAGTGGGATTTCCTCCCACAAAAGCTCATGCGATAAATAACTTTATTGGTCTTTAAAAGTGCCACAGGACTCCTTGCTTGAGAAGCAGTACAGTTGACTGAGCACAGGACTGGGGTACCAGGACTCCTAAACTCTAATCCCACTCTGACATTGTCTCTGATTACCCCTCAGCAAATCATTTCCCCTCCTTATCCTTCAGTTTTCCCCCAGTGATAGAGCACACACACTCTCACCACACTTCAACCTTTATGAGGCATTTCTGAAAGTGAAAAGCCTTGAGTGGCATAGGAGCACCAGCTGTCAGGGAGTTCACATCTCTCCCACAGCCAGTCTCTGCCAACACATTTAACTATGACGGTCATGGAGATGACTGGTATGGGGACCTACCTAGAACAGAATAAATCCAGAAGACAAGTTCCAAAGGGGTAGCTGTGTTGTCACAGAAGACAGACCCACAGAGCCCAAAGGAAAACTCAGCCAAAATGAATACCCTGAACTCCTGAGAGGCACAGCAGCAAGGGAGGAAGTCAGTATATTATCAATTCTTGACATGCTCTCTGGACAGGAAACATCTATCCCATCCATTCCAAACAAAAGTCAACTAATGCAACCAGGAGTTACAGGAGAGTCAGTAACCTCCAGAGAGATAAGATAGGAGGGACACATTGCAATGGGAGCCAGCAGCAGGAACACACCCCACAGTGCTGTACCTTGATCTTCACAAGATGTGGTCCTGGCAGGATCATGCAGAGGAACCTGGCAAGGCTCTTGCCCCATTCCCCCTCCCTGTGACACTCCGGAATATACAGTTTACTAAACGACACTTTCCTGGCAGTTGCAGGGATAGGAGGAAGCATGAAAGGTCAGCACATTTCCACTACCTACAGTTGTTTCAGCTCAGAGCTGCATGTAAAACAATGCATGTCAAAGAAAAACTACAGAACTGGAATTCATATGCAGATTTGCCACTGCTGCCTCAGGGTTAAACAGGGACTATGGATTTTTTTTCCCCTCATTGCAACAGGTGATCTGATCTCACCTTCCTTTATATATTGTTCCCTAGTGTCTGACTCTAAACAACTGTTTTGATTTGCTGTACCGGTCTGACCTGATGCTATAATTTACATTTCCCTGCATTTATTTTCCTCCCATTCTATAAAATTCCCCATCTTCAAAGCATATGACAACGTGGGATTTTCTCCTGCAAAAGTTCATGAGACAAATAAATGTGTTAGTCTTGAAAAGTGCCACAGGACTCCTCATTTTTTTTGCTGAACTAGGCTAACACAGCTACCCTGTTGGAACATGTTCATCCCTGGAATCTTGGCCTTTCACCTCAACTATAGGGTGAGTACTACTCACACCATGGCAGTTGTTTCTGCCTTCTACAGGACAGTTTAGACGAAGACTTGGCTGTGCTTCGCTCCAGAAACGTACAATCATCAAGCCATTCCTACAAAGTCTTTGTGCTGATTAGGGTCACCAGCTGAAGAAAGGGCTCTCTTCCCCAAGATGGCTGAGAAGAAAAACTCTTGTAGCAGAAAGCCCTGCTATCAGAGCCAGGCACAATATTCCAAGTCCAGATATGCCCTTTCACATTTGCAAGAACAGCTAGCACACTTGGAGCCATTTTACAGTAATTCCCATTAATTACTTCCCACTCTTTAGATGTTTGAGATAAAGCAGGAAAGCATTTCCAACCAAATATTCACTTGGCTCAGGCTACAAGGTCTAGAAGTAGAGTATAGGACTAGGAGACAGGAGGTACTGAATTCTACCACCTCTTGTTCCACTAGCTAGCTATAATGCTTTCCAAACACACCTCCCTTACACCCCATTGCACAGACGTGCAAAGAGGGGAACTGACTTGCTTAAGGTTATGAGGGGAGCCGGCACCAGTACCAAAATTAGAACCAAGCTTTCCTGCCAGATAGACCTATTTTTTATTCACTAGGCCATACTTCCTCTCCTCAAGTCCCTTCCTCTTTTGGGCTTAGTGTACAGTAATTACATTGTCACACTGTTGCTAACACTGGTTCAGCTCTTTTGGCAATAGTTACTAACTATGAAGTCCTGGTGTGGACAAGTAATCAGCAGACAGCAGCACTTTTACCTTTGTGTCCTGTAGACCTGCTCTGAACAGGTCTTGCAATAAGGGTGTAAGCCCTAGTGTAACTGGAAGAGCTCAATCACATTAGCAACAGGAGATATATTTTCAGGACAGCAGTTAATGTAGATACAGCTGGAGAAACTGGAAAACAGGAATAAACAACATTGATCTGCATGTGACTGCAGACTGCATAAACTCTGTATTGGTTGGTGAGAATCACTGTCCCCATTTTACAGAATCAACCTGGTCTACAATATAAAGTATGTTGGTATAACTATGCCTCTCAACATGTGGAAAATCCTGACCCCTGAGCGATGCAGTTATGCCGCTCTAAACCCGAGTTTACTGTAGCCCATTCTATGTCTATGATAGGGCTTCCCCCATGAGCATGCTGGTGTCTTCACTACAGTGGCAAGTAGACAAGAAGCCCTCAGACACACAAAAAAACACTTCGCTGCATTGCATCACTAAGTGTCAGTCATTTTATTCTATTGTCAGGGAACTGAAAGTCACGAGTAAGTTAGACAGCCAGTGAGCAGAAGGAAAAAAAAAAAAAATACAACCCACAAAACCAGCAAGAAGAGGAGAAGTTGAAGTACTAAGGCCACTAAATGGGGTTTTCAAATCCCCTGTGACTAAAAGGAGGCACTATCCCAGGAAGATCAGAAACTCTACACATTCAATGTCCCTTCTTATTGCCAACAATCAGTCATTTTAATTAATAACCAGTCCCTTTCCCTTCTTCACACTTACACCTCACAATTTGATGGGCAGAAATCAAGGAGAGACTTTCAGTCAGCATCTGTACACGATTTTGTCAAAAGGCACCAGACAATCCTGGAACTGTCTCCAGCACATCACCATGAAGCTCAGAAACAGCCAGATAGGAAGGAAGAGAAGATGCAGTTCTGGGTTCTGATCATAGAATCATAGGGTTGGAAGGGACCTCATGAGGTCATCTAGTCCAACCCCCTGCCAGAGGCAGGACCACTCCCACTAAACCGTCCCAGTCATGGTTTAGTCCAGCTGGGCCTTAAACACCTCCAAAGATGGAGACTCCACCACCTCCCTACGCAGCTCATTCCAATGCTTCACCACTCGCTTGGTAAAAAAGCTTTTCCTAATATCCAGCCTCGACCTCCCTAACTGTAACTTGAGACCACTGCTCCTCGTTCTGTCCTCTGTTATTACCGAAAATAGTCAAGCTCCATCTTCCTTGGAGCATCCCTTCAAGTAGCTGAAGGTTGCTATCAAATCCCCCCTCAATCTTCTCTTCTGCAGACTAAATAAGCCTAATGCTTTCAGTCTTTCCTCATAGGGCTTCTGCTCCAGCCCTTTAATCATTTTGGTTGCCCTTGGCTGAACTCTCTCTAGCATGTCCCTGTCCTTTTTGTAGTGGGGAGCCCAAAACTGAACACAGTATTCTAGATGTGGCCTCACCAGTGCAGAAGAGAGGGGAATGATCACATCCCCTGACCTGCTCATAATACTTCTTTTGATGCAGCCCAGTATGCCATTGGCCTTTTTGGCAGCAAGAGCACACTGCTGACTCATATCCAGCTTCCCATCCACCATGACCCCCAGGTCCTTTTCTACACTGCTGCTACTTAGCTGAATGTTTCCCAGCCTGCAGCGTGCATGGGGTTTTCCGTCCCAAATGCAGGATTTTACACTTGTCCTTATTGAACTTCATAAGATTTCTATTGGCCCACTGTTCCAATTTATCTAGGTCTCCCTGAATCCTGTCCTTGCCCTCCAACGTGTCTACTGTTCCCCCCCGCGTGGTGTCATCTGCAAACTTACTAAGAATGCAGTCTATTCCATCCAGATCATTGATGAAAATGTTGAACAGAACCAGTCCCAGGACTGACCCCTGGGGCACACCACTCGTGACTGGTTGCCAGCTAGACATGGATCCATTGATTCCTACACACAAACTGTTGATCTAGCCAGTTTTCTATCCACCCCATAGTCCACCTATCCAACCCATTCTTCCTTAATTTGCCAATGAGAATGCTGTGGGAAACTGTATCAAAAGCCTTGCTAAAATCAAGATATATCACATCGACAGATCTTCCTGCATCCAGAAAACCAATCATCTGATCATAGAAGGAAATGAGATTGGTCAGGCATAATTTACCCTTGGTAAATCCATGCTGACTGTTCCTGATCACTTTATTTTCCTCTAAGTGTTTGAGGATGGATTCTTTGAGAACCTGCTCCATAATTTTTCCAGGGATTTAGGTGAGGCTGACAGGTCTGTAATTCCCCAGATCCTCCTTTTTCCCCTTTCTTGAAAATAGGTTCTATATTTGCTTTTTTCCAATCCTCTGGCGCCTCCCCCGTTCTCCATGAGTTTTGAAAGATAATGGACAGCAGTGCTGCTATCTCATCAGTCAATTCCCTTAGCACCCTTGGATGCAGTTCATTCAGCCCCATGGACTTGTGCACATCCAGCTTCTTTAAGCAGTCCCTAACCTGACCTTCCATCACCAAGGCCCTCTCTTCTTCTCTCCAGTCTGCCATACCCATAGTAGTAGGCTGAGAGCTGACCCTGCCTGTGAAAACTGAAGCAAAAAAAGCATTGAGCACTTCAGCTTTTCCCTCATCCTCTGTCACAAGGATGCCTGCCCCATTCAGCAAGGGACCTACACCATCCCTGATCCTCTTCTTGTTATTAACATACTTGTAGAACCCCTTCTTGTTATCCTTTATATCCCTCACTAGCCGCAACTCCATTTGTCCTTTGGCCTTTCTGATTTTATCCCTGCAGTCCCTAGCAATGTCTTTATATGCCTCCTTGGTCATCTGACCAAGCTTCCACTTCCTGTAAGCTTCCTTTTTATGTTTAAGCTCACAGCAGAGTTCTCTGCTAAGCCATTCTGGCTGCCTCACATGTTTGGTGTTTTCTCCTAACTGGAATGGCAACTTCCTGTGCCCTTAGCAGGGTTTCTTTAAAATATAACCAACTCTCTTGGACTCCTTTCCCCTTCAGATTAGCTTCCCAAGGGATCCTGCCCATCAGTTCCCTGAGGGAGCCAAAATCTGCTGTTTTGAAGTCCAGGGTTTGTGTTTTGCTTCTTTCCTTCCTTCCTTTAGTCAGCATCCTGAACTCAACCATGTCATGGTCACTACTGCCTAGCTTGCCATTTACCTCTACCTCCCTGATCAACTCTTCCCTGTTTGTGAGCAGCAGGTCAAGAGATGCAAGGCCCCTAGTTGGTTCCTCTAGCTTTTGTACCAGAAACTTGTCCCCAACACTCTCTAAAAACTTCCTGCATTGCCCATGCACTGCTGTATTGGCCTCCCAGATGTCAGGGTAATTGAAGTCCCCCATGAGCACCAGGGCCTGTGATCTACAAGCTTCCGCTAGTTGTTCATAGAACACCTCATCCACCTCCTGCTTCTGGTCTGGTGGTCTATAGCAGACACCCACCACAACATCCCCCTTGTTGCTTTCCCCTCTCAATGTAACCCACAGACTTTCTACTGGCACGCTTCCACTTCCATAATGGAGCTCTGAGCAGTCATAGAACTCTTTTAGATATAGTGCTATTCCACCCCCTCTTCTTCCCTGCCTGTCTTTCCTGAACAGTTTATACCCATCCATGGCAGAGCTCCAGTCATGCAGACTATCCCACCACGTCTCTGTTATTCCAATATCATCATAGTTCCTTGTCTGGGCTAGCACTACTAATTCTTCCTGCTTATTTCCCAGACTCCTCGCATTAGCGTATAGGCACCTAAGATACCCGGCCGATTTCCCTACTTTGTCATTTTGATTTTCAATTCTATTACATATACCTCCTTGCATTTTTTCTAGGAGATGTGCTTTACCACTCTCCTCACGTATTGGGGCTTCAGTGGAACATTTAAGACAATTATTTGATTGATTTTAGATATAGTGCTATTCCACCCCCCATGTTCCAACTACCTTCTCTTTTATTCCTGGTGTTACAGTCCTAGCAACCCCCAAGTTCCATCCCTTTCCCCAGATCTCACACATTCTCACTTACCTGTGGGCTTTGGTCCCCTTCCCCTGTTGAACCTAGTTTAAAGCCCTCCTCACTAGGTCAGCCAGTCTGTGCCCAAATATGCTCTTCCCCTTCCTGGACAGATGAAGGCCATCTCTGCCTATCAATCCTCCTTCCTGAAACAGTACTCCACGGTCAAGGAAGCCAAATACCTCCTGACCACACCATCTTCGCAGCCAGGCATTCACCTCTAGGATGCATCTGTCTCTCCTCAGGCCTCTAGCCTTGACTGGAAAGATTGAGGAGAACACCACCTGTGCTCCAAACTCCTTCACCCTCACTCCCAGAGCCTTGAAGTCACCTTTGATCTGCTGAGGATCACCTCTCGCAGTATCATTGGTACCCACATGGATAAGAATCATGGGGTAGTAGTCTAAGGGGCGGATGATTTTTGACAATCCCTCCATAACGTCTCAGATACGGACACCTGGCAGGCAGCATACCTCCCTAGAAGCCTTGTCAGGGCGACAGATGGGTGCCTTCATTCCTCTCAGGAGTGAGTCCCCAATCACCACAACCTTACGCTTCCTCTTAGGTGAGATGGCTGTGATCTCCCCAGCCTCTGGGGTGCATGGCCTCTCCTCTACCTCCTGATCTGGGGAACGCAACTGCATGGCAGGAGTAACCTGAGAGATCTGAGGGTCATTTCTAGCAGGCTCTACCACACTCACCAGGAAGAAAGGACTAAATGATCTAACAGGCCTTTTGCAACTCTTATCAGCTTCAAAGCCAATGTCACACTGTCCCAAGCTCTTGTTAATCATTCAAATGTTCCATTAGCCATTTGTGTTGGCAGAACAACTGGGAGGTGCTGGGATTCTCCAGACCCCAACCCAAAGCTTTCCCCATGTACTGTGCCCCCCTTTCTTTCCTTGTCCCGAGTTGCTTCTCCAGCAAGCAGCCTTCTGTTGCCTGGCACTGAGAATAGAACCATCTTGTTTAGCCAGTTTATGACCAGAAACCACTTCACACTAGGAACCAAGTAGGACACACTCATGCACAGAACAAATACCTAGTTGTCTTTGCAGACCTGCTGCACAGAATAAATCCTGCTAGGGTACAGAGGCCTCTGTCCAGAGCTTGAGTGGGTCGCTTAAGGCACAGAGCACAACTAGCAGACCACAGCAGAGTCATCCTACCCTTCTTACTACAGAACTGCAGTTCATCAGATTACAAAATTAGTCTCAAAAGCAGAACCTGCTCCTCCCTCCCCCACCATAGCCAGGCAACAAATAAAAGGGCCCTTTCAAAGTGCTGCTGCAAAGGCAGAAGTGAGCAATTGACTGGACCTGGGAAGACAGACACAATTAGAGGGAGCCTTAACAAACTCCCTTCCATTGGCTTCTTGGGGGTAGGGGTTTCTTGGAGACCAGAGGCTATGTCCATACCTACTCCTGTCCCTCCATAGTCCCTTCCCCCACTGATACTGTAAGGGCTCACAGAGGCTTCAGTCCTCACACTGCACACTGGCTGTGGAAGTTTAGCAGCTCTTTGCCTGTGTTATAATTGAACAGCTTATTCCAGATAATGACTTTCTCCCAGATCTGCTTGCAGGGGAGAAAGTGAGAAACGAAGAACTTTCTCTTGCTAGCAGCCCAAGCCAAATACTGGTGAGCACTGCACAGTTAGGCCCATCTAGGCACATATAGTAGCAGGAAGATCCCCTTTTCACCAGTCACTTAGCAGAGCTGAGACTTGACCTTACCATAGGTGACTAACAGCAGGATGAAATTGGTATTGCGGAGCAGTCGAAGGATGGACTGCATGTAGGAATATTCCTCAGGTGGCTTTGACTGGATCAAGGCCTGGGCCCGGCTTGGAGGAAATGGGGGCTTCTCCTTGAACACTAAAAAACAAATAAAATGGGCCTGTCAATAACTGTGCATCAGGGAGGCTGGGACCAGAGAGTATGGGGGATGAAGTGGGGTGAGGTAGGGAAGCCAAAGTTTATAAACAAAAACTCCTCCCTAACGCTATAATTTTCTCCTGGGAGCTGCCACAGGGACAGAAAGGGAAGGAGTATCTCTAAAATAAAGGAGACTCCAACATCACCAGCACCCACCCAAAGAGGAAGCAACTGGGAAAACTCTTTGCCTGCCAGTTAACATTTTACAGCTGTTCAGTGCCCAGTAGTGGTGCCAGCCAGATGGTTTACATGACTATTAACATCCAGGGCAATAAACTGACAACTTCAAAATATGCAGTTGGGAATGACAGTAAGAGAGATGACAGAAATGAAGAAGGAAAGAAAAAAAAAAAAAAGAACCAGCCTTCCCAGTGCCCCAGGGTGGATGTCATACTCTGCCAGGTTCCACTCCAGGCCCCAGGCCTTCACTCCCCAGCCAAGCTTGGTGCTTAGAGATTAATGCTATGCTCTGCTGGGTCAGAGACTTAGTTGTCATCCCAGGACCCAGGCTCCTCTGGGCAATCTCACTGGAGTAGGTATTTATATTATCGTAATTCCTAGGAACCTCAACAAAGCGTAAGCGGGGAATGGTCCCGCTATTGTGGGGAACTTTACTGCCTCATAGCAGGAGCATCACTGCCCCAGGGAAGGACCCAGGGCACCAGCCCAGGCCCTGCCACCTGGCCAGGGACAGGGCCGGGAGCAGCTGCAGGCAGCTGGATCCCGGATCCCCAGCTAGGAACAGGGCCAAGAGCAGCAGCAGCAGAGGCCGCGGACGGCTGAGCCCTGGATTCCTGGCCAGGGATGGGGCCGAGAGCAGCAGCCGCGGCCGTGAGCAGCTGGGCCTGGGATCTTTGGCCAGGGATGGGGCCCGGAGCAGCCGGGCCCCAGATCTCCAGCCCCATTGGGCCAGAGACCGGGAGAGGTGGGGCACCCACAGGACCCAGGACACTGGCGCCGGGATTCAGGGCACGGGCCCCATGTGCCCGGTGCCAGCAATGCCCCTGCCTCATAGAATGCTCTGCCAGAATTGGTTACCAAAAGGATCCGAGTCCTTGCTCCCACTCCCTTTACTCAGAAGCGTGCCTGCCCTCCAGGACACCATTCCACTCTCCTGTGTAACAGACTCCTTGTAATCCCAACAAGGCTGGGCCCAGGATCCATGGAGGCTCAACCTCCAGCCTTGTCATGGTCATTAGGACACGGGCTGGGGTGTCCCCACTTCAGGCTACTCTCTGCACTGGATGCATTTCTGATCCACTGAATGATGCATGTAGTTCAAAGCAAATGCAGTTTATTTAACAGTAGTCAATTAAAAGATGAGAAAGGTTTTAACGCGCGCACACCCACACCCACACCCCTAAGGCTGTTCCCTGACATAGGGTCACCATACACAGCATCTCTGAGTTGTAGGGGTATTCACAGTCTATTTCTCACATGTCACAGGCCTCCTTCCCAGGCCCTGGCTCCACTGCAGGGATGCCAAGGGTCAGACACTTGCTCTGGCAGTGGCCACACATTCCCAAGGCCCAGTCTCTAAGTGGCAGAATCCTTCTTTCCAGCATCACCCTCCTGCTGAGGTCATAATCCCTCCTTCCAGTCTGGACTCAAAGGTCTCTTGATAGTGGGTTACTTAGCAGTAATTGTCCTTCTTCGAGATGGGCCACTCAGATTCATTCAGTAATAGGTGTATCCGTGCCGCAGCATGCAATTGGTCAGAACTTTCTGTCCTAGCTTGTCAGAAGAGGGCAGGCGGCCACCTCCATCGCACCACCCTGTGGCTATATATGTGGCCACCGCCCAGCCACTCCCCAGTTCCTCGGAGTCGCCAACTCCAAAACGCGGGGACAGGGGGAGGGTTGTGAAAGAATCCGAGCAGCTCATCTCGAAGAAGGACAGTTACTGGTAAGTAACTCACTGTTTTTCTTCGAGTGCTGCTCAGATACATTCAGTAACAGGTGACTGCAGCCGTGCTGATGGATGGAGGGTAGAGTTAGCTTTTCCGCCTTCAGCACAACATTTCTCCAACGTGGATAGATGTCCAATGCATAAAGTCCTTGGAAGGTCTAAGGTATCAACCTAAGGACCATGATCCAGGTAAGAATGGCTTGAGATGGCAGGATCTAACCCAGTGGAGGATCAAAGGCCAAATTGCCTGAGCAGTAGCTGCTGTGCGAGGGCAGAACAGCTTGAGGTCACTTTACTCTAGGGTGTGAGGCAAGACGCATCGTGGCTATGACTGAGGAATGTGTCGCCAGTGGCACACTTGAGAAAGTATTAGTAGAGGTATGCTGATGCCAGAGAGAGATAGGTATTCTGGCAGTAACACATGTTGGCACAAGACCTGTGGAGGGATTTAAAGGGGCCCTGGAACCATCAGGCTGGTAGCAGTGGGTACCAGACGCTACAAGAAATCAGGAAAAGGGAGGAGAATGCCATCCTTTCCCCAGTCCAGCTAAGTGAGGTATAGGTAGACCAGGGCACAGAAATGACTATGTGAAACTGGCACATTCCGTGTCCCGCAGCAGGGGTGATATTGTAAGGAGTGGGGCAGGGAGGTTCTATGAGAGAATTTCCTCCTAGTTTAGTGGAGGGAACACAGGAAACCGGAAGTACGACTAGATGACAACCTCCTACAACACAAGGTATGAGTGGTGCATCTGAACCAGTGTAATGGAAAACAGGCGTGTGACCCATGCTATGGTACTACCAAGGTAGCCATAAGAGAGGCTTCACATAGGCCTGCAGAGCATTATCTGAGACCAACATAACCCTACCGATGGCATTGTGATGCTCCCTTCCCTGTGGGGTGAGCTGTCAACACCTAGGTATCACTCTTGCACTAGCAAATGGTATTACTACTATTTCCTTTGTTACTATTATTATCATTATTATTTAATTTAATGACTAGCGAATGGCCCAGGGACAGGACTGAAGGGAATCTAGGCCTGGAACTTACGCAACTAAGGGCGAAGCCCGAAGCCTAGGCTCACGGGCCCAGAGAGCCCCAGGTATCATTCCCCATGGCCTATGACGTTCTCACTCAGCATGTGTAATCCTGTGTTGTGCAAGGGTGACCACATCGCAGCCCTGAGAAGGGCGAATTGCAGGGAATGCGTGTACCAGGTTTGAGGTTCTCTGTAAAGAGGGAACCACAAAAAAGGGCTCAGGGATCTAAGAGAGGGACAAGATTTCTTCTAGCAGGAACGAAGCGAGGGCCTGTCACTGCGGTGGGGCAGGCCCAGCCCTTCTCATTAGATGTTTTCTGGACGACCAGTTGTGTCCGTCTCACTAAGCCTTCTGTTGCTGTTACTATCATTAACATTTTACCAAGGAGGACGGTCTCTACCGACGGTTAACTAGCTCCTGAATTCAGGTCATTGCTTGGAATTTCAGGGGTGGAGCCAAAGTCAGGCTCCATCAAGTGGGAGGGACCTAGCAGCCACTTAGGGCCGGAGCTTAGTACGCCAAGTGGCAGTACTAAGGCTAAGGGTGATCCTCAGATGATAAGTGAGGGAAAAGGAATTGTACCTGATGGAACTCCTAAGAGAGGATGCTCCAAAGCTAGCCTAAAGCGTAAACACAGAGCCGTGGCTGTCCCCGGGAGGACACCATTGGTTAAAATCTTCCAGGAAAATGACATTTGGACCCACACTTGTACCACATCTACAGAATCTGTCTCTGATCCATGTCAATGAGACCAACCATCAGTGACGAACCTAAAGGGGAATGCGGGAAGTCCAAATTGCCCCAACCTTCGACTGGCGTGGAGGGTGAGTGGGTCTGGTTGATATTGGTTTGCTCTGGCATGGGGTGGGACCTAGCTGCGTCTGGAACACCTCTAGTGCCCATTGAGTGACTTTAGGTCACATCTGTCAATAAGCAGCTGTCCCTAGGGAGCTAGGGGCAGGGTTAGGGTCATGGAGCCGAAGCCAAGTTCAGGCTGTGGTACTCAAGAACAAAGGAGAAGTGCTTCCTTTTTACGTTCAGGTAGCCCCTTTCCTGTATGGAGGAGGGGAAGCAGGGTGAACAGAGTAGAGGGTCCATCCCGGTAAGGCCTCTCTCAAGCGTGCCCACCAAAGCTAATCGACCAGCTGATAGGAGCGGGAACGGCAGGGTTTGTTCCCCTAACAGGACTCAGGAGCAATTGATCAAATGCATATGCGTATGAGGTAAACAAGCTCCAACTTTCTCATCCGTTGCTTGGTGGGCAGAACCCGGTTGGCCCACCCCATGGGTTCAGAGGGTATGAAGCGAACCCGACTGGGAGAGCGTACTCTCGATCCCTGATTGGGGATCGTTTGAGTGCAAACTATACGTCATGCTTGGTGACTTTAAAGAAAAAGGGCGGCGCAATCGGGCAAGTATGAGGGATTGATGTTCTCCACCAAACCATACTGATAGGGACACTTTAGGCCCTTGACTGAAGGTCATCTGAGCATCGGTTAATTCGTGCTTGGTGATATAAGAGAAAAATTTTCTACCCCGAATGGTGGTTAAGGAAGAGTGAGGGGCTTCTGCCCAATCCTGTGAATGGGGAGGGAACGTCTGCTTTGAGAGGCATAAGGAGTGAAAACCCCACTGAAGGGAGAATTTGTATGTCCCTGTTTTCTGGTCTCGAGAAGAGCACCGACAGGAAAACCCCCAGTCTACCTCAGGGTAGCTGAGGGGAGGTGTTATACACTTCAGTGTTTGCGGGGTGTCCTTATTGTCACCCTATATGCTCCTAAAGGGCAAGGAAGCACCGCACAGGGAAGCAGGGGAAAGGGGGCTTCCCCCCCCCAAAAGGGAATCAGCAGGGTATTGGGTATGGCAGTCCTTTGAGCTGGAGTCATGGTGGATGGGAAGCTGGATATAAGTCAGCAGTGTGCTCTTGCGGCCAGAAAGGCCAATGGCATACTGGGCTGCATCAAAAGAGGAGATTACTTGCCGGTAACCAGTGTTCTTCGAGAGGTGTGCTCCTGGCCATTCCTTAGTAGGTGTCTGCACGCCCCGTGCACGGCATGCCGGAAAATTTTTCCCCTAGAGTACCCGTAGGGTCGGCTGTGGCGCCCCCTGGAGTGGCGCCGCCGCCACTGCCTATATAGCCACGAGCCGACCCGCCCCTCCTCAGTTCCTTCTACCCTACTGTCTGAGGGGAGGTGGGAGGGATTGGGAATGGCCAGGAGCACACCTCTCGAAGAACACCGGTTACCGGCAAGTAACCTCCTCTTCTTCTTCGAGTGCTGCTCCTGTCCATTCCTTAGTAGGTGAATAACAAGCCATACCTCGGAGGTGGGAGACATCACAAGGAAATGGACTGAAGCACCGCTCTGCCCACCGCAGCGTCCTGCTGAGCTTGCTGAGTGACGGCATAGTGCTGCGAGAAAGTATGCGGGGTAGACCACGTTGCCGCCCGGCAGATGTCGGCAATCGGGACCCCGGCGAGGAAGGCAGTGGAAGCCGCCTGCGCCCGAGTGGAGTGCGCCGTTACCCGCGGTAGGTGCCTGCCGCCCAGTTTGTAGCATTCTTTAATGCAGGCCACAATCCAGGAGGCGATGCGTTGTGAGGACACCGGTCGGCCTTTTTTATTGTCCGCCACAGTGACGAAGAGCTGGGGGGTCTTTCGGAAAGGCCTAGTCCGTTCGATGTAGAAAGCGAGCGCCCGGCGCACGTCTAGGGAGTGGAGACGCCGCTCCTCCTCTGATGCATGGGGTTTCGGGTAGAAAACCGGCAAGGAGATGTCCTGATTTAGATGAAAGGGCGACACCGCCTTAGGCCTGAAGGAAGGGTGCGGGCGAAGCTGTACTTTGTCCTTAAAAAACTGCGTATACGGCGGATCAGCCACCAAAGCACGCAGTTCGGACACCCGCCTGGCTGATGTGATAGCCACCAAGAAGGCAACCTTCCATGACAAATACAGGAGGGAGCAGGTCGCCAGTGGTTCAAAGGGGGCCCCAGTAAGTTTAACAAGGACTACATTCAGGTCCCATTGGGCCGTGGGCGCCTTAATAGTTGGGTACAGCTTAGAAAGGCCCACCAAGAAACGCTTAACCAGGGGGACCGTGAACAAGGAGGCACCCCCGGGGGCGCGGCGAAATGCCGCAATCGCCGCTAGGTGTACCCTCAAGGAGGACAACGCCAGACCATCCGACTTCAAATGCCACAAGTAGTCCAGGAGGCGGTGAACCGAAACCAGCTCCGGGTCCTCCCCTTGCTCCGAGGCCCAGCGCGCAAACCGGAGCCACTTTGCAACGTACGTGGTCCTTGTGGTGGGCTTCCTGCTACCACACAATACTGTCCGCACCGGGGAGGAGCATAGCAGCTCAGCACCCATCAGCCATGGAGGCACCACGCGTGGAGATGCAGGGCCTCCAGGTTGGGATGAAGCAGGCTCCCGCCGTCCTGGGACAATAAGTCCGGTCTGAGCGGAAGCGGAATCGGCCGGCGCTGGGACCATCGCACCAGGGTCGTAAACCAAATGTTGCCTGGGCCAGGCGGGAGCGACCAAGACGACCAGTGCCTTGTCCGTCTTCAGTTTGTACAGCACCTTGGCCACCAGCGGGGTCGGGGGAAAAGCGTACAGGAGACCCCGGCCGCCCCAGTGGATCTCGAAGGCGTCCCCTGTGGAGCCGGGGCTGCGACCCCGAAAGGAGCAGAAGCTCCGGCACTTCGTGTTGACCTGAGAGGCGAAAAGATCCAGAAGGGGATAACCCCACCTCCGGAAGATCGAATCCGTCACCTCCGGGTGAAGGGACCACTCGTGCGTGAGAAACCTCCGGCTGAGGTTGTCCGCTAAGCAGTTCCGGAGACCGGGAATATACGACGCCACCGGTCGGATCTTGTGGCGAATGCAAAACTCCCAGAGCCGCATGGCCTCCCGACAAAGGAGGGGTGAGCGAGTACCACCTTGTTTGTTTATGTAATACATTGCAGTGGTATTGTCGGTATGAACCGATACCGACCGACCCCGGAGTTGGTCCCGAAATACCCGGCAAGCAAGCCGGATCGCCCTCAGCTCCTTTACATTGATGTGTAGGGGCAAGTCTGCTGTTCCCCACATGCCCTGAGTTCGGAGAGCTCCGAGATGAGCGCCCCAGCCGACATCGGATGCATCCGTAGTCAGGCGCAGGGAAGGCTGAGGGGAACGGAACGGGACTCCGGAGCACAAGTTGGGGGCACACGTCCACCAACTCAGGGACTCGAGCACCACCGGCGGCACGGATAGCATGGCATCCAGATTGTCCCGCCCCGGGCGGAACACTGTCGCAAGCCACAACTGGAAGGGCCGCATTCGCAGACGGGCGAAGGGAACTACAAACGTGCAAGCGGCCATGAGACCCAATATGCGAAGGCACTCGCGAGCTGATACCCGAGGAAACCGCACCAGCAAGCCTATTGTCTGCTTTATGGTCTGGAAGCGGCCGGCTGGGAGGCTTGCCCGCACCGATGTGGAATCGAGGACCGCCCCTATGAACTCTATCCATTGGGCAGGAGATAGAGTCGACTTTTGAACGTTTATTAACAGGCCCAAGCGGGTGAACAGGGACCGGGTCAAGCTTAGGTGGGCGAGGACCTCCCGCCGCGAGCTCCCCAAGATCAACCAGTCGTCGAAGTATGGGAAGAGCGCGACTCCTTGCTTTCGGAGGTGAACCGCCACGACCGCTAGGCACTTTGTGAAGACTCTCGGAGCGGCGGAGAGTCCGAAGGGGAGGACGGTGAACTGTAAGTGGGCATGCCCCACCACGAAACGCAGAAACTTCCTGTGTCGCGGATGAATTGCGATGTGGAAGTACACGTCTTGCAAATCGAGGGCGGCGTACCAATCGCCCGGATCCAGAGAGGGAACAATGGAGGCGAGGGAGACCATCCTGAACCGAATTTTGCGCAGGAACCGGTTGAGCCGGCGCAAGTCCAGTATGGGCCTCAGGCCCCCTTTGGCCTTGGGGACAAGGAAGTAACGGGAATAAAACCCCTTGCCCCTGCAGGACGGTGGGACTTCTTCGACTGCCCCTTTTTGGAGCAGGACCCGCACCTCCTCCTGCAGGGCGAGCCGGTGGGCCTGGTCCCGCAGGGCACCACAAGGCATAGGAGGGGCCGAGGGGGGTAATGAAGAAAATTGGAGGGAGTAGCCCTCCTGAACCGTCCTGAGAACCCAGCGGTCTTTTGTAATCAGGCGCCAACGGGGCGCATAATGGGACAGTCTGTTGTAAAAAATAAAGGTGTTTGGATCCTGGGTGATTGGTACATCTCCCCTGAGCTGACTTTCAAAAGGTCTTCTTTGCACCCCCCGACGGGCGCGAGGAACCTTGTCCACTAGGGTGACGGTTAGCCGGCCGACGTGGCCCTCTACCCCTTCGCCGGTCCTCGTCCTGGCGGCGGAAGTAGGGACGCGAGGGAGGAGGCACTGGCTTAAACTGCTTCCTCTGGCTCGCCGGAGTGTGAAGACCCAAGGACTTAACCAGCGCCCGTGAATCTTTCAATGTCTGGAGACGAGCGTCAGTCTGGGGAGGAAACAGATCAGGCCCTTCAAAGGGCAGGTCCTGGATGGTGTGTTGGACCTCCAGGGGCAACCCAGACGCTTGCAGCCAAGCAGAGCGCCTCATAGTCACCCCCGTAGCCATGGAGCGTGCAGCAGCATCGGCTGCGTCCAAGGCGGATTGCAAGAGGGCCTTAGATACCACCTTGCCCTCCTGGATGGACGCGGAGAAGGCCACCCTGGAGTCCTGCTCCAAGTTCTCGCTAAAGCGCTCCATGGCGGACCAGGTGTTAAAGACATAACGGCTGAGGATAGCTTGCTGGTTCGCTATCCTCAGCTCCAACCCCCCAGTGGAGTAGACCTTGCGGCCGAACAGGTCCAGTTTTTTTGAGTCCTTGGACTTAGGGGTGGACCCTGGCCGACCTTGTCGCTCTCGCTCATTCGCCGCCGCAACCACCAAGGAATTAGGGGCGGGATGAGAATAAAAATGTTCATAGCCCTTAGAGGGAACAAAGTATTTGCGCTCAGCGCGTTTGGCCATAGGGGGAATCGAGGCCGGGGTATGCCAAAGCGCCTTGGTGGTGCTATGCACAGTTTTAATAAAAGGCAAG
Source organism: Podocnemis expansa (assembly GCA_007922195.1). Classification (NCBI taxonomy): domain Eukaryota; kingdom Metazoa; phylum Chordata; order Testudines; family Podocnemididae; genus Podocnemis; species Podocnemis expansa. The sequence continues at coordinate 61,409,709 of ML681963.1, forward strand.
GCCACGCGGCCTGGGGTCTCTGGGAGCAAAATGTCAACCATAGGGTCCGCGTCCTCAACAATGTCCTCGGCTGGTAAGTTCAGGCCGGTTGCCACCCGACGAAGGAGCTCCTGGTGGACCCTAGAATCGTCCGGGATCGCCAGGGACTTGGCTCCCGCCACCACTTCATCAGGGGGCGAAGAGGAGGACTCCTCGAACTCAGGGTCCTTGGACTGTGCCCCAGAAGTCACACTACGGGCCCCAGTAGTGAAACTCTCCCTGTCCGCCTCGCCTCGCAAGGACTCAACCTCCGATAACTCCCCGGTACTGACAGGGGGAGGAGCGCCCAGCGCAGCTGATGGAGGGAGTCGAACCTGCGAGCGAGCGGAGGGCGCAGCGCCCATTCGAGACGCGTGGACGGCCCAGGGAGTCCAGAAGGGCCACTGCCAGCCGGGCCACTGAGGGGGCGGAACCGCCGGCGCCGGTTGAGGAACAGGACCCGCAACCTGTTGAGGGCGGTCCGGCACCGACTCTGGCGCTGAACTCGAAGAGGAGTGCGGGGACCATGGCGGTGCCGACGACGGTACCGGGGACCGGTGCCGGCTCTCTCGTGGACGGTCTGGGTGGCGAAGTGGAGACTCTCGGTGCCGCTGGGGAGACCGGATAGGAGGAGCTCCCGTCGCCGCAACGACCGGTGCCGGCGAACGGTGCCGGTGCTCCCGGGGCGGCGCCGGCGCCGGCGAGCGGTGCCAGTGTTCCCGGGGTGGTGCCGGACTGCGGCGCCGACTCTGCAGAAGAGCCGGCTTCCCTCGGAACGGTGCCGGACGTGGTGCCGAGGTCGTCGACGGTACCGACGGGGCCGAAGGTGCCGCGAGGGCCTGCGCCGCGGCGAAAGCCTCCGGCGTGGTCGGCAGGGCCAAGGCCTCCGCCAAAATGTCTCGAGTTGGCGAGGAAGTGGAACCCGGGCTAAAACGTGCCTCCGAAGGGTCACGAGACGATGCCGGGGATACGGTGACTGGCCGGCCAGCACGGCTCTGGCTGTCTCCCTGCCGCACCGGGGCACGGTGCGGGGACGTCTCCTCCAGGCGCTTCCTCTTAGTCGGCACCGGGGAGGAGGAACGGCGCCGAGGCGCTGACGCCGTCTTAGTGCGGCCCAGCTTCGGTGCCGCAGACGGTGCCGAGGAGGCCGGTGCACTGCGCACCGACGGTGCCGTGCTGGACCCCGAATCGCCGGGGACCGGACGAAGAGCCTCCTCCATGAGGTGCAGCTTCAAGTGTTGTACCCTGTCCTTTTGGGTCCTTGGCTTGAAGCCACGGCAGATTTTACACCTCTCGGTGAGATGAGCCTCGCCCAAGCACAAAAGGCAATCACCATGCGGATCGTCCATGGGCATGGGCTTCTTGCAACGTCCGCAAGTTTTAAAGCCCGGCATGGCCCGACCCCGAGCCCGGGGCGGGCGGAAGTATCCAAAACGAACTAACTAACAACTAACTAACTAACACTAACTAACTATAAACAACAAGAGATTCGGGTACTCCAAATAACGCGGCCACGTGCAATACAGCGCGAAGCCAGGGAACGTTCCCGCGACCGACAGGGCGGTAAGAAGGAACTGAGGAGGGGCGGGTCGGCTCGTGGCTATATAGGCAGTGGCGGCGGCGCCACTCCAGGGGGCGCCACAGCCGACCCTACGGGTACTCTAGGGGAAAAATTTTCCGGCGTGCCGTGCACGGGGCGTGCAGACACCTACTAAGGAATGGACAGGAGCAGCACTCGAAGAAGAAGTAGTGTTACCAGCAGATCAAGGGATGTGATCATTCCCCTCTATTCTGCACTGGTGAGGCCACATCTAGAATACTGTGTTCAGTTTTGGGCTCCCCACTACAAAAAGGACAGGGACATGCTAGAGAGAGTTCAGCCAAGGGCAACCAAAATGATTAAAGGGCTGGAGCAGAAGCCCTATGAGGAAAGGCTGAAAGCATTAGGCTTATTTAGTCTGCAGAAGAGAAGATTGAGGGGGGATTTGATAGAAACCTTCAGCTACTTGAAGGGATGCTCCAAGGAAGATGGAGCTCGACTATTTTTGGTAGTAACAGAGGACAGAACGAGGAGCAATGGTCTCAAGTTACAGTTAGGGAGGTCGAGGCTGGATATTAGAAAAGACTTTTTTACTAGCCGAGTGGTGAAGCATTGGAATGAGCTGCCTAGGGAGGTGGTGGAGTCTCCATCTTTGGAGGTGTTTAAGGCCCAGCTGGACTAAACCATGACTGGGACGGTTTAGTGGGAGTGGTCCTGCCTCTGGCAGGGGGCTGGACGAGATGACCTCATGAGGTCCCTTCCAACCCTATGATTCTATGAGTCGAACCAGCTACTTAAGGTTGTCAGGGGGAGTTTAGCTTACAGCCCTCCACTCTAGCAGCTAAGCTATCAAGGGGAGGCTGTGATGATGGGAGGAATTGGGTCTCCTCCGATTATTACAAGTGTTTAGATATGCAGAGAGAGAGAGTACATAGGCAGGCCTAGTTGGACCATGGCCCAGCCTGAAAGAGGGCTGTCAGCAAGTAGGGAGAATTCCGAGTCAATGGGCACCATATCGGGTAGGGGTTGTCAGGAGAGACGTTTCAACACCTAGCCTGGCTGGTTGTGGATAATCCCCTTTGGATTGAAAGTCAGCACCCCCCCCCTTGATTGGCGGGTTGGAACCAGAACTAAGGGAGTCCCTAAGCTGGGTTCTGAACTGACGTCATGGTGGTGCGAGTTAGCTCCTCACCATTGGCTGGTGCAGCGGAGGGTTGGACTCAGTGTCTACCCTATGGGGCCAGAGGGCGCGAGAGAGGCCCCGAGGGAAGAAGACCCAGATATTTTAACTTCTCCAGAGGGTCAAGGGTGGTACCCAAAATGGCAGAGGTCTCTGGTGGGAAGAGGGCATTGCCGCCAAAGGGGGGGAGGGATCAAGGACCACCTGTTGGGAGACCAGGGGCACTCTAGCCTCTGGTTGCCAAGCCGCACATTGCAGAGTCATGGCCAAGGCCCTAGTGCGGGCTGATGTGTCCATGGCATCCCAGACAAGTAAGAGGAGGTCCTGAGAGGTTATCATATTCTTCCCTCGCCTCATGTGGGAGTAAGTGTCTAAACTTGTTTATTGACTCCTAAATGTCTAGCATATATCTGCCCACTAGAGCCTGGTTATTAACAACACATAACTGGAAGGCAGAGGAGGAATATACCTTCCAGCCCAGCAGCTCTAACTCCCTGGCATCCCTTGATGTCAGGAGGGGTCGCAGGAAGCTTGTCCCAGCCCTAAGGCCGCTTCTACAACCACTCGAGGTGCGACCGGGTGGTGGGTGAGCAAGAGAAACTTCGACCCCAGGACTTGGTATTTAAGGCCACCGTATCTGATACCAGGGAGATACGGCCCAGGTTTTGCCAGCAGGAAGAGGCTAAGTCCCAAACACTGGGGTGAAGGGGAACCGTGACATGCTCCGCCGATGCGAACACCGGCCTGAATAAAGTGTCAGTGGGCCCTTCAAAAGACTGGACCTCCATCCCTATGTGGGCAGAGACACAGTACAGAAGGTCAAAACGTGCCGAGAGGTCCCCTGTGTAAGAACATGGCACCAGGTTTAAGGCTCTAGCCAGTGCCATGTGAGACAGCACCAAATTGGATGCAGCAGTCTCCTGGGGGGGACCATTCGTGGGGTCGATACCAGAACAGCAACAGTGCCGAAGGTCAGCGGTGGGGCTGTTTAGTACCCCTTGAAGCCCCTACCCCTGGGCTGGGAGAAGGGGAGATCCCTGGAGACCCTGAGGATGGTACCAGGGATGGGAAGGTAATGTGGTGCCGAGGAGAAGGCTTGACGGCACTGGGACTCAGAGAAGTGGTCAGTTCTGGTGTCGGGGAACACGGCACCAACACTGGGGACAGCGTTCGGTGCCACTTACAATGTGCCCAGATCTTCAAAATGAAGGCTGGCTTACACCTTCCAACAGGGCTGGAGAGGGTGGGGTAGGCAATAGGAGGAGCTCCTTTACCGCCTCAAATGCCTCTGGAGTTGTTGGGAACGGTACCGACACCACCCCACCCCTGGTCCCATGGGGAACCCCATGTTGGAGACCTGGAGTGGTGCTGACACCACGGTACCGTCACCGGTACCGAGCTAATCCTGCCTCCCCTGGTGGCACAGTGCCAGGGAGGCTCCAGTGCTGAGCTGGCACGCAGTGCCGCAGGACACCCTGAGGCCTCAGGGGTAGACTGCCTAGCCTGCTCTGAGGCCAAGGCACAGTACCTTTGCTCCCTTCCTTGATTGTCCTTGGTTTGAAGGACAAGTAGATGGAGCAATCAGTGACCACATGGCTCTCACCCCAGGCACCAGAAGCACTATCCGTGGGGGTCGTCCCACAGGAAGGCCTTGCCACATTCGGAACAGGGTTTAAACCCCAGCATGGTGGACGGGAGGAGCGCAATGTTGGTGCTCCAGCTCGAGGGAGGAAACTTTCATTGGTGGAACTAGGTCCACAAATAGGTAATACCAATTGAGTGAAAAGCTCAAACAGTGAAGACAAACAACAGGCTGCTTACAGATGCAGGGAGAGGGCTGTTCCATAAACTGACGCTGAGGCAGACAAAACGGAACTGGGGAGGGGCCGGGCGGCAGCCACATATATAGCCATGGGGTGGCGCGGGGGGCAGTGACCACCTGCCCTCTTCTGACAGACTAGGGCAAAAAGTTCCAACCAATCGCACGCTGCAGCATAGATACACCTATTACTGAATGTATCTGAGCAGCGCTCGAAGAAGAACTAGTAGTATCTCCCTGCACCAAATCCAGTCCAGGGCTCCCTTCACTCTCCCCAGCTGCTCACTGCACCCAGCTCCAGACGGCTCCAGTCCCAACGTCACTCCCAGCTCCAGAATGCCTCATGGTGGCTCTGCTCAGCTCATCTCCCTGGGCTTCTTCTCCCTGGCCTCCCAGCCACTGACTGCTTTGTCCTTAGTTCAGCCCCACTCTCTCTCTCAAGGGGCAGCTCCAGCTCACAAGGAAGACTGAACCCCCACCCTCCTGGCTCCTTCAATTGCTTGTCCACTTTATCAAACAGGCTGGCCTGGATCTTTGGCCTCTCCCCATTGGACTGGGAGCTGTCAGTCTTAGGGTCATGTCAATTCACTGACATCCATTGTCCTTTGATACTGAAGGCTGCCAAGCAAAAAGACCAACTAAATTTCAGTAAGGGGCTAACAGTCCTCTTACACAAGGAACAGGACCCCGCTGTGCTAGGCACTGTACAGACATGGAAGAAAGACAAAAGTCCCTGCCCCAGAGTGTTCACTATCTGCATGTCAGACGGAGCACAGAAAAGGACGAAAGATGAATGGACAGGGGAGCATGGTTAACATTAAAAACAGCTCAACAGGTCTCATCTTAGTGCTCTACTTTACCAGGCTAGAGACCTCACATTCATTCATTTCCTGGGAAGGCCTTGTGACTGGGAAAGAGGTCTCTCGTGTCTAATCTAATGGTTTAACAGGTTTCTTTACACCACTCTTTGCCATCAGTCCTTTCTCCCTCCCACTCTTCACTGGTTTCTCCGCTCCCAGTTCAGCACAGAATGTCTCTGAACTGTGGCATTGTTCTCTGTTCTCTCCTGAGAGGGAAACAGTCCCAAGGCTCTCCAGTTCTTCAGTGACTGGTCCCAGCACTCTCCCTACATGCTATAATGCTGTTACAATTTCTAGGCTGGCTTTGACAAGCCCTGCTTTTCCAGGGGCTTCAGACAGGCTGACAAAGACTGAAGAGGATCATTCAATTTCATATAGCTTTGCACATCAGGCTTTAGCAACTTGAGCACCTTCCAAAAGCACATTAAGTAACATGATCAACATCTGTCATATGTTGTGTGTTCTCTTATCCTCTCTCCCAGAGGAAGATGCATGCACAAGCATGTTTTGTTTTAGCAGGATTTTACCTCTTGTTTTCTATTGTTTCTTTAAATACACATATTGCTTTGTACTTATGTTAGATTAAAGAAGTATGCCTGGCACTTACAGTGGATGCCAGGAAAGATTCATGATGGTCTGATGGACTGCTAAAAGTTTACAAATATGCTAAGGGCTGTCATAAAAAGGAGGGTGATTGGTTGCTCTTCCTTATCTAGTGAGGATGGGACGACAAGCAAAAATCAGAAGCAAGGGATATTTAGGTTAGATAGCAGGGAGAAAAAAAAAACAAACACCAAAAAGCTGAAGGTAGTTAAGTTCTCGAATAGGCTTTCAATGGAGGGGATTCCACAACCTCTTTCTCTAACCAGTTCTTAAAAATCAACACACATCCATTAGGCATGGCCTAAATATGCTTAATCATACTTCAACATGGTGGGATGGACTAGAACTAGATAACCCCCCAGGTTCCTTCTAGCCCTACATTTCTATCAATCTACGATTGCTAGTTCAACAATCCAGAGTCTCAGACAAGCCCCCAATAAATCTGTATCAAGTCCAGAAGAGCACACCCTTACTGTAGAGCAGGGGTACTCAAACAGCAGCCCGTGGTCCACAATCCGGACGGCAAAGACGTTTCTGGTGGACCGCAGCAATGTTCCCTCTAAGCCAAGGGGAGAGGGCAGCTGAGCAACTCCAGTTGCTTGCGGCGCCCCCCCCCCCCCCCACTCCCGGAGCACACCCCCTGCTTGCGGCATCACACCCCCGCTCCAGTTTGCCCCCCCCCCCCCGCTCCTGGAACACGCCCCCCCGCTCATGGCATTTCCCCCCCCCCGCTCCCAGCAGTAGGCCAACCCTAGTTGCTTGTGGACCCCGATGAATGGTGGAAGGCTGAATGTGGACCAGCTTGCAAAAAGTTTGAGTACCCCTGCTGTAGAGAGTTCCATTGTGTTAGAGGAGCAGAACTGCCAACCATACTCTTCATCTCAGACCTTTATGTGATCCTTTAGATATGCCCAGTCCAGGCCATACAGTGCCTCCAAGACAAGGACCAAGATCTTCAACTTGATCTGAAATTCCATGGGAGAGTAGATATCAGGTGTGCCATGTTCATGTTGGCTCGTGCTGCTGAGAAGACACACTGCAGCATTCTGTACTAGTTTGAATTTCCTAGGTGATAAATGTTTAATGCCCAGATAGATCACATTGCTGTAGTCCATCTCAAAAGTGAAGGCACAAATAACCAAGGGCAGGCCATTATCTACCAGCATGGGACAGAGTCTCCTACTCAAGTGGAGAAGTTAGAAGAACTACTTACGGACTCTATGTGAAGCATAGTGTCTCAACAAGGAACCTAAGAACATTACCAAACTCCAGAACAAACTGACCAGTTGTGCATGTGTGCCTTCAACCAAGAGAGACTGCACCATGGCTGCAAACTCTTCAAAATGCTTTGTTCTGTCCACCACCATCACCTCTGCCTTCCTCAAGTTCAGCTTTCAACACTCATTCTTCATCAATGGGCTAATTGTGTCCAAACATTAGACCATTTTGCTGGTAGTAGAATGGTTATATGTGGCAAAGGACAGATAGAACTGTAGGTGTTCTGCATACAGCTGGCACTTGAGTCTGTATCATCTCTTTCTCCTGGAGGTTGTATGTAACTGTTCAAAAGGAGACAGAGAACTCTACTTTGTGAGACCCTACCTATACAGAAGTCTAGTGGTTGAGGTACAGTTTGCCATCACTGCTGTTGGGTGCATTCTTCCAGGAAGGATTCAAACCATTTTAATGCATTATTTGGACTCATGCCACCTCTCTTAGGTGATACACCAATATCTAACAGTCAACAGGGTCGAATGCCACAGAGAGGTCCAGAAATATAACACTGGAGGTCTGCCCTGTATTACAGCAGATTATCCATCATTGTCACTAAAGTATTTTTCAGTTTCATTTCCTGCCTTGAATCCAAATCATGCTAGGTCTAAAATGTAGCTTCAATTAGATGAGCTTGTAGCTAGCCTTGGGCTAGCTCCTTTATGAGCAAGCTCAGGAAAGGGAGGTTTGTTGGCTAGATCCAAAGCATCCAGGCTGGGTTTATGCAGAGTTAACTAAACTATTGCATGTTTGAAAACAGAATGAAGACCACATCTCTGAACGATGCATGTGCTATTTTACTAATGGGTGACACCTGTTGTTCACGTTCTTATAGAAACCATTAATAGCCATGGGTCAGATTCTGAAGTCTTGTATCAAGATTCATTTAAGGTGTTCAGAACTTCCTGATGCGTGAACGTACTGAACTCTTGGAATGGAGACAGGCTGCTGGTTGATGAGTAAAAGAGAAAAGAAGATCTATGCTGTTAAAGAAGACTTCCAGCATGTGCATTAATCTTGCTCTCCTTCAGGAATGGGAAGCTATGGGCTATACCATCCGTTAACAAAAAAAAGTAACTTTTTGATGGGTAGCAACCTCGTATGTGAACAGAAGCAAGTGCTGCACTGGGGCACTGCCCACAAATTGCCCCCAGTGAGCTGCCCCATGCCCTCTGTGATGCAGAGACCCAAATATACAAGCTGGTCCTCCAAGCTCCATCCCTCCCACACATTTATTTGTGCCTCCTTACCAATGACCACAAGGATGAAGAGTGCTGTTGCCACACCCGCAGTCATGAAGAACATGATACTGATATGGTAGGCCAGCTGCTCTCGATCTTCCAAGTTGGGAACCAGAACGGGAGGGACAACGAACCCCACTGCAATTCCAAGCTGAGTGGAGAGATTGAGAGAGAGAGAGAGAGAATTAAATGGAGAATGAAAAAGACCCTCACAATGCCCAGCACAGGACCATCCACTAAACGGCTCAGCCTCAAGAGCAGCCTCTTTTTCACATGGTCAGAGACTGGCTACAGCCAGTCCAAGTTTGTCCTTAATCCAAAAAATCCCTACTCAGTCATCCAACAAACAAAATAAAATGGAAGCTAGCTACTATATGAGCAGAACTCACAACAAAAAAACTGGTATAATAGTGCACCCTACCAGGCTCACAGCTGTAGCAATGATACTAACCAACCTCAATGCCAGGTCTAAGCTAGGCACTCCAGCTGCCTTCTTAACTCTCACCTTCTTTATGGGCCCATCAGCCTACAAAGTTTAAGCCCAAGTGAAATCCTTTAGACCAGTTTCTCTATTGGTGCTCTGCACACTGAGTGAAGGTGTTCCACAACCAACCCTTTCCCCCTCTCCTTCCCACTCACCACCCCATTGAGGGGGATGAATAGGGACGGAGGATGGAGAAACATTGTGACCCAATGAATGTTTGGGAGATTTAAAATGCCCTAGCCACAGAAAAGCTTCCAGGTGCACATTGGCATTTGCTGGCACTTTGCTGCAGTCAGGGAATTTTAAGTTTCCCTAGGCTGTTACCATCAGGATCAAAATCATCTGGACATAACTTCCATGGTAAGACTATATTTGATGACGCTTACGCCAAAAATAGATGGACTTTGTTTAAAACATGCAAGCCGATTAACACTTGAATAATATCATTTACATTTTCAATTTGAGTGCATAAGCATTATATATCTATTTTTTTACAAATAAATGTATGTTATAGTCATACAACTGTATTTAATTTGGTTTCCTGAATGGTTTTTGCAGGAATGTTGAAGCATGCTGATATTTTGAACATTACAGCTGGTATATACTGGCTTTTCCAAGAAAGGCTTCATCAAGGTATTCCACGTAAAGTTAATTAATGCCTGTAGGTGTTCCCCAATCCACTAAAGGTTGAAAAAAAAAAACACAGCTTAAGATTAATAACATCTTAAATCTAAAAATATGTTTGCTTGGGTTCAGGGCCTGCCCCTACTGCCTTTGAAAGGCTGTGACTAGAGGCATCTTCTTCTTTGGTCTGACTACACACAATGTCCAACAGACACAGTACCTATCACCTGTGACCACGGAGTCACTTTCCTAGTGGCATTGACTTCACCATGAAAATAGTCTGCATCCACATCACGTACATGGCTCTCAAATTGCTAATTTGTCAGTCTCAAAGGGAGATGGTGATCTACAAGGCACGACTAGGCAATTCCTTTTTCACCCAGTGACAATCTGACTGTGCACAATTTATTCATTTTGTTTCAAATAATGAATTCTCTGTATGCTTAAACTCCTCAGGTTATCTGTACTGTATTCTTCCTGCCGTGTGTGCTAATAAGACAGCTGTGGCACATACACAGCTGGATAAGTGACATATTAAGAATCTCACATTTGAACAGGTTTGCAAGGGCAATACAATAAGCACACTAAATATGGCGAAAGCAATAGAAGTGGTTCTGCTCAGCCAGTCTTGTTAACTAAGCAACAGATCACCTGGTAGGAGACTCATCACCTAACCCAGCTGATGGAGGGAAGGGTATCACCTGAAAAAGTGGACTGGAAATAAAAGAAGGGTAAGGGTCACATGCTGATCATTTTGGGTTGAGAGCAGAAAGACAGTTACTCACCTTTTCTCGTAATTGTCGTTCTCTGAGATGTGTTGCTCACATCCACTCCAATTAGGTGTGAGTGTGCACATGTGCACGGCTGCCGGAAGATTTTCCCTAGCACTCCCCCTCCCTTCCGGGGCCGGCTACAGAACCCCCTCAAGGCACACCTCCATAACCCTCCTTATAAGGGCTTGCCAACCCTCCCCTCCTCAGTTCCTTCTTACTGGTAACTGATAGAGGGGTAGGTGGACGGGGTTTAGAGTGGATGTGAGCAACATATCTCGGAGAACGACAACTATGGGAAAAAGGTGAGTAACCGTCTTTCTCCTTCAAGTGCTTGCTCATGTTGACTCCAATTAGGTGATTCCCAAGCACTTACTGGAGTGGGGTCGGAGTAATTTTGCTGCTGACTTCAGGACTGCCACTCTAACTGCTGCATCGCTACTCGCAGACTGGGTGATGGCATAGTGCACCGTGAAAGTATGGACTGACGACCAGGTTGCCGCCCTACATATGTCTAGGACAGTAGTTCCCAACCTCTTCTCTGCCATGGCACACCTTGATACCTTCATTTTTTTTTGAGGCACACCACCATTAGAAAACTCATCAATAATCAAATTAACTCAAAATAACATGAATATTCATGAACCACAGCACACTGGTTGGGAAGGGTTGCTATGTGGGGTGGGAGGGGAAGCATGGCAGGGCAGGAGTGGCAAGAGAGGACAAGGGTAGTCATGTGGAGAGCAGCACAAAGGTGGCAAAAGAGGGGAAGGGAGAACAAGAGTGGCTTTGTGGGGTAGCAGGGGGAACCTAGGGAATGAGAGGGTAGGGCAGAGGACCCTGGCATAGCACCCATTTCCCCCCTTCTCCCCAGGGGCTCCTTGCCACCCAGGGCAGACCCTCACCCCACAGCAGCTCCCTCCCACCCAAGTGGCTCCCATCCTGTCCCCCAACAGCCCGCTGCTTCCCATGATGGACCTTGCCATCAATGCAGAGGCCAGAGCTAGACCCCTGGGTCCCATCTCATCAAGCCCTCACCCACCACCACAGAGTTCTCACCAGGGCCCCTGCAGACCTTGCTGCAGCCCTGCTGATCCTATTCCCTTGCCCCTGCCAGGGCCCCCATCATCCTCCCCCACATAGGTAGATTTTTAAACTGCCCCTCGGAGAGGCAGCTAGAAAAATCCACCCCTGCCCCCCACCCGATCTAGCTCCAGTCACTGGTGCCAGGGCCAGATCCCTCTACCTACACCCCAGGGTCCCCGGCTGGGGCTGGATCCTGCCATCACCAGTGTTGCTGGCAAGGACACACCACATCAGGGCTGCCACCCGGCCCCTCTGAGGACCCCTGGCCAGGACTGGAACGGGGCTGCTGGTGCCTCTGGAACCCTTGGCCGGGGAGGCTCGGGCAGCCACCGCTGTCAGCTATGCGGACCCCAGACAGAGCCCAGGCCAATGGCCCCAGGGACTGCAGAGCAGGGCAATGGCCGCCGCAGATGCTGTGGAGCAGGGGCCAGACTTAGGGCTACCAGATACCAAAGCATGGAAAGGAGGACAGGGAAGTACAAAACGGAGAAAATGTAGTATTAATTTAATATTTTTATGTTTTTAAGGGACTCTGGAATGCTTTCCCATAAAAGTAAGGTATTCCGTGGCATTCCAGCATACTTTAACCCCCATAAGTAAAAAACCAGACAAAAAATTGTGTATTTTAATATACCAAGCAGCCAGAGGATATGAACGTAAAAAGGAGGACATGTTCTCCTTTTGTCTGACATCTGGTAACCCTAGCTAGACTGGGGCCATGGTTGCCACCCCCAATTCCAGGGACCCGCAAGGCCGTCCCTAGGGTGGGGCGGCCACCCAGGGCACTGCACTTTGGGGCACCCGCACGACCGCACTGCTGCCCCCCATGCCAGAAACTGGGAGAGCAGCCAAAAGACCAGCTAGGTGCAGCATTGCCAGTCCGCCCACCCACCACCCCTGGCCACATGCACTGCTCTGGGCTCCGTGTGGGAGCAGCGGGAAGGAGGCAGTGTGGAGCTGGTATCGCTGCCCTCCCTGCCCCACTGCTCCAGCACAGAGCCTAGAGCATTGCGCATGGCTGGGGGAGGGGTGGGCGTGGACCGGCAGTGCTGCACCAGGCTGCCCTTTTGGTCGCTCACCCAGTCCCCAGCATGGGAAGGACAATGCAGGGGTCTGCCCTCCCCTGGGCCAGCTGGCCCCACACCCCGATCTGGTGGGATGGCTCTGGGTGGCCAGGGCTGGAATGGGGCCAGTGGCAGCTCTCTGCACTTCTCTCCACCTTCCCCAGCAATCCCCCAGCCCCAAAGTCCCCCCCCAATGTCCCCCCCTTCCTCAGCCCACATTTACCTGCAGCCAGCAGGAGCAAACTCTGCTGCAGACTTCCTCCCCTGCACAGCCCTGCACAGCAGAGAGGGAGATTTTAAATGGCCACAGCTCCTGGGTATTCTTGCGGCACACTTACGGTGTTGCTGTGGCAAACCAGCGTGCCGCGGTCTAGGATAGGAATCTGGGCTGCAAACACCATAGAAGTCATCTGTGCCCTTGTCAAGTGTGCTGTAATCAGGGGAGCAGGTTTGTCAGCTAGCTTGTAAGATGTTCTGATGCATGATGTTATCCATTTGGAAATTGTCTACGAAGAAACCAGAGCTCCCTTCATCCTGTTCGCCACTGTGACGAATAGCTGTGTTGATTTCTGGAAGTGCTTAGTTTGTTTGATATAAAAAGCAAGTGCCCTCCTCACATCAATGGAGTGTAGCACCCACTCCCTGTTTGAGCAATGGGGCTTTGGGTAGAAGACTGGCAAGAAGATATCAGCATCTGAATGGAAGACAGAAATCACCTTTGGTAGAAAGGCCGGATGTGGACATAAACGCACTTTATCCTTAAAGATGACAGCATAGGGACATTCTGTTGAGTGCTTTAAGCTCCGACACCCTTCTGGCAGAGGTGATTGTCATTAAGAAGGCCACTTTCCATGAGCGATACAACTCTGAGCAGGTTACTAATGTCTCAAATGGAGGTTTTGTTAAGTTTAAGTCCCATTGAGTAATGGGTCTAATTGACTGGGGAAATTTCCTCATCACCCCTTTCAAAAATCAACCCACCATCTGCTTGGAGAACATGGAACATTGCTCTATTGGTTCATGAAAAGCCAAAATAGCTGCTAAGCGAACCTTCACTGAAGACACTGACAAGCCTCCCTGGCTAAGATGTAGTAATAGTCCAAGATGATAGGTACGTTAGCCTTGCTGGGATCAACCGCTGAACGTTCACACCAGTGACAAAAACGCTTCCACTTTGCCAGGTAAGTTGATCGAGTAGAGGGCTTTCTGGTCTCCAGTAGGACCTGACAGCAACACTGGAGTTCTTGTTGGCTTAGTCACGGAGCTTTCATGCGGATAGGTGAAAGAATTGAAGATTCGGGTGCCTGAGAAGGACTTGATTCTGAGTGATCAGATCCTGCAGGAGTGGTAAGGAAAGAGAGCTCTGTACCAGCAGGTCTAGGAGAGAAAGGTACCAATGCTGGCATGACCAGTCTAGGGTGATGAGAATGACTGATGATTTGTCTTTATTTTGGCCAGTACCTTGGGGGATCAGCTGAAAGGGGGGAAATGTGTACATAAGCATTCCTGATCAGGTGATCTGAAAGGCATCCGCCATCAACCCCTCACCAAGGCCGCAGAAGGAACAGAACCGGGCACACTTGGTGTTGACCTTGGAGGTGAATAGGTTGAGATGGGGAGTCTCCCAGCTGCAAAAGATGGAGAGGGCTCCATCAGGACGGAGAGACCATTTGTGTACGTAAATAGCTCTGCTCAGCGAGTCTGCAAGGGAGTTCAGGAACCCCGTTAAGTACAAAGCTTCGAGGTGGATACCCCTGTGTATGCAGAAATTCCATTAAGTCCAGGGCCTCCCTGCAAAGGGCTAGAGACTGGGGCCCTCCCTTGCCCGTTCACGTAGAACACTGTCGTTGTGTCATCCGTTTTCAATAATATACATTTTCACAACAGGTGACATTCAAAGGCTTGGCAATCTAATCTCACTGCCCTTAGCTCTCTGATGTTGATGTGAGCTAATAAATCCCTTGGATTCCAGAGACCTTGGGTTCTTAAGGGGCCAAGGTGCGTTCCCCACACCAAGTCTGACACGTCTGTTACCAACGTGACCTTTGGAAGGGGTATAGAGAATGGAACGCCTGCACAAACTGTTTCCCGATCCATCCACCACTCCAGGGACTTCAGAACATGAGATGGAACACTTATTGCCCGGTCCAAAGGGTCCCTGGAAAGGCAGAAGATTGATGCAAGTCATAGTTGTAGTGGCCTCATATGCAGCCTGGCGTGCTGGACAACTTGAGTGCAAGCCACAAAGTGTCCCAGCAGGTATAGGCAGGACTGTACGATAGTTAAGGGATGATCGAACAAGCTCTGAATTAGCGATGTAATGCTTTGAAAACAGTTGGGCCATCGCCCAATTTAAATTCGGGATCGCCCCTATAATCTATCATTTGGGAGGGTACTAATATCGACTTGTCCTCGGTTATTACCAGGCCCAACTTGTCAAACATTTCCCTTATGGCAACTACATGGTTCATCAACTGATATCTGGATGTGCCCCAGATTAATCAATTGTCTAGATATGGGAAGACACGAATACAATGCTTCCTGAGGAAAGCCGCCACAACTGCCATACATTTTGTGAAAACTCTGGGGGCCGTAGCCAGGCCAAAGTGGAGGGCCATAAACTGGAAATGATTGTTTCCCAACACAAGTCTGAAGAATTTCCTGTGTCTTGATGTGATCGAGATGTGAAAGTATGCATCTCTTACAATCGAGAGCAGCATACCAGTCTCCTAGTTCAAGCGATGGAATGACTGCTGACAGGGACACCGCGCAAAATTTTAACCTCTTCACGAACCTGTTTAAGTTCCTCAGGTCCAGGATGGGTCTGAGGGCTCCCTTCGATTTGGGGATCAGGAAGTATCTTGAGAAAAAACTGTTCCTCCTCGAGTCTGTTAGAACCTCCTGAACAACTCCCAAACATACGAGCTTTTGTACTTTTGACATCAAAATTTGCCCATAAGAGGTGTCCCTGATAAGGGACAGGGAAGGGGGAAGGTGAGAAATTGGATGGAGTATCCTCTTTCCACCTTGCAGAGCACCCATGAGTCCGATGTTATACAGGACCACGCACAGAAGAAATGGGATAGACAATCTGAGAACAATGGAGTTAGTGACTGATGGACTGGTATGGTGCTCTCGAGCACACTCTCAAAACCCCTGTTTAGCTCCTCTTGGCTGCTTGGAAGAGCAGTCATTCCTATTAGATGAGTGGCACGACCTCCTTCTGCTCCCTGGGGTGGGGTTTCCACCCCCAGCCCTTCTATGACCTGTATCTTGTCTTGGGGTTTGGTACTGGCAAGGGGTCGATTGGGCTTGAAATGCCGTTTCTGATAAGATGACACCTGTGCACCAAGAGACCTGAGGGTAGCCCTTGAGCCTTTCAAGCTTTGCAATTTTGAGTCAGTCTTTGGAAAATAAAGATTTGCCTTCAAATGGGATGTCTTGTATTGATTGTTGAACCTCGAAGGGGAGGATTGACGCTTGTAGCCAAGCACTATGCCTCATTGTGATGCCCGACGCCGTAGACCATGCAGCGGTATCAGCTGAGTCTAGGGCTCCCTGAAGAGAAGCTCTTGCCATCACTTTGCCCTCCTCTAACAAGGCAGTAAATTCCTTTTTTGACTCAGCAGTTAATAGTATTCCACATGTTGAACATATAAGCAGCTAAGGATAGCCTGATGGTTAGCTACTCTAATCATTAAGCCGTCAGTGAAATATATGTCGTCTTACCATACAGATCAAGCCTCTTGGCCTCTTCAGTCTTGGGAATGGGAGCCGTGGTACCCTGCCTCTCTCTATCACCGGCATCAGCCACTACAAGGGAACCCAGGAAAGGATGTGTATACAAGAAATCATAGTCCTTAGGAGGGACAAAATACTTCCGCTCCAACCTCCTAGGTATCACAGATACAGAAGACAGAGCCTGCCAAACAGCTCCCATATTTCTATCAATAGTCTTTATAAGCAGTAAAGCCACCTTACGGGGCCAAATGGCAATGTCAACCATGGAGTCAGCCGATTCCTTGGTGACCTTCAAGATCTGGATACCCAGGCTGTGGGCTACCCTCCTAAGCAGGTCCTCATAAGCCCTATTACCTTCAGAGAGATGAGCTGAAGCAGGCTCCGCTCCCACTTCTCCCAAATGTAGCGGCGACGGATCCTTTGAGTGATCCAAGTCCACCCCCCTCCTGATCTGCTGAGTTGCAAGGGTCCAGTGACTCAATATCTCCTGCAGCACCATTATCAGTCTCAGTGTTTGTAATGGAACTCCCCATGGCTGATAGCTCCAGTTGATGCATCGTTGCATTCTGCACAGTATTACCATGTGTCACAGAATCAGATGTAGCACTCAGAGATCTATGCCTGGAGTGAGCTGATACCAAACTTGCTGGATTCAGACCGTAAGGCTGCTGAAGAGCCCACGGAAACCAGAAAGGCCATCCCAGAGGGTTCTGTCACTGGGATGCCCAAGTGTCAGGGGGCCATAAAGGATTGGCTTCTAAACGAAACTAATGAGCTCGCATCTGACCCCAAGGGAGAGGGGCTCCTCTGCAACTGGCAGGGGATTGAGGATTTTGAGCCCAGCAATTTATGTCTCAGTCTGGTGTAAGGTACCAGTGTCGGCTTACCTCTAGCACGGCTCAGTGCCGGCAGCGCTGCTGAAGATGGTCATTCAGAGCAGATCAATGCAGTAGACTCGAGCAGGTCCTTCACCACTGCATATGTGTCTGGTGTGGAGGGGGATCAAATGATTGTGATCTCCTCCTCTGGTGACAATGCAAAACCTGTAACCTGGTCAGTGCTCAAAGAACCCTCATTCAGGGTCAGAGCCGGTACTTGGGGCAGTATCTCCTTGAGGGCTCCATGTCCCGATTTAGAACATGCCACTCCAGCTTCTCTCTTCCCATTTTTGGGAGCAGGTGACCTGCCCCATCCGCTCGGTGTTTCTTTCACGGCACCAGGGAAAACAACCAATGGCGCAGCACAGACCTTGGCACCAAGGATCCACAGTGCCAGGAGTTCTTGTCTGACCTCATCAGTTTCTTTAAGCGCCGGACTGCTCATGGCAGACGCCACTGACGAAGTCGGATCCAAGCGGTTTGGAGAGTGGCATAACGTGGACTCCATCAGGATCAGCTTTATCCCCCACAAGCTCTCCTTCCTAGTTCTCAGTTGAAAGGACCTACAGATCTTGCACTTTTGAGGTAAGTGCTGTTCATCCAAACACTTCAAACAAGAAGTGTGGGGGTCACTCCTGGGGACAGGCTTCTTACACTTGTCACAGGATTTGAAGCCCAGGGAATCAAGGCATGCCCCGGTCCCGGTAAGGTAAAGTTTCTTGCCCCCAAGTCGATACTAGGGCTAGCAAAAGGAAAAGTTTCAGCTAGACTATATAAGGGGAAGAAAATAAAAATAAAAAAAATTAAAAAGAAAAGTATTTTGGAAGGGTGAAACTAGGGAAGGTCTCGATTAGAGAGTATTCATGTTCCAGCCAGCCTTATGGGTGGGAAGAAGGAACTGAAGAGGGGAGGGTTGGCAAGCCCTTATAGGGAGGATTATGGAGGTACGCCTCAAAGAGGCTCTGTAGCCAACCCTAGAAGGGAGGGGGGCGGTAGGGAAAATCTTCTGGCAGCTGTGCACGCGCACACACTCACACCTAACTGGAGTTGATGTGAGCAAGCATTTGAAGAAGGAAGTATTCTGCAGGAGAGAGAGATGCCAAGATTCAGAGGAGAAGCCCTATGCGGGACGAGGATTCTGGCCTCCTCAGAGCATTGGTTTTCAAACCACAGGGTCTGGACCTAGTACTGAGTCACAGACCCTCAAATACTGGGTGTCACTCCCTGCTGCCACCACCACAGAAAGACTGGAATGCGTTGCTCAAAGACGTAAGCGTTGGGTTGTCAGCATAAATCATTTCTTTCAACAGGATCCTGAGGAAAAAAGAAAGTTTGAAAATCACTGTCTTAGAGAACTCTGATCAAATCCCAAAGAACCTTCCAGAGTGGTTTGAGGAAGATGAGGGAGGGAATAGCATGCAGGTGTGTTGTTTTTTCTTCAGCCCCTATCTCTTTTGTGCTGACTAAAGTGACTGTGTTAGGAAACCTTTACAAACCCTGTGTACTATGGGCTTCAGCCATTGCTTCTCCAGAGGGGTTAAAGGTTAACTCAGAGCGCTCACAGGGTTGGAGTTCTGGGAAAGGGAGTCCATAAGCTAAAGGAGTGTCCTGGAAGAGGTAATCCCACTTCCTCAGATGCTTCAAAGCATCTGAGGAAGTGGGATTTTCTCCCATGAAAGCTCATGCAAAAAATAAATCTGTTAGTCTTAAAGTGCCACATGACTCCTTGTTTTGTTTTGTTTTTTTGCTGGACTAGACTAACATGGCTATCCCTTTGGAAACTGGAAGAGGTAAGCATTGGCCCTGGCTCCTAGGGCAGCTGGACAGTGAGGTCCCATACTGTGAAGGGATAACAGACTGAGCCCAGGAAGTGTGCCAGTATGGCCAAAGGAAGAGAGACCATGCTGGAGCCCACACCAGGGCCAGACTATCGCAGGGGCTAAAGGTGCTGAAGTCCTGGGCTCCAGCCCCTAAAGCCCCTGCTATAATGCAGTCCCTCACACTCTGCTCAGCACCGGCAAGGCAAAAGCAATGAGAGCAAAGTCCTGCCCTGCCAGCACTGAGGGGAGGGAAGAGCCTCTGGCTCCAAAGCCAGAAGCAAGGGGCTCTGCACTTCCAGCCCACCCCTGGGCCACCTGGTCTGCCCCACGGGTGAGCTGGGGCTGGCCAGCACCTGTTCACTCGGGGGGGGGGGGCGGCTGGTGTGGCCTCCACTCCAGTGCAACTTTCCAGAACCCATGTCATTAGAAGGCTGCATTGGGGGCTACTGTGAGCAGGGCCAGGATAAGAGCAGATGAGTTAACAGACTGAGGGATGTGCATGGGCCCAAAGTACTGGGACCCACACACAGCAGCCAGGTAAGTGTCCAGGAGGGGGAGCTTCACTGGTGCTGACATACCTTGCACAGCACCCCCTTCCAGAAAGGGCTGAGATAGTCTAGCAGAGCAGGCTTATCACAAACTGAGGACTCATAATTATCTGGGACTAACAGCGACATCAGCCATAAACTCCCTCCTCAAGAAACAAAAAGAAAACAGTTGTTTTCATCCACATTCAGCCATCATTTAATAAAGTTTGTGAGTATTCTGAAGGCAGGAGGCTGCCTACAGAAGCTGCTCTTTTATCTAAATTTCTTTATGTGCAGATATGTTGCAACCAAGGCTCAGTTCCCAACAAGACTGTTTACCCACTCCTCTAGCTTTGTATGCCAGGGCTCTTCACCCTTTCAGCTCCTACACAACTCATAAAATAGTGGCTGGGGCCAGCTCACCTCTTGCCACCTCCCAGAGAGATGTTATTTACCACACACTCCTGTCTGGGACAGAAGTAGTCAGTCACTTCAGTGTTGCATTAAATTTTTCCTTATTGGTTTTCAAGCTGGTTTTTTTTTCCCCCCCCCTTTCTCCAGGCAGTCACAGGACTGACTGAGCACATACAAGGGCTTTTAGGAGCTGCAGACAGAGTGCCTCTGTACAGCACATAAAGCAAGTCTTACACTTGCCAGATAAGATTTCCAAATCATTTCTGCAGCCTGAAGCATTTGTGTGTGACTTAGCAGCAGCATCTGAAGCAATGACAAATACACCTCGCTCTTCCCACCCAGCTATTATTCATGCTTCATCATTACCAATAGATCAGCCACAAGCCCAACCCCCCAAAGGGAGAGAGGAGATAGGAGCTATGAATGACACAGAACAAAGTGTTCGAGATAGGTCCGCTTCCTTGTTAAAAAAGACATTTTATCATCTGATATTCCCATGTCCCAATGTTGGGAACCTGATGAAGTAGACATCCTCCACCCCAGAATCATCACAAAAAGATCAGCAAAACAAACCTATTTATGGTGTTGTAAAGCTTTAGCTTCCAGTGTTAACAATGAGCATTTCTATAGACCTTAGAGTTTTCTCTGTCCTCCCCTGAGAGGGTCATGTAGTATCACTAGCTCCTTTTTACAGGCAATGAAAAAAAGCAGCAGAGAGAGAGAAGGAAAAGAGATGCGTCCAAGGCCACACAACTCCATCCTGCCTTCCAACAAACGCACGCCCCCAGTACTTTTTGCTAATCAGACTTTGAAGGTTCATCGTCACCATCAAGGTTTTGTACTCCTTTAATGATTATCAGTTTGTTTTTGGATGTGTTTTCTTTAAACAGTGTGTCAGCAGCATCATGGTCTCAAAATAACTACTTCTCATCTACCAACATGTGTAGCTAGGAAAGGAAAGATCTGTGCCCTTTAGACACCAAACCATTTCTCTGCATAGTCCCTCCTCTATACAACAGTGAAGAAACTTGGGTCAGGGAAGAATGTTCTGTCCTTCAGATATTATCTCACTTCAATGCTGGTGCTGGAACACATTTTAACTTACAAATGATTAACCCTCCCAATGGTCTGACCAAGATCCTCATGTGTCAGGCACAGCCCTGGAATTTATCCTTATTATGGTGCCTGGGATAAACTAAGCTTGAGACTTCCAAGAGGTATCATGTTGGGGTTAACCCTTACCTCAGAGATGACAACCAAGGCAAACCAGTAGGAGTGACTAATAAAAAGTTTTTTTTAAAAAAGACAACCTTAAAGCAATGCACTAGAAGTGAGAAAACAAGTTATTCAGATTCATAAATGTTCTTGTACAAGGAATTCTAAGGAACCTGAATGCATTTGTTTGCTAAGGTCAGATGGCCAGTGTAAATGTGACCATGACATTATACTTACTAAGCTAGCCACTCGACCTTTTCCCACCGTACGTGTTATGGTAATATAATATGTGCTTTGTGAGGTATCATTTGAAAACTAATAATTCACTGATCATTAATAGTCTTGAGTGACATACATATATGATGGCTATGGATACATGATGAATGTTAAGAATTATGAATGTATGCTGGAATTATAACTAAAGAGTGTATAAACCAGAGACAGATTAAGGGAGCTGTTAACCAAGTCTATCCTAAACAAATGCAAACAAACACTCTCTCTTCATTCTTTATACTTGAACTCAATCCAATGCATATTTCATTAATAAATGTATTTAATTTTTATCATAAACCAACTCAGTGCTGTGTTTGAAGGGAAAGGTGTATTTACCCCCCAAGTCAAGTTTATGTTTAATATGGTTTTGTCTCTTTACAGGAGCAACAAATCTTATTACTTTTCTGAACTGTCCACAAGATGGTTTGACACTTTCAGGCATATGGTTTGGGGAAATTTTGGGACTGTGAGTGTGTTGGGGTCACTCTGGAAATAGCAACTAAGACAGGTGGAAGCCAGTGTGGGGCTGTAGAAAGGATGCTGAGGTCAGACTTGCTGAACCAGAGCTATCTAGTACACAAACACAGCATGCTTGTAGGCTGGTTCTGAATGGCCCAGGCTGGGAGCTCCAAAAGCAAATCAAGGCACTCACAGTTAGAGGCAAGCAGTGACATCTCCTCACTGGTCTGGATTTCCATTCCTATACTGTGAAGACCCATGTCCTATGTTTCACTTACAAAAGCAGCAGAAGAATTAGCTATGGAAGTTGAGGGGCTGATATTCAGATATTTGAATATGTTCTTTATGCTTCATCTTTACTAAAATTACTATCTTGGTTTTCTCTTCATTAACTGAAATCAACATAGGGATTCCTTCCCTGAGTGAGTGAGATGACTACACCAAATCTCACCAATTTCAATGAGAACAGGTCATTGTGGAAAGATCCATCACTCAACCCCCCCCCCCATCAGTTTATGTTATTTTTATGGCTAGTGACTCTAGCTTCATACACTCCAACTTACCCCCTCAGCACTGTAACAGGTCACACAGCTACAGAATTTTCATGAGAATCCAAAAAAATTCTAGTGCAATGACAAAAGCCACCCAGCCATGCTACTGCTCACCCTCTCCCCCACCTGTGGATGGGGCCTACAATTACATCCAAATCATCCTAGCCACTATTACTACAAGTTTTTGCATAAGGGTAGGCAGATTCTCCATCAACCCTCCCCCTCCCCTTTCTCAGACAGGATCCGCAAGCCTCCTAGAGACACCTTTTTTGTTTTGTCTCAGATTCAAGGGAAGGAAAACAAGATAAGGTGTAAAGCTGCTTCCTTTTCTCATCACAATTTTATTCTCAGTTGTATTCCTGGTAGGGGAAGATAAGCTACAACTAGTCCAGTTCCATCCATTCACAGAAGAGGGGGAAAGTAATGTTTCTAAACTTAGTTAGAGCCCAGCCCCAGTAGACTCACACAGAGACCCAAAACCCCTCATTTCTCAGCTGCAGATTAAACACCAATCACTGGCTGCTTCCAGAAGTTCCAAGTTTCCCTTTGTCTCAAATAAACTCATGTTGGAAGATACAAGTTTTACTTTTTAAAACTAAAATATTCCCAGGCAGACAGATGGGACTTCCATAGACACACCAATAAGTGACCAAATGGCTACCAAGAGAACCAGAAGCTAACATACAAACACACAGAAGCTGTCCATCTTTCCTGACCAGGCTCTGACACTTTCGCTCTGGTCTGTCTTGTCACTGCAACTGCTTGAGAAGTCACTAGATCTCCTGTTCTTCTCTGAGGATGCACTGGATTCCATAGACCTCTTGATGGCTTAATTAATATTAATCCTTGCAACTAATGGTGCATTCTGCCTAGTCCTTCCCTGCCAGGGGCTGGCTGAGCTGTGGAATGGCAGCCCTGGAAGAGTTAAAGTACCCCCATATTGCACTCTTTTTTCACGCACAAGCACTTGAACTGTGTTTACTCAGCTGCACGAAGAATTTATTTTAAACCAAGGTTCTTAGAAGAGACCCACAATTTTCCAGAACTGACACTTAGTTCAGAAAGAGATTAATGAACAACCAGCTCTATTTCTCATCTCTTGCTTTTCATTATTCACTTTTAAAGTACTTCAGAACCTTTAATGTACTCGCAACACCTATATAAAGGTAAGGAAACATTTTTTCCAATTTTACATGTTTAACTCATGTGTTAGGAACAGAACTAGTTTATGATTTTAGAGTAAAGGTATTTTACACGTTAGCTACCATGTTCCATTTGCAGTGTCTCACTAGGACAGATGGTTCTGTGACAAACAGAAAACATGACTCTTGAAAGCTATACACTATTCTTGGCTTTACCACAGGCTTCCTGCAAGATCTTGGATGATGGTTTGCCGCAGTTTCCCTTCCTGTAAAGATAATGATGCTGGAACTGACCTACCCAGCAGGGTGTAATGGGGTAGTTTCCTGGCTCCAGCTAGGGAGGGGTTAAAAACTCTGCAGGGACTGCCTACCCAATAGGCACAGAGGGCAGCAGGACCAAGCAGAGCTGAGGAGCCCAGATAAAGGCAAGGCTGCAGCGCCTGCTCTGGGCAGTTTGCCTCAGACCTTGGAAGAGGAAGGTCAGGTTGTCAGTGGAGCTGTGGAAGACAGGACCCTGGAGAGCTCACAGGGGCACTGCCAGATTTCAGTAGCCACAGCCTTGATACAAGGCCTGCAGGTACATGGGGGAAGTGTGTATGGCCTAGGGGACCTCACAGGCACAGGCTGAAGAGAAGCAATTCAAAAGAGTGCATGGAGTTCCTGGGCCAGGGTCTAGAGAAGTGGATGGGCCTGGGGCCCACATACCCCCTCCATATTGCCAGTGGGTGGGGAACCACAGGTGAATGGTACAGAACAAGACCTGCTGTTACAAGTAAGCCAGCCAAATAGGACCATACCCCGGAAGGGAGGAACTATGGACTCGGCTGGAAGCCTGAAGTCCTGCAAGTGACTGTAGGTGAGTAGTGAAGGGATTAGCAGTGGCCACTGAGGCAGAGTGGGCTGACAGAGATTGGACTTGGCCCCCAAAAGGGGGGATGGATTATGAAGGACTCAGCCAATGGGCTGAGTTCTTAACTGTGAGAGAGACAAAACAGTGATCACCAGATGGCAAACTACTTAAGTAACTCCCCAATAACCTCACCAGAAGACATTTGTCTGGTAGGTCCTGTGCTGTGGAAGCCTACACAAGGAATGGTGGTGTAATTGTTTGCAAAGCACTGGTGGATCTTCCTCTGGAAAACGCTGGAATCATCACTCCCCTCCACAAAGACATACACAGTTACTCAGATCCACACACTTTCCACTGGTGTCTTCTCAGAATGTCATTAAACTCTTGCCATCCATAAACAAGATGCTTTCCCCAACATCCCAGATACTCAGCATGATCACTTAGAGGCACTACAAACTGGGGAAAGAGCTAAATGAGAAGAGAAAATAAAAATACATGCAATCCCCCTCTAAAAGAAGTGAAATTATGTGACAAGAAGAATGTCATGCCATGTGCTCAACCTCCTTAGCATGCAATGAGCTAAGGGATTCCAAGTCTGGTTCATGTCATAGAACTACCAGGCCAGTGGATGCTAATTAGCCAACCTGATTGGCAATCTCATTAGAAGGACCAAGGAGTGAATGGATCATGGAGAATGAATGTCCCTCTCCTCCTCACCGTACCTCATTCCTCTTCATCTGGACTGAGTGGCACGTTGGCAAGGCAGGCACTTCAGAGTACAGGGTTCACAATGCTGCCCCTTGCATGAGCATAAAATTCATATTTTGAACTTTACAAAGGCAGCAAAATCTCAGAGCCAGATCTGTCCTATGCAATGGGAACTAGCCCCTGGCCTGCGAGATGAGGTAAGATGCCAGATGAATGATACACCAGCACAAAGTGCCTGTTCCAGACACCCCAATCCAGCTGAGTGATTAAAGTCAGGACTCCCATCCAGTATCCCCTATGGACTGGGAATATATCATCCACGCACACCTTCTTCTAGGGTGCTGGAAAGATGGCTGATGGAGGGACAGCATACTTTCACTCCAGCACCTTGAAGCAAGAATAGCAACCAAATGCATGGCTTTGCTCATATCCAGGTTTACACTTTTGTCCAGTAGTTTCTAGCACTGTCATATAAAAATGGTTCCAGTGCCCTTGACCGCATCCCCTGCCATGGACTGGCCTTTCACACAATGATTCACTAGGCTTTCTCCTTCCCTTTAATTCACACACAGCAGAAGTGCTGCCTATTGCCTCCTAGCTACAGGGGGCACCAGCCAGCTTTTCTCAGGGGGTTGTTAAACTGCATTCACTTATAAACCCTTGAGCTGGATAGAGCTGTTGCCTCCCACCAAGAGACCATTGTGTGCTAGCCCAGAATTTTAACCAACTGTGCATCGCAGTGCCCCAAACTGAAGTCTTCCAAGAGTTACATAAAGCTGCAGCCTGTCTACACTCTGGGGAGAAACACCACCATCCCACAGGCAGACTGGTAACTCCTAGGAGGTACCATGCACACATGCATCTGTTGGAGACAGGCTAGTGGTAGCACCAGATTGTGAGCCATTTATCCAGCAGTAAGTCATTTAAGGCCTCAACACTGAGCCCAGAATGCCAACATTTTCCCCAATAAATTTACAGACAAGAGTAGCAGTCCCTAGGGAAAGAACAGATTATCCCACTATGGGGGGGGGGGGGGGGAGAAAAAGTTCAAAAAAATTTTTTAAAAAAATTAATCAGGTCCCATAACACTTGGAAGTTTAAAAATCATTATTTTTTAAAAACAAATATATTTGGGGTCTTTATTTGCCTTCTTGATTATGTGCTCTTAGGTGGTCACATTTTCAAGCTTTTCTCCGTAATTAGGAAGTTCAGAAATTCAGCTTTCATTTTGGAAGAGTAATATTCTCACATACTCCCTTGGCTTCAGAAGCTAGGGATTAAAGATAAATACCAAGTGTCATGAGATTCTTAAGGAAATGGTGAGAACTGGCAAGACATTAAAGAATTCATCAAATTCCAGGTTTAACTACTGTGACAGTTAGTTCTCAGGAGACAGGCAATTTTACAGATCTGTGAGCACATGCAAGTCAAATAATGGCATCCTGCTCTAAAGAGTTTAAAGTCTAAAGGCACAAAGGAGTACCTCAGCCAAGGGCACCTGACCTGTTCAGTAATGAGTTCAGGGTAGAGCAAATCCTTTAACAATCAGGATGAAATGTAGTTCCATGCCAGCCCATGTAAACCAATGCAAAAAACACATTCATTTGTCATTACCAGTTACATTGTAGAACAAGGAAAATAAGGTAGTTTCTTTCACCGGGGAACCCACCAACCTTGGGATACATGGTCTACTCTGGGAAGCACTGATGCAGGACTACAAAAGGCCGGTTCAGCAGGAGGGGAGCCCCTGCTCATGGAGTACACACCTTAGGTCCACATTTCAATATCCAGACACGTGCAGGAGTTAACACAAGTCAAACTCTAATAAACCCAGTTCTGCAGCTCCCTGAAATAACTGATGGAACAGATCAGGGCTCCTGTAGCACCACATGTAGTTTGTGCTATTTTGTAGCTGTTGCATATAATGCAAATGCATTATAGGAACTGCAAGGTTAGAGGAACCATGATCATATGAGGGCCCAGCACCATCCCAACCCCCACCAACTCTGCACCATATGCACCACAGAAATAACAAAAGGTTACAATCATTGCTAAATTCTACAGTGGGCCAACCAGGTTGTAACATAGTTCAGCCCAAAGCCCTGCGAAGACATGTCACATTAGCCCTGGCAGAGATCTAATCCAAAACAGTGTCTTACCTTGGGTGTGACCTGTTTTGGCCACATGTACTTTCCACTACTACTGCTAAACACCATCATTTTGGCTGTGTAGACAGGCCTTGCTTTGTTTGCCTGGAGGAGAAAACTCCCCATCCTTTTGCTCAAGTTAATGTGTTGCCTACCAGAGGGGAATATAGACTTTTGTGTAGTGTCTCTCCCTCCACCCTCTATTTACAGCCAACCAGCACAAAGAAGAGGAAGGAGAGCAATCTGACAGCCATGGCAACAGAACATTGAGGTGCTGCCAGTCTCTTAAGCAAGGGTTCAGTCCGGAAGGCAAAGGCGTTGAGGAATGCTACCATACCACAGCACAAGGTAAGACTATTTTCTATGCAAATCACACCTACCCACAGCTCTCAGAATCCCCAACTCAAGCACACCACACAGCTGGTTCGCTAACGCAAATCCAGATCCTGCCCTGGCCATTACTGAGTGGCAAAGCAAGATTAAAAATGCAGCAGCGGATTGTGTTTGAAGGGCAGAAGAGGAGGAAGGGAGTGTTGTGGTTAAGGACTAGATCTGGGTTCTACTCCGAGACTCACTCCACGATCCTAGGGAAGTCACTTAGTCTCTCAGTTTCAGTCCCTTCATCTGTAAAATGGGGACAGCGTTATTTAGCTAATACACCAGAGTATTGGTAATACATGCACTAATGTCTGAACAGTTCTGATGTTACTTGGGTTTGGGGGGGCAGATGGGGTTTGCGGAGCAAAGAAACAGAATAGAAAAATAGGAGTTACTTGTTTTAAAGAGAGAGAGAAAACTAGCACCAAGCCCCCCTAAAAGACACCAAGGATAATCAGGATCCCAAGATGGGCTTTTAGCCAGCAAATGCCTCCTGCATTTGCTCGCTAAAAGAAAGTTTCCTGAGTGAGACTGGTTCATCCCAGATAACATTTGCCTATATTGTAGGGAAGCTAGCCAAGACCAGAGAAACTGACATCCCAGAATGCTCTGCGGCTTCCTCTTCGCGTTGTCTGGGCCTCACTCCAAGCATGCAGGGTGCTGCTTTGTTCTTCTGCCCTTGCATTAAGGCACATATCCAGACAGCCACCTGCCAAATCTCTCTATGCATTTCCAGTGCACCAGTCATGACTCTCTGGCACAAATAAGCCAGATAAATTTCAGTGAGATAGCCTCTGAATTAACAGGAAGCTATAAAATGGTGCTACAAATGAACCCTATGACCCCACTATAGTTAATCATCCAAAAACACTCAATAACCACAGATGGAAACTGTTTGGTGGCCTCTCTAGCATTTCAGAGTTTACCAGCCAACTGTAGGCTGCAACCTAGAGCAGAAATAGTCCCTGACTTTGTCAGGTTTCATTGGCTCTCTCTAGAGCAGGGGCCTCAAACTCAAATCACCGTGAGGGATGCATGAGGATTAGTACGTTAGCCCAAGGGCTGCATCACCGAAACCTTTTCATACAACAATATTGAAAACATCGGTAACGTGTTTGAGACCCCTGCTCTGGAGCACAAACGTCAGTTCCAAAAGATGGAACATTTCAAGTACAGAAGAGTGTCCCAGTTGCCTGGGATCGGCGTATGAGTGCAGTGCACATGCCCACTATTTTAACCCTGGCCAGGCCCCACGCAGCTATGCTAATATACCTCAACTCCCATTCTACATTGCGTGGTGTTTTAGGAGGCAAAAAAAAATGGAAACTAAATTGAACCAATTTCCTTTCATTTTATGAGCCGAGGCAGCACTAGAACCCAGGTCTGATAGGATGAAAAGCTAAGGCTTGGGGCCCTTAGATAACTTCTCTGGAAAAGAGACATCAGGCTTACATCTCAATAGCCAGAGCTGTTCCAGGGACAAAATAAACTCCCTGCCATAGCTCTTCTTCTTCTTGTGATCTAGATGATGTCACAAAAGAAAGCCCCCTACTCCGTGCCAGTCACTCAGGACCCCCCGCCCCCATCTCCCACTCCTGCTACATTTGCTTTTGACTAAACTCAAGAGGCAGGAAAGCACCTTCTCTCAGTTTATAAAGCAGCAACATAACACAGCAATATCCCAGCATGAGAGAAGAGGGAAGCATGAGGGTGTCATAGAGTGGAGAGCATTTTTTGGCTAGGCAGCAGATGCTGAGATGGTCAGAGGGCAGATGCTGACTCTTTGGGGAAAGAGGTGAGGAATGCATCACTCATCAAGGACTCACTACAGGAAGCAAAACAGTACCATGCCTGAGAGGTCTGGGGCAGTCCCTCTGCTCACCAAGAAACAGTGCAGCCATTCAGCAAGCTCCTCTGCAGGACCAGAAAGTCAGCTGCTCTGAGTCTATGCCACAGGTCTAAGGTTTGTGCGTGGCAGGGAGTAAGATGCTGGTTCAGCTCCAACGCCTATGTTTGTTTATAGAAATCTAAGCATTTCTGGAGAAGCCACATCTTTCCCTGGCCCTGACACACCCTCCAACATGAGCCCAGAGGTTTCCTGCAGATTAAAGATCAGAATGTCCAAGTGCTCATTACAGCGTTCTCTGATCTATGCTCCTACATCCCACTCTCCTGAGAACTTGGAAACGTGGCTGCAAGAGGAGGTTGGGTATGTCACTCACGCCACCTCCTGTCCCACTGGGGTCCCACATTAAAGCTATGCCTGCTATAATGGATACAATCCTTGAAGTCATCTGGAACAGACTCTGGAGGGAAAGAAAGCCTGCCTCACTTCTCAAATTAACCCTCTCCCTGCCCACATCAAATCAGATCTCAGTTAGAAGCAGGGAGCTGCTGAACTTTTCAACAAAGGGAATAAAAGTGAGCCAGGCTGGGTAACTACAGTTTTGTTGGTTTGACCGTGGTAGCATGCAAGGTCTTGGAAAAAATTTTAAAAGTGAAAGTACTTAAAGATATTAAGGATAATGGTAACCGGAATCATAGGGTTGGAAGGACCTCATGAGGTCATCTAGTCCAACCCCCCTGCCAAAAAAAGCAGGACCACTCCCACTAAATTATTCCAGCTAGAGTTTTATCCAGCCGGGCCTTAAACATCTCCAAAGACGGAGATTCCACCACCTACCTAGGTAGCCCATTCCAATGCTTTACCACCCTCCTAGTAAGAAAGTTTTTCCTAATATCCAGCCTCGACCTCCCCAGCTACAACTTGAAGCCACTGCTCCTTGTTCTAGCCTCTGTTACTATAAATCACAACATGGCTCTAAGAAAGGTAGATTGTGCCAGACCAACCTGAAAATTTCTTTTTTAAGAAGATAACAGATTTTTTGGAAAAAGGGAATGTGGTGGACCTAATTTACTTAGATTTCAGCAAGGCGTTTGATATAGCCCCACAAAGGGAATTATTAGTTAAGTTAGAAAAGATGGGAATTAATATGAAAATAGAAAGGTGGGTAAGGAACTGGTTGCAAGGGAGACTATAGCAGGTCACACTGAAGGGTGAACTGTCAACCTGGAGGGAGGTTACTAGTGGAGTTCCTCAGGTAGCAGTCGTGAAACCAATCTTATTTAACCTCTTTGTTCCTGGCCTTGGCACAAAAACGGGACTGTGCTAATTAAGTTTACAGATGACACCAAGTTGTGGGGGGTATTACCAATACAGAGAAGGATCGAGATATCATACAGAATGATCTGGATGACCTTGTCAACTGTAGTATTAGGAATAGGATAGAATTTAATAATGGGAAGTGCAAGGCCACGCAATTAGGGACAAATAAGAATTTTTCCTACATGTTGGTAGTGACAGAGGAGGAAAAGGATCTTGGAGTTCTGGTTGATCACAGGATGGCTATGACCCACCAATGTGATGCAACTGTGAAAAAACCTGATGCATCTTAGGGTTGCATTAGAACAGGTATTTCCAGTAGCGACAGGGAGTTGTCAGTACCATTATACAAGACACTGGTTAGACCACATCTAGACAACATTGTGTGCAGTTCTGGTCCCTCGAGTTTAAGAAAGACGAACTCAAACTGGAAGAGGTGCAGAGAAGGGCTACAAGGATGATCCACAGAATGGAAAACCATCCTTAAGTGGGGAAGACTTAAAAGAGGTTGGCTTGTCTACCTTAACCAAAAGAAGATTGAGGGGAAATATGATTGCCCTCTTTAAATACATCAGCCGGATAAACACCAGGGAGGGAGAGGAATTATTTAAGTACAGCACTAATGTGGATACTCAACAACTGGATACAAACTATCCATAAGGAAATTTAGGCTTGAAATTAGATGAAGGTTTCTAATTATCAAGCAAGCAAAGTTCTGGAACAGCCTTCCAAGGTAAACTGTGGGGACAAAAAAAACATAACTTCCTTCAAAACTGAGCTTGATAAATTTATGGAGGGGACAGTGTGATGGGATGGCCTAACTTGGCAATAAACTAAGTTTTGACTACTGGTGGTGGGTATGCCAGTGGCCTGAAAATGGAGGTTGCATGGGGCGGGTTTTGATTTATTACAGTGAATTCTCTCTCAGGTGACTGGCTAGTGAGACTTGCCCTCAGGTGACTGGCTAGTGAGACTACTCAAGGTTTAACTGATTGCCCATATTTGGGGTCGGGAGGGAATTTTCCGCCAGAACATATTGGCTAGAGCTCTGTGGCTTTTTCGCCTTCTTCTGTCGTATGGGGCATGTCTCACTTGCTTGTGGATTCTCTGCATCTTAAAGTCTTTAAATCTTGATCTGAAGACTTTAACAACTCACTCATAGGTTAGCGGTTTATTGCAGGAGTGGGTGGATGAGGTTCTGTGGCCTGCATTGTGCAGGAAGGAGGTCAGATTAAAAGATCATATTGGTCGCTTCTGACCACAGAGTCTATGGGTACGTCTACACTGGACCCTTAAGTCAACTCAAGGAAGGTTAAGTCAACCTACAGACCTCTGCGGCCACACTGGGCTTTTAGTAAGTCAACTTGAGCACTTCCTTAAGTCAATATAATAGCACCACCTCTCAAGGTCAACTTAATGCATAAGTCAACCTTACTAAGTTGACTTAAACCAGTGTAGATGGGGAAAGTCCTTAAGTCAACCTAATTGGCCTCCAGCTACCCACAACACACTGCTCCTCCATCAACCAACCACCTGTCAGTGTGGACGAAGGCAGTCAACAGGAGTTTTCAATGTCAACACTCTAAGTTAACCTAACAAGATCGACTTTAAGTTAACTTAAAGTCGACCTTGTTAAGTCGACAGTGTAGACGTACCCTATGAGTCCACAAACTGGCACACAAAAAAAAAAATAGGAGCTAGTAGGTTATCTGAAGGAGCAGAAACCCACAGCATGGGATCCTAACCACTTATCAGGCTTTTTGTCAAAACCATTATTCTGCACTGAAAAGTGTTCTGGCAAGGTAGATACCTGGGCAGTGAGGTATTCAGCAGAGTTGCTGGCATGGCACAAAGGGTCCTGTGAAGTCACCCTGTACAGAAGCAATTGATCTGTGATTGGGATGTTACAAGCCAGCTAATCAGAATGGGGTTGGGATTCTTTCCTAAAACATAAAAATCCTGCTTTGTCCTAGGCAGCTTCCACCTCAGAAGCTCTAGACCATCAGACAGAACGGCTGCCTCCTCAGAGCCAGCATGGTGACTCCACCTAAAAAATACATCAAGTAACCTCATTCTCTACCCATTCCTACCCACCCACATCAATGTCTTCACCTACCCATAAGAGGCAGAATAAGGACGAAGGAAAATCTTTCCACAGGACCAGGAAAGTCCCAGGGGTTTTTCATCTTCCCTTGCAGCACAGAGCATGGGTCACTTGCTGCAGGATTCTCTGTACTTTGAAATCTTTAAATCGTTTGAGGACTTCAATAACTCAGTCTTAGGTTAGGGGTCTATTACAGTAGTGGGCAGGTAAAGTTCTGTGGTCTATGTTGTGCAGGAGGTCACACCAGATGACCATAATGGCTGCTTCTGACCTTATAATCTGTGGCTACGTCTATAGTGTCATAGTTATTTCAAAATAACTATACCAAGATTAATTCAAAATAATTATTTCAAAATAGTGAGTCTACACAAGACTCCTATTTTGAAATAAAGTAGGAATTAGAATTTCAAGTTAGAAAGTCTACATTAGACACTAACTCAAAATGGCTCCCCTGGCAGAACGGTTTCCCTGCTGGGGGAGGGATTCCCCAGTGGGGGTCCCTTCCCTGCCACAGGAGGGACTCCTCCTCAGTCAGGGAGAGATTCTCCTTGGTGGGGCTTTATTCCCCATCAGGGGAGGGAACCCCTGCTGTGCTCCCTTCCCTGCCAGCGCAGGAAACCCCCAGTGGACTGCATTCCCAGCGGAGGGCAGGGAACCCCCAGCTGGCCTAATTCCCCCCCCCCCCCCCGGGGCATAGCTATCCGCCCCCTTCAGCCCCTCTGTTCCACCTGGGGGGGGGGGGCAGCTAGGAAAAGGGTAGGAACCAGATCAGGCTCCCAGCTGCTTGAGGCTCCCTGCAAGCACCTCAGACACTGATCAATTTCACAAGCAGCTGGGAGCCCGATCTGGCTCCTACCCCTTTCCTAGCCCTCCCAGCTTGAAGAGAGGGGCTGAGCGGGGCAGATAGCCATGCCTCAGGGGGTGTTAGCCCTGCCTGGGGTTCCCTGTCCCCAGCCAGGAGCCCATCCCCGCAGGGGGTTCTCTGCTCCCAGCCAGGAACAGCCCCCCACTTGGGGAATCCCTCCCCTTGCAGAACGTCAACATCCCCCCCCGGGGGTTCCCTGGCTGGCTGTCAGGGAGTGCAGCCCAGCCAGAGGAATGCAACCCTGGTGGGGAAAGCACCCCCCCCCCCCCCCATGTACCCCTGCTTTGGTGGGAAAGCCAGGGGTGCCAGGGAATCCCCTTCTGGGGCAGAATGCAGCCCTGGCCAGGGGAATCCCTGCCCATTATTTCAAAAAAAAAGCCAATTCCACATTTTGGAAGGGCTTTTTTCAAAATAAAAGCAGGTTTAGAGATTTCAAAAAAACTTTTCTGTGTAGACATACCCTATGAGTCTACAGGCATGCACTCTTCTCCTGCAGTGTCCTTACTCCAAACCCCTCAGCTCTGTCTTTCCTGGTGTCAGAACATGCATGACTTGAGTGGCATGGCAAGAATCAGAAGTACACCCCAACCTCAGTCTATTATAGCAGCAAATCAAATCACAGAAAGAGTAGCAGAAAAGAGGAGTTGCAGAAACACAGATGCAGTCTCCTTAGGTCAGCAGAAACAGAGGATTATACTTAGAACCCCTTGAAATTCTTTTGATTTTCTT
This sequence comes from Podocnemis expansa, assembly GCA_007922195.1. Taxonomy (NCBI): domain Eukaryota; kingdom Metazoa; phylum Chordata; order Testudines; family Podocnemididae; genus Podocnemis; species Podocnemis expansa. The sequence continues at coordinate 61,444,234 of ML681963.1, forward strand.
TAATTGTTTTGTTTTCAGGAATTACTTGTTATTTCACCTTATCTATTCCTCCCCACCCAGGTCAGGTCCTGACCCAAGGAATGTGGAAGAACTGAGGGACAGCAGATGTTGGTTTCTGCCTCCAGGGAGATGGAAGAACTTGTGAGGGGCAACAGAAGGTGTCCGGTCCTGCCCCTTGGCAGAGAGACACCCTGGGGGTAAGTTGCAGAGTGAGGCCCCTGCCATGCTCAGCCTGCAGCTCTGCTTGCTGTCCTGTGAGCCAGGCCCAGCTTCCCACATCAGGTGTTACAACCTGGTATACAAGGTTGCCAGCACTTTTTGGGTTTGCCTCAGCTGCTCCTCTGTCAGGATGAAGTAGGGACTGGACAAACCAAATCCAAGCGAGTGAGGCTATGACTCCAGGCACCAGGTTACACCATGACTCCCTCAAGCTACTCAATCAGAAGGGTAGTCAAACCTAGCTACACTATGATCTTGCATCAAGATGCCACTTACAGAGCAGGAAGTTGGGCCAAGTCAGGAGCAAACTCTGTCGGATAAGTGCTTTGTTTTATTATTTTTAATGTTCTTTTACATTTTATTTCATATTTGCAAAGAACACAGAGCTCTTCTCATACTTCTCTCTTTTGGCAACAACTCACCTTGTGACCCCTGCACGCTACATAACAAACAGATACAGCAACTAGAGTCGCCATCAAGCCCATCAGAAGTGAATAAACCTGGCCACAGGACAGCAGTTCAGTGATTTAAACAAGGATGAAAAAGAACAGTTGCCCACCAGATTTCTTTCTACTGCTCTTGACTCATGATCAGTGTAATCCTGGAGGCCTTTCAGAGCTCACAAGGAAACAAATCTCACTAGCTAGTTAAATATTTCTCCTGCGCTCAACCCTGTGGTGCCTGCGCGCTAATGGTATTCAGCAAAAGATTCAGTCCAAAGGCTCAGTCTTCTGTGTCTCAAGGAATAAGTTTGTTAGGCCCTGGCAGACTGCAAAACAGATTTTTCGAATACAAAAGGCACAGGTCCCTGTTCCAGCAACCCTATATTCCTACATTCTCTAAGTTCTTAGACCAGCGCTCCCACTGCTATCTTTCTTTGCTGGGGCACGTGTTCCCAGCTGAAATGAGGAGAAAAAAAATGAGATTTTCCTCCTGATGTAAAAAGACCAAAGCTGACTTGGAGCACTTGCCACACATGCTGGGTCAGAACAACCAGCCTGTCCACTGACCAGCTGATAAATCAATATCCTGCAAGGGAAACGACAAATCCTGTCTGGGTGCCCCCGCGGTGTGCACACAGCTCAGCTGAGCAAGGGTCACTGTGGAGCTCCAAGTATCAAGTCAACTACAGATCACAGGTGACGTTGTCAAGATCTCAGCAGAGATCCTTCCACAGAGCATGGAAGTTCTGAAGCACGTATGTTGGTTTTGCACTGCTTGGAGAATTCAGTAAGAGACTACTAAGAAGCCCTTTGCAGACTGTTCTCCCAGTCCTCTTCCCTGGGACATCAGACCTCAGGAACAGTCATTACACCCTGATCCTTCTGGGCTTATGTCCAGTGAAGTGCCACCAATATTTTAACAAGGGGATCCTACGAAGCCTGAAATAAGCCTCGTGCCATGTCCCAGGAGTGCAATGCACTTGCAGGGGAAAGAATTGTGAAATCTCTTCATTTCTTGGACAAAACACACTTTTTGAAAAGTAAAGTGAAAGCAAGCAGCACTGAGCAAACAAATTAATCTGACCAGTTTGCTTGAAGTGTTTACACTTTTTATTTCTGAAACACCTCTGAGCCGGTTGACAGTGCTTGATATAATAGTGGTCAGCTCAGGGCATTTGATGCGAGAAATCTGGCAAGACCCTAGGAATGGGACCAAGAAAGGAGAATCTGATTTTTAACTATATCTGAAACTTGTGCAATCAGATTCATTCACTGATTTGCTCTTCATAAATAATTTTGAGCAGAGGAATAAGGTATTTTCACAGCAGGGATGACAATAGTATTGAGGAAGAATGCATTTCCAATGGAGGTTGTAAGTCAGGTTAGTCGCTAGGACTCATCATTTAATGTTTTACATGCTTCTGGGGCATTATGTGAGGGCAGCTAGACAGGAGGCACTCACATACCTAGCTTCCTTCTCAAACCTGTAACACACCCTCACTGGGGTTAGAAGCAGGACATTATGTACTCTGTCACCACCTCCTACACAGAACTATGTATTCAAAGCAGATAGAAGGTTAAGTCATTCATATTGCATCCCATCTGTGGCCTAAGCTGGATAAAATCTGGCTAACTGCCTAGTCACTAGAGACATGTGCAGTCTCCTAGTTAGAGTCTAGTTTTGGTGATCCTGTGCTTTTAATATTCATACAACACAAACTGCCTTCTAAAGCAATGTTGCACCACTGCTAGTCCATCCCACTCATGCTGTGTGGATCAGTGAGGCATCAGGTGCAAGAATCAAGAAAGGATTTCCCTGATCAGATTTCAGAGGTTAGAAAAAATTTCTCTTTGAGGGTGAATTGGCTGTAGGTGAAAAACGGTACCTTGTGCAGGAAGGTCATTCATAACCTCTGCACTGACCTCCCTTGGCATTAAAGCACTTTAAAAAGTTGTGCAAAGAAACCAAGTCTCCATCAACTTCTAGAATGTCTGACTTGGGAAGCTCATTGCCTCACTATGGATCAACAAAGCTAGAGGCAGAAAAGCTGTGAGGTAAGGCCACAACACAAGATTACATCCTTTGACACATTTTGTCCAGTCTAATTCTAAATATCCTAGACAATGGGCTGCCTGTTTCTTTCCCTGGGAAATAATTCACAGCCCCACACATTCCAGAATCTCAACAATTCCTGACAGTTTATCCTAAATTGCCACTTTCACTGTTCTTCCTAATTATACCCCCTTGTACCAGGATAAAAACACCCTCCCCCTTCTTAGAGTCTGTAGACTTGTATTCCTCAATTCTCTGTAGACGGTTTCATAGACAAGCTAAGTCTATTTCCTCTCAAAACACACAAACCCCATTTCCCCCAGATGAATCACTGCCTGTTATTTCTAGCATCACCAGGCTTCTCTGTATTCCTCTCTCCTCAGTGGTAGTGCAGATCTTCCCAGTGCAATATCACCTGTCAGTTTCGTTACTCCCCCGCCCTGAGGTCTGACGGGGCCACTGTATGCTCGGAGCATTGGGGGATGAGCAACCATTACCTGGCTCCCAAAAACGGCGATCGAACAGGCAGTGGAGACCTCATGGGAGCCGAACCAGACTGAAGCAATGTACGATGGCATGCCCAGGATGAAGACCTGCGCCACCGAGCAGATGACCTGCCCCAGGACGGTGACGGGGAAGAGATGCGGCTTCATGCTGCCCAGCTTCACCCAGGCCCCTAGGCAGTTGAGGGCTGAGCCAGCCAGGGCGATGAGGCGCAGGCCCCTCTTGTCGAGCAGCCAGGCCACGGGGAAGAGCAGGGGGATGTAGGTGAGCATGTAGCACAGGGAGAGCCAGTCGATGTCGAAGGCGCTCACGCCGTAGAAGTGCATGAAGATGTTGTTGATGCTGCCGTACTGGATCCACTGGAAGGCATTGCACAGCGAGTAGCAGCTGAAGAGCAGCACCACGGCCCAGCGGCGCAGCGACAGGCGCACCTCGAGGGGTCCCGCGGGCGCAGAGCCATTGGGGACCCCCGCTTCCCCTCCCTCGACCCCGGGACCTGGCTTCGTCCCATGCACGAGCTCCGGCGTCTCCTCATGCCTCGGCCCCCCGCTCACCACGGCCTCCCGGGCAAACGCCGGGCAACACGGGCTCCCCATCCCCTGCGCTGCGCTGCGCTCCCCCATCCCGTCCCGTCCCGCACTGTGCGCCCGGCCCCGCCGGCTCCCTATGGAAGAGCCGGTCACCGCCCCGCCCGGCTCCCCAGCGCCCGCCCCGGGCGCCTGAACCCGCCCGCCCCGCGCCCCGGCTCCTCACTCTCTGGTGTCAGGCGACGGCGGCCGACGACCCGCACCACGTGACAGAACCCTCGGACACAGCCGCTTCCTAGGCAGCGGCCCCGCCCCTTCACGTTGATTGGCGGAGACGAGGCGGCAGCGCTCCGCCCCTTCGTTACCACGGAAACCAGGCCGGCCTCCCCCGTCGGCGCCCCCCGACTCAGTAGGGCGACGGGGGGCGGGCTGCGGTCTCGGCGTCACCACCAAGCGGGCGCCAAAGGGGACTCCAGGGAAATAAAGTCCCCAAAACCCAGGGACCCGCCGCTGAGGGGGAAGCTGCGCAAGGGCCAACGGAGGGTCCCGTCTCGGGGCTCAGGGGCAGTTCCAGGACAGCCCTGGATGGGAAGAGACTGGTCGCCCCCCAATAAACCTACTGAGTGGCACAGCCCAACCCACTGCACTGGGCACCAGTGGAGCCTCATGTGCAGCTTTAACAGCCCCCTACAGCAGGGGTAGGAAGCCCCCGGCCCGTGTGCCGACAGCGGCACCCGAGCCCATTCAGAGCGGGCACGCAGCGGTACCACAGAAATTGTCACTCCTGCCACTGAAAGCCTCTCTGGGCAGCTTCCTTCAGGTGCAGCTGGGACACTGGGGGTCCCCCCATGCCTATGCCTCCAAGTGAGGCAGAAAACAGCTGCCCGGAGTGGCTGCTCTCTGTAGCATGATGCGCCCCAAAGGAGCCACTCCGAGCACCTTCTTTCTGCAGCAGGCCTTGGAACTGCTGAAAGGAGGCACTTCTTTTTGTGGCGTGCCTGGGGGCCCTGTCCCCAGGCACACCACCAAGACGAGCCACCCTGGGCGACTTCTTTTCATGCCATGCCTGGGAAGCGCTCCCACTCCAGCCAGGACTGCTGCTGAACTTTCAGGCAGCTGCCACATTTTTTCAGCAGAGAGGGACCGGCACAGGGGTCAGCAAAGGTTGCTGACCCCTGCCTGACACTGACCCTGATAAACTAACTTCCTATAGTTCCAAAGGGCAATTGTGTTAGCCTAGTTCAGCTAAACAAACAAGAAGTCCTGTGGCACTTAAAGACTGACAAATTTATCCATCCCCAGGGGTTAAAGTATAATTTCATGGGGCCCTGGATCCCTCCTAAACTTCCAGGCCCCCCTCAGCAGGTCCAGGGGTCCCCCCTCATGCAGGTCCAGGCCCCCCTCATGTACCTCAGCTACTGCCCCAATATCCATTCATCTGTCTCCAAAATCCACCTCAGCCCCTGTGGGGGACAAATTAATCAGGGCTCTCAACCTGGAAAGAGAGACCACCGATCCTTCCCAGTGATGAAGGCCCGTTCCCAGCTGAGACTCAAATTAGCAGAGAACGAGGTGTGGTTCAGGATTTATTATTCAGCTGAATAACAAAAGGAACTGCATCAGAGGGCAGCAAAGAAGTGCTAGCCCCTCTGAGCAGGCCCCCCCAACAACTGGAGTGCAAGAGAGAGCCCCGAGGGGCAGCATCACAACACTTTTATCCAGTACAGTATGATAATGCTATGATAATGCTTACATGATCGACAATGTTTTAGAGACCCTTATATGGTTACATTAACATTATTAAATACATATTAATGATTAAAGAATGCATATAATTATCCCCGCCTCTGTTTACTGTTGACATCATTTGCATTATCCTGGGCAGCCGCAGTACCTGCAAACTCATTAATTTCTGCCTAGAGATGCTGACCTTACATTCTTGTGAGGCTATGGTGCCAAGAAGGGTGAGCAGGAGATAGGAGGCAATACTCCCTTTTCAGTTAGAACAAAGACGGGACAGTCTAGCTTACATTCCTTGTCCAGATGGTCAGGAGAAAAAGCATGAGAAAGGGGAGATAACACACTTTAACTATCAACTCTAGGCCGCTTGTTAAAGAAACTTAGATACATGACTTGCCAGAGAAACGACCCCACTACCATAGCAACCCACGGCTCCAACGAGGCCTACACTTTAGCACCTTTCTCACTGTCCTACAGAAGAGATTATATATAATTTTTCTTACACCCCCAATACCCACCCCAAAATCCACTCCAGCCCCCAATACCCACCCCGTCCCCCCAATATCCACCCCGTGCCCCCAATATCTATGCCCCTGTTCCCAACATTCCCCAAACCCCAATACCCACCACCAAAATCCACCCTTGCCCCTGCCCCCAATATTCCACAGCTCCCAAAATCCACCCTTGGCCTGCAATTTCCACTCGCCTGTCCCCCAGCTCCCAAAATCCATCCCCCTACCCCCAATACCCATCCCCAACACGAGCTGAGCTGCCCCCGCACTTAAAGGCAGCCGTGCACTGGGCTGGGAGACAATCCCTCCCGCAGGCTGCACTTGAAGGCTTCTGCCTCCAAGCACAGCCTGCACATGCACAGGGGAGTGAAGGGGCATGAGTCAGCAGACTCCATTTTGGGTCCTGAGACACCATTTCAGGGACCCAGGGTAGTCACATCTCACCTGTCCTCACCATCTCCAGGTTAGTCACATGGGCCCAGAAGCATCAGATGAGGTGATACACCATATTAGGAAATGACCCTTCCCTGACCAGGTGAGGTGACCAGACATATAAGGTATACAGCCCCCGACCCTGAATTATGATTGGCTCTGTGCCTGCCTTACCCCTTTTCTGTAGACTGTACTATAAAACCCACGGTATTGTACTCCTCTGAGAGCTAGCTCCACGAGATCTCTGTAAGGTAATAAAGCATATATGCATTTGTGACCTCCTCTGTCTTTGTGTGTCTTGGGACCACTTGGACTGACTCGGGGACTACCAGAGCTTTGTGCTCTAACAATTGGGGGCTCGTCCGGGATTCCAAGGCGAGAGCTGCGAGAAGCCAAACACCCACAGCCGGCAAACAGTCCTGTTTTGGGACCACCGGGTCTTTTGCTTCTCCTGGCCGGCAGCTAAGGGTCCCAGCTGGAAAAACTGATTTCCCGAGCAGAGGACGTCACTGGGGAACAGGTAAGACAGGGTGAGCCTGACTGGCAAATAGCCCTTGAACCTGAGAAGGGGGATTTTTTTTTTGTTGTTGGGGTTCTGAGCAAGAGGGGGTGAGCTGACGAGCGAGAGCCCCTGAGCCGAACCTGGGGGATTTTTATTGAGGTTCCATGCAAGAGAGGGTGAGCTGACAAGCGAGAGCCCTTGAGCCCGAACCTGGGGATTTTTGAGGTATCAGCAAGAGAGGGTGAGTCGACGGACAAGAGCCCTTGAGCCTGAACCTGGGGGGTGGGGAAGATTGTTTTCGAACTTCGGGTAAGAGGGGGTGAGCTGACGGGCGAGAGCCCCTGAACTTGGAAGTCTGTATCAGGATCTCATTATGGGTCAGGGGGAAACTAAGGTAATTCCAGACAGTCCGCTGGACTGCACTTTGAAACATTGGAAGGAATTGGGAGGAAAGGGACTAAACAAGAAAAAGGCTGCTAAGCTGTGTATTCTTGAGTGACCAAGCTGTACTCGTAGAAATTCTGCTTTGCAATGGCCCCCTATGGGCACTTTTGATATGAACAAGGTGCTTTATCTTGGGGAAATATTGTCAAATTCGTTCCCGGGGCATATGGACTATTATTATGTCTGGTATGAAGCTGTATGTAAGCATTTGCCCCCTAAGAGGGCCACCTCGATCGTTTGTGCCTTGACCGCTTCTGCGCCTCTGGCGTATGATGATGATGAGCTTTGGGTGGCAGGACAATCTGACCGAGCATGGGGAAGGGGGGTTCACCTGGTCCACGAGCATGCAGAAGGGGGGTTCACCTGGTCCACGAGCATGCAGAAGGGGGGGCTTTTGGTCCGGACCCCAACCCAACCCAGGGAGGGGAATCCCTGAACTCTAATACAGGAAAATCAGAGACAGCAGGGACTGGGTGTGTTACTCTTAGCAAAACCCAGAAGGCAACCCCACCTGCCAGCGAGAACTCTGTGAAGGGAGAATCTGCCTCAAATACATTGTCTCAGTCTCTCCTGGCTGAGGGAAAAAGCTTTCCAGCAGGAGCTCAGGCTTCTGATGCCTATTGTGATCAAATTCCTGTAGTAGAAATATGTGGAAGTAGCCTGAGGGAATCATCTCAGCAAGGATCCCTGCCTGTAGCCCCATCTACCAGTCTGTGTGTTGAGGAAGGTGAAAACAATTCTGATTGCCAAAATGTTTTACATGGAAATGAATTTACTGACTTGGTTTTTCAAACATCTAGTGCTGCAAATACCTTGGAAAAGTTTCCTGCATTTAATCTGTGTTTTGAAAAAACAGTGGTAACAACATCCGATTGCATTCATGAAGCTAAACCTGTAAGTGAACAGATAGTGCCTCACGCTACAGATAATGTCTCAAACATGGAAAGGGGAACAGAGCAGCTTTTACTCCTAAATGCTTTGAAAGCTTCATGCAGTCTCCTTGTCACTTCAGGTACAACTGGGAATATGGGGAATGCAACTTTGGGAACTGAATATCAGAATTCTATTTGTAAAATGCTAACTGAAGTGTTTGGTGTAACTCTCAAACAGAGTCCAGACTTGAAATTGTCCATGAGTAAAAATCTGAAAATTCCTATGCAAGCTAGTGTCTGGTTTCTTGCAATTTACCTGACTGATTGGGGTGGGAAAATTTACCCACCGGACTTACAGCTGCTGGCAAGGGAGACACACAGACACAGAGAATGGATCATGTTACCAGAGAGTCCAGGCTTTCTGGTCAAGGCAAAGGGTTAAATCAACCTTGAAAACATTGCCAGAACAAAGGGTGTAATATAAACATAAGCACCCATCTATCAAGACAATTAAATACTGATATTCTCTTAAGTGGTAACAATTAAATGTAACAACTATACAATCTTTGTACTTAATAGTAATGGCTGTAAACTCTTGGTAAAAGTTTTGTGAATGTATTAAAATAGTAACTGGGTAAACTAAGGCAGGCAGCCTCATGCTTTTCATGGTATAATTTTACAAGTTTTTGCAGGTTTTGCCTCTGCATTACATAGTTCCTAAACCTGCAACAGTTTCTTTTATTATTATTTTTTTTTTGTTTTATTGTTTGGTTTTTTTTATAACACAAACAGGTTTTTTTCTTCTTTTATTATTATTTTTAGTTTGGTTTTTGGTTTTTAATAACAGGTTTTTTTTCTCTTACTATTTTTGTTTCAGTTTTTGGTTTTTCATAACATTTTTTTCTTTTGTTATTTTTGTTTTATTCTTTCATTTTTGATAACAGTTTTTCCCTTTGTTACTATTTTTGCTTTGGTTTTTGCTTTTTTGCACCAACAGTTTTGTTTTTCTTTATTCTTTTGTTGTTGTTGTTGTTAATAATAATAATAATATTATTATTATTTTTTGTTTTTTATAATCCTTCCACATTTTTTCTTTTGGTATTATTTTTTGCTTTGGTGTTTGGTTTTTAATAACACACTTTATGTAACAGCATTTATGGCTTCCCAATTAACAGCCTGCCAGCAATATATTTTCTTTAGATTTGTGTTGGCCTATAATCCAATCCTTTAGTGTTTTGCACATTTGTAGTAGCCCCATATTTGTTAGCTTGTTATTTTATTCTATTGTAATTGTGTTGTGGTATTTCTTTGTTTCTTATTCTTTTTGCTTTATTTCAAGATTTAAGTCCCTCCATTGCCCAGGGGTGGAGTGCAGGACAAACGGAAGACTTTGTCACGGTATAGTAATAGTGGGCAATGGAGGCCTTAAGTGAACTGAGCTTCTGTACACCTAGGCTCAGCCCAGGTTTTCCATTGGACTTTTTCCAGCCTCCATTTACAGCTGGTGCATGCAGTATGTTTTGCAGGTAAAAAAACATGATCCCTGAACAATAAACAGTGATCTGTCAGCAAACCCCACCACTGGATGTTCCACTCCACAAGGATGAGAAGCAGATGACAGGCACCCCTCTGCTGAGGGAGGGGCTAACCAACACTCCCCCAAATACCGGAGTAGAAGAAGGACCTGTAGCACCTGGCAGGTTAACCAACGCGATGGCACCCCTGAAATTTATTGGACTCCTTTTGCTGTTTGGAGCTGTACAAAGGGGGGTGCAGGGGGGATGGACCACACCACTGCCATCTCCCCCTCCCTTTTGGCCTTAACTGTTCCCTTTATAGACGAAAGATTACATGTGCCTTAGATAAATCTGTTAATCTAACCTGCCACATGATTGCTGCCCTTAACGATGAACAAGCCCAGCTCCGCCAGGCGGTACTACAGAACCGTCTCGCTCTGGACTATTTAGTCCTTAAAACTGGACATGGATGCCATGAATTTGAGGGGCTGTGTTGTTTCAATCTCTCTGATAATTCCCAGGCTATTAAAGCAAGCCTGAAGGACCTCCGCAGAGTGGAGCAAGGTCTAACTGAGCACATTGAACAACACTGGTGGGACTGGCTCACTTTCTGGCTGCCATCCGCCGCATGGCTCCACACCTTGCTCTTTTCTCTCCTAGGCATTGTATTTTTCCTGGTGGGTGGCTTATGCCTCCTCCAGTGCTGCTGTGGTCTCTTTCGGGAGATGGTCAGCACCTTGCGGAGGGGCACGAGCCCTCAACACTCTCACCACCGTAGACTTAGGCACCTCACCCATGCCAACGGACAACAGGGCACCCCCTTCCTCGAACTGACCTCCCTAGGTCACGGGACCTCCTATGTGGAGGCCCCGTGAAAGGGGGGATTGAAGGGGCATGAGTCACCAGACTCCATTTTGGGTCCTGAGACACCATTTCAGGGACCCAGGGTAGTCACATCTCACCTGTCCTCACCATCTCCAGGTTAGTCACATGGGCCCAGAAGCATCAGATGAGGTGATACACCATATTAGGAAATGACCCTTCCCTGACCAGGTGAGGTGACCAGACATATAAGGTATACAGCCCCCGACCCTGAATTATGATTGGCTCTGTGCCTGCCTTACCCCTTTTCTGTAGACTGTACTATAAAACCCACTGTATTGTACCCCTCTGGGAGCTAGCTCCACGAGATCTCTGTAAGGTAATAAAGCATATATGCATTTGTGACCTCCTCTGTCTTTGTGTGTCTTGGGACCACTTGGACTGACTCGGGGACTACCAGAGCTTTGTGCTCTAACAGGGGCTGGGCCCTCCCCCCCACTCTGTAAATGCTCCCACTATTTTTAAATGGTGGGCCTCAGAAGGCAGTGTTCCAGCTCTATTTTCTATTTTTAGGGAGCCTGGAACACTGAGCCCCTAAAAATAGTGGGCCCCAGAGCGGCATTCTGCCGCGTTCCAGCCTACTTTAACCCCTGTTTATCCCATAAGCTCTCATGGGAGAAAATCCTACTTTGTCAGACGCCTTGAAGATGGGAGCATTTACAGAATGGGGGGAAAATAAATGTAGGGAAGTGTGACCCGATCCTATGACTTACACTTCCCTGCATTTATTCTCCTTCCATTCTATAAGACTAGACTAACACAGCTACCTCACTGGAACTTGGCTGCTGGGGGTCCTGTGTAGGCAGACATGGCTGCACAGCAGAACTGAGGCACCTCAGCACCCATCTGGTGCCATGTCACCTGCAGGCATTACAGACCACCAGAGATTCTAAGTAAACCCAAATGCAAACAGGTCTCTGCACTTCTAACCTCCTGCCCCATAAGAGCAAATAGCTTCACCCAAAACCAACTAATGCTCAAGATGCTAGACTAACCCTTCAGGCACAGTAGGCTACAAGAAATCCTTACACAGATTGATGTCATTCTAACATAATGTGAAGAAGTAAGATAGACTCACATCAAATATCAGAGACCATAAAGTTGGAGTGGAAACTGGAAGATGCAAAGCATAACTCAGAACAAGAATGACTGCAATCAAAGTAAGTGAAGAAAAACTGAGGTGCATGTGCATTTTCTACTCAAATACTCAGTGCAAGAAAGATGTTTCAACCCGTTTGGAATTTTAAAAGATTCCAGTTAAAAGCAATGAAGAAAGGGAAACAGCATTATGCAAGGTAGCGAACACTGAATCAAGACTTAGCAACAATGATAAAAATCAAGGGAACTAAAATCCAAATACACTCATCTTGGCAGATGTTTGAGATATTGCATCCACTTCTAACAGAGCTCTAGCACTGGCTTTCTTATAAATCTGTTAATGAGACAAATAATCATGTCAAAAAGTATTATTGAACTGGAATTTACTGAAGGAGGGTAGGCAAGAAGAGGCTGCAACCTCAACCTCTCTCCACTGTGCAGAAGGGGGCCCAGAGAGGGAGAAAGGAGGGCAGCATTTCCTAGTCCAGGCCCTATCCCCAAAAGAGAAAAAGTAATAGGGATGGGAGGATGAGGACAAGAAAGCCTGCCCTGCTCTGCCGAACCCCACTCTGAATCGGAGAGATTGGGGCGGGAAGCCCAGTTAGATCTAGCTCTGGCTTTCCCACTGTTCCATTAGAGAGAACTTCTCCTGAGATAAACCTGAGTGTCAGACAGAACTCGGAATAAGTGCCACATAAACATCCTCTGTCTCGTGTGTGAAAGAGGAAAGGAAAACTAAGCATGAATGCGGCTTAATGTGTGTTTGGACAGATTCCTTTATCTTTTGAAGTGGAAGAACATTACTACAAGAACAGGCACGCAGACATAACAGTAACTCTGAATTGGCTCTGTTCTGCAACAGCAAACCTGTGTCATTTGAACTTCTCCTTTCCTTTCTTCAAATGATGATTTGTTAATGCAGTGCAATCTGAGACACCATACAGTGAAGCTGGAATCCCTTATTGGAGGATTACCCTGCTGCCTTGATGCTGCTGGGGTATTAGACACAGACCAACAGGGCTGTAACAAAGGGTTCTGGTGCCCAGGGCACGCAGCCCCAAACGTGCCCCCAGCGCCAATCTGGAGCCCATCTGTACAGCAGCAGGGGGGGGGTAACCCTTCCCTGCCATGGCCAGAGCCAGCAATGGGGAGAGGGGACCCCCTGCTGCTGGCTCTGGCCATGGCAGGGAAGCGATCCCCCCTGCCAGCTCTGTCTGCAGTGGGGGGAAGCGATTCCCTGTCACGGCCAGAGCCGGGAAGGGCGGTCCCTTCCCCTTGCCACAGCCAGAGGTGGCAGGGGAGATCACTTCCCCATGGCACCTTTTTAAATTGGCGCCTGGGGCAAAGCCCCTTTCTTCCCCACCATAGTTACAGCCCTGAAGACCAACTCATCTAATCCTCAAAACATCACACAAGTCATTAGCCAGAAACTTTACCCCACGCAGTACTATATATGCAGGTTAATAGAGTGAAGCTTCTGCCTTCCTAAGGGTAAATTCCAACCAATAGAGCTGGCAGGAAAATCTTCTGTTGAACCACATTCTGGCAGAATATGCAGTTCCTTGAAATCTAAATGCTTTGCCCAATTTACCCAGTTTCAGCAGAATTTTTATTAGAGGGAAAATGAGGAAAAAGATGTTTTAAAAATGTCAGCATGTCCCATTTTCTAAATAAAACATTTTGATATATTTTTGTTTTGAAACAACTTTTGGATTTTGAATATTGTAGTTTATATATTGCAATACAAACAACATTTAAAATGTCAAAATAAAAGAAATATTATCAAAACAAAACATTTTGATTAACCCAAAGTATTTATTTCTGTGTTTCCCTCCATGGAGAATTTCTAAGTTTTGGATTTTCATTCCCATTGAGAATAAAGCCAAATATAAAAAAATATTTGAAATCCTCCAAGAAATGGAATTTCTTTCCATATAAAACTCTATTTATATGGTGTTTACAAACACTGCTTTGCCATAGCGTTCCTCCCTCTCTTCCCATTACTTCAAGGCAAGTGGATTTCTTGAGGGTTGACGTCTTTTAAAAGGACTTTCGCAGCCAGTGTTCTTGGCATGTTAGCTATCATCAGTGGGGATTATTAAACACTGGCATTACCAACAAATTGTTGATAGTTTATGATTTACAGCTGATTTTAATGATAGGGTATGTGTTATCTGTATTGTATAAACATTAAGCATCATAATGCTTCCAACGTGGCTACACGCTGATTTAATTCACTTCCAGCAGTGAAAAAGCAGCTCAAAGTTCGCTTGACATACGGGAAATGGTTTATCTTTCAGGTGATACGTTCCTGAGCTAAGGACTCAAGCAGCAGTATCAGAGGGCAAGATTTCTTGGGCTTGCATTTGCCCTGTGGAACATGCTCCTGGAGGTTAATAGTGTTCCCCCTGAAAGTCAAGCTTCCCTTTGGAATCCAGCCCTGTCACTCACAAGCACAGCAAAGTATTCAGCATTAGTTCTTTGGCTTCATTATATCCTCGCTGACAAATACTCTTCAAGAGTAAAATAATCCACATTAAACATATGACTCTGACAGTTGGATTCTTATCATGTATGTTTGTTTCCATTTTTTTTCCTCTAGATTTAGGTTTCTCATCAGATGGCAGGACTGAAGTTTGATTCTCATCCAAGTGAACAAAAAACAAAGCTGCATAAAGCCAAGCAAAAACAGTGAAGATTTCTACAGTCAGCTCTGTGAAGGCACCTTATTCCTGACCTGAAACTCCCTCTGCTGCCCCAGTCCTCAGTCTCACGCAACATTGGCAGTGCACCTAAAAGGCTGGTCTACGCAGCGCCTATGGTTATACAATGTAACATTAGTAGATACCATACAAAGGTATTCCAAGATGCTTTACCAATGTTAAGTAACAGCAAAGATGCAAAAGAATGCGGAGGCAAAGGTGATGAAGAAAACAGTAGTTTTTAAATGAGATAAAGCATTGAGATATGATTTTTAAAGTGGCTAAAACTATGCTAAAGTCTGCACAGATGAAGGACAAAGGGAACCTGCACTGACAAATTCATAATCTACATTTAGCTGAGATACAATGGGTAATAAACTGCAAGGAAGGTTTGGAGTCAGGTGGAGTAGGCAAGGATAATAGCAATATAATCTACTCTAATGCTTCTCAACACCTGGTCCATAGACTGGCACTGGTCCCTGAAATCTCCCTGACATGGCATAAGAAGCCTGAGATCTCCCTGTCATAGTACAGGAAACAGGTCCCTGATATCAGAAAGGTAGGAACACTGATCTAGTTCATTGCAATTCTTTTAAAATTCATTAAGCATGCCAGCAAAATAGTAAATAAAAGGAGAACAAGTCATTATAGGTTATCTGGACTTTCAAAAGCCTTTGGCAAAGTCCCCACATGATTTTTAAGGAAACTAAGTCAATGAAGTAAGAGGGTAAAGCACTGTAATGTGTTAAAGGTGAGATAAGAAAGAAGACAAAGAATAAATGTCCAATTTGTAGCACTGTAAAAATTAACAATGGGTCAACAAATGATTTTGTATTTAAACCAGCATTTCACAGAGGCATCACCAGCGCAGAGCAGAGTGGGGCAGTTAACACGCAAGTCTTTCATATGGGTGGTTCTGTTAATACATCCCAGAGTGACATGTTCCTTTTTTCCAACAGCACTACATTATTGACTTGTATTCAATTTGTGATTCATTGTAATCCCCAGGTCCTTTTCTGTAATGTTGCTGCCCAGCTGGTTATTCCCATTCTGGTTTTGTTCATTTGATTTTCCTGCCTAAGTACAGTATTTTGCACCTGCCTTTATTGAATTTCATCTTACCGATTTTAGACTAATTCTCTAGTTCATCAAAGTCATTTTGAATCCCAGTTCTGCCCTGTGACAGGCTGCTCCCCAGATCCAATCCTGAGTGCCACTGTGACCACCCAATTCCCACTCCCGAACATGGATTTGCTCCATTTTGCCAAGTGATCACCCACTCTTGAGTCAGGCCACATTGGCCTCTGGTGGGCAATTGGTCCCAAGCAGTGTGTGTGTACCCTCTGGCTACTCGAGAGATGGTCCCCAATCAAGCACCCCTGGCTCCAGTTACCACACCAGCAGCTACTATCTGCAGAGATTGGGGCCCACTCGCAGTCACCATACACTCAAGTCCATCCATTTAACAAAGAAATGGATTGTGCCCAGCCTTCTTAATTCACACCCTCTAAAGCAGGGGTTCCCAACATTTTCTCTGCCGTGGCACACCTTGCTATCTTTAATTAATTTGAGGCTGTAGTAATCCTTGGGGAGGAAGGGGTTAACACTCTGGTCAGTGAGTCCCAGGACAGCCAAGAGGAATGAAGCACAGCTTTTTGAATTGGAACAGCAGCCTTGCCTGTTCCTGTTTGGATGCAGCAGAGCTCCTGGAAGGATCAGGAGGAGGCCAGAGGGGCCTGAGGAAGAATCTAGCAACATCCTTACCAAGATAAGTTAAGTTTGTTACTGACCAGGCGTGGGTAAAACAGAGAATGTGTACTTAGAGGCGGTCAGGGTATTTTCTTTGTTTTTGGATTTCTCTGTACTGAGCACATCTACCGCTCCCACTACCCTGTAACTACCTAAGTTAAATCCCAGAGAAGCAACTCTCTGTGTTTCGTACCTGTTCTTTTTAATTAAAGATTTTACCTTTTAAGCTCTAGTTCTGTGTCCTGGAAGGGCAAGAGGTTTGTGTGCATGTGCCTCAGACAGCACAGCCAGCTACTAGAAGGGATTCTGTTCCAGTTTCAGCTGATATTCCAGCTGTGGTTCAGTCACTCTCCAGAGAGAAGAATAAAAGTGATTGAGGTTACTCTGCTCTGAGCTTAAACATAAAAAGGAAGCTTACAGGAAGTGGAAGCTTGGTCAGATGACCAAGGAGGCATATAAAGATATTGCTAGGGACTGCAGGGATAAAATCAGAAAGGCCAAAGGACAAATGGAGCTGCGGCTAGCGAGGGATGTAAAGGATAACAAGAAGGGGTTCTACAAGTATGTTAATAACAAGAAGAGGATCAGGAATGGTGTAGGTCCCTTGCTGAATGGGGCAGGCATCCTCGTGACAGAGGATCAAGAAAAAGCTGAAGTGCTCAATGCTTTTTTTGCTTCAGTTTTCACAGGCAGGGTCAGCTCTCAGCCTACTACTATGGGTATGGCAGACTGGAGAGAAGAAAAGAGGCCCTTGGTGATGGAAGGTCAGGTTAGGGACTGCTTAAAGAAGCTGGATGTGCACAAGTCCATGGGGCTGAATGAACTGCATCCAAGGGTGCTAAGGGAATTGGCTGATGAGATAGCAGCACTGCTGTCCATTATCTTTCAAAACTCATGGAGAACGGGGGAGGCGCCAGAGGATTGGAAAAAAGCAAATATAGAACCTATTTTCAAGAAAGGGGAAAAAGGAGGATCTGGGGAATTACAGACCTGTCAGCCTCACCTAAATCCCTGGAAAAATTATGGAGCAGGTTCTCAAAGAATCCATCCTCAAACACTTAGAGGAAAATAAAGTGATCAGGAACAGTCAGCATGGATTTACCAAGGGTAAATTATGCCTGACCAATCTCATTTCCTTCTATGATCAGATGACTGGTTTTCTGGATGCAGGAAGATCTGTCGATGTGATATATCTTGATTTTAGCAAGGCTTTTGATACAGTTTCCCACAGCATTCTCATTGGCAAATTAAGGAAGTATGGGTTGGATAGGTGGGCTATAAGGTGGATAGAAAACTGGCTAGATCAACGGTTTCAGCGTGTCGGAATCAATGGTTCCACGTCTAGCTGGCAACCAGTCACGAGTGGTGTGCCCCAGGGGTTGGTCCTGGGGCCGGTTCTGTTCAACATTTTCATCAATGATCTGGATGATGGAATAGACTGCACTCTCAGTAAGTTTGCGGATGACACCAAGCTGGGGGGAACAGTAGACACGTTGGAGGGCAAGGACAGGATTCAGGGAGACCTAGATAAATTGGAACAGTGGGCCAATAAAAATCTTATGAAGTTCAATAAGGACACGTGTAAAATCCTGCATGTGGGACGGAAAAACCCCATGCACTGCTACAGGCTGGGAAACATTCAGTTAAGTAGCAGCAGTGTAGAAAAGGACCTGGGGGTCATGGTGGATGGGAAGCTGGATATGAGTCAGCAGTGTGCTCTTGCTGCCAAAAAGGCCAATGGCATACTGGGCTGCATCAAAAGAAGTATTATGAGCAGGTCAGGGGATGTGATTATTCCCCTCTCTTCTGCACTGGTGAGGCCACATCTAGAATACTGTGTTCAGTTTTGGGCTTCCCACTACAAAAAGGACAGGGACATGCTAGAGAGAGTTCAGCCAAGGGCAACCAAAATGATTAAAGGGTTGGAGCACAAGCCCTATGAGGAAAGACTGGAAGCATTAGGCTTATTTAGTCTGCAGAAGAGAAGATTGAGGGGGGATTTGATAGCAACCTTCAACTACTTGAAGGGATGCTCTAAGGAAGATGGAGCTCGACTGTTCTCAGTGGTAACAGAGGACAGAACAAGGGGCAATGGTCTCAAGTTGCGGTTAGGGAGGTCGAGGCTGGATATTAGAAAAAACTTTTTTACTAGGTGAGTGGTGAAGCCTTGGAATGAGCTGCCAAGGGAGGTGGTGGAGTCTCCATCTTTGGAGGTGTTTAAGGCCCGGCTGGACAAAACCATGACTGGGACGGTTTAGTGGAAGTGGTCCTGCCTCTGGCAGGGGGTTGGACTAGATGACCTATAAGGTCCCTTCCAACCCTAGGATTCTATGATTCTATGATACGTCACAGGAAGGAATTCCCAAGTGCACCTTCCTGGGTTTTGAGAGGTTTTTGCATGTGGGTAGTGGCAGCGATACCACTCCAAGGCCAGGAATTGGAGGTTTTGGAGAATTTTAAGACCAGGTTTGAAGGCCAGTGGCTTTTAAGGCCTGTTGCAGGCCCCCACATTCTGCACTCAGAGTGCCAGAATGGGGAAACAGCATTGACAGAGGCACACCACCATACAGTTTCCAAATGAATTCATGAATATTCATGAACTAATGAGCCAATCCAGAGCTCTTTGAGTAGTTTTTCAAAAAAATTTGTGGCACGCCTACTCAGACCTGACGGCACACCTGTGTGCCATGGCACACTGGTTGGGAAACACTGCTCTAAAGATCATGTGGCTTTAGATAAAACAACTACAAGTTTATTGATCAGGCTATAATTCTAAGTGAGAATATGGCCAATTATTGCAGAATCAAAATATAAATGAGTCAGGAGAGACCACAAGGAAATAAAAAGTAAGACACATACTAACCTAATTTCTATACTTAAACTGACCTCATAGTCCAAGTTCATGCTCAGGGTGTTCAGCTGTCAGATGTTTGCACATCCAGGCAAGGCCCAGATCTTGCCTGAAGTTGTTTCAAGATGGAGAGTCCCCGGCCAAAAGCCCCAAATCTTTCCAAGTGTCTCCCTGTGTTTTTATGCCCCCTCACCCCTCCTCTTTTGGGCAGAGGTGATCCCTTTGTCTCTTCTGAGCCACCTCAATTAGCCTATCTTTTTTGCCTCCTCCTCCAGCTGCTTGTTTGCTTGCTGCAAGAGAGCTCTGTCTGTCTCCCACCTGACCCATGTTACACATCTGTATGTGTGCATGATGCTGCAGGAAATGCATCATATTAATCATGTAGAACAGGTTATGAGCGTCCATTAAGAAACCTTGTATAGTGTAATTGGCATAAAAACATACAATCCCAATGTATAAGTGAACAGAAAAATCAAATAGAATAGATCATAACCCAGAGTGCACAGATGTTCATCCCATGACATCTACTCTCCAAAGGGCTTGCAACCCATCCCAGTGTGGTGTCATCCACAAATTTAATAAGCTTACTCTCCATTCCATCATTCAAGTGATTTAATAAAAACATTGATTAGTACCAACCCAGGACAGCCCCCTGCAGGATCCAACTTCATATGTCCTCCCAGTTTGACAGCAAACAACTGATAATTAGTCTTTGACTATGGTTTTACAATCAGTTGTGCACCCACTTAATAGTAATTTCATCGGACCATGTTTGCCTATTTTGCTTATGAGAATGTCATGTGGGACTATGTCAAAAGTCTTACTAAAGTCAAGATATATAATGTTTTCTTCTCCCCCATCCCATCTTCTAGCCTTGTTGCTTTGTCAAAGAAGAAATCAGCTTGGTTTGGCACGATTTGTTCTTGAAAAATCGATGTTGGCTATTTTTTAACCACCTTCTTACCCTCTGGCTATGTCTACACTGCCAAAGATATTTCGAAATAGTTACTTCAAAATAACTAGTTCGCATTTCTTTCAAACTCATTATTTCAAATTTATTATTTCAAAATAGGAATCTAGTGAAGAGCCTCTATTTTGAGATAAGGTACGAATTATTATTTTGAAATAGAGACCCTTCACTAGACTCTCTATTTTGAAATATGGGAAGGCAGGGAAAAGAATAGGGCCATTTTTCGAAAAAAGCCAATTCCACAGCTTGGAATGGCTTTTTTGAAATAACTAATTCAAAAGAATTGCTTTCAGAATAAAAACAGGTTTAGTTATTTCAAAATAGTGCTTCATTTTTTCAAAATAAGGAAGTACTTATTTCAAAATAACAAAAAGGCCTGCATGGACAGATACATTTTTTTTTTCTAAATAAGCCTCCTTATTTCAAAAAAACTTTTCAGTGTAGACATGCCCTCTAGGTGCTCACAAATGGATTATTTAATACTTTGTTCCAGTATCTTTCCAGGTATTAAAATTAAGCTGAAAGGTCTATAATTCCAAGGGTCCTCTTTGTTCCCCCCTTTAAAGATAGGTGCTATGTTTGCCCCTGGGCCATGCCTTGGGGCGGCGGGGGCTGCAGGGCCCGGGCCACCTTGCAATGGGGAGGTCAAGAAGGCCGGCCCAGAGGCCGGACCCCACACTCTCACCCCTCCCCTGAGCCTGCCACTCCATCCACATGGGCAGAGTGGGCCAACCCATGGGTTGAGCTCCACAGTCACACCCCACTCCTGGGCTGGCCTTCCCCATCCCCAGGGCAGAACAGTCAGCCCAGGGCAAGGGCAGGAGATCAGAGACTGGCCCCTGAGCCAGCTGTTCCGCCCCTGGGGTGGGGGGGAGAGGGCCAATACAGAGCAGAGGTCATGTTCTGCACTCTACCTCTGTGCTGCTGCCTTCAGCTGCGCACTGAAGGCAGGGGCAGGGGGCAGCACAGCCATGAGGCTAACAGCAGTGCAAGCCCTGTACTGCCCTGCTCTCAGCAGGACAGCACTGGTTCCACAGACTCATGGGATCCAAGGCAATCGCCACTCTTGCCTCCCCTAAGGACAGCCCTGGCCCTTCTCTAGCCCTCTGGGTTCTCACCCAGCATCCGTGAGTTTTCCAAAGATAATTGCTGATGGTTCAGAGATTACTTCTGGGGGTTTTTTGTTTGTTTGAAAATACTGTAAGGAAAATATTATCAGGGCTTTTCAACATGGGTACCTCTAAATATTAGTTAGCCTGTGCGTTCCCAATTCTGTCTTTTGTTCCTTCCCCCTTGTTAACCTTAATTGTGCATCTGGTCATAATCAATATTTTTAATAAAGAATGAATCAAAAGCAACAGTAAACATTTCACTTATTTTGCCAGTGTTCACAGAAGTAAGGTGATGCACAATAAAAAAAAATGATGTTTTCAAAGACATTATTGGGTTCTAAATTAACTGTAATAATTTAAGAAGACCAGGTCATCACTGTGGCCAGCTCAAATACATTCCATCTTAAAAGCATTAACAGGAAGCCTAAACCCAAAGTTTTAAAAATTGAGTGTCTGCAGTTAAGCCCCTATCTCTATGTTTAGGTATCTAAATAAAACTGACCTGAATTTTTTATTTAGATACCTGCATTTCCAATTTAGGAGCCTAGCATTAAGCTCCCTAGATTGAAAGCTTTCGCACAGTGCATTCCATGGACAAAAAAAATCTAAGCCTTAAACCGCAACATTTCCAGGAAGATAGTGCTGTCTGAAGCACTGAAGGCTGCACTGAAGACAACAAGCCATCAGCACTAAAAAGGAGGAAGTCAGTGACTAAATGGATCGGTGTTGCTACCGTGATCTGGTCAGCACAAAATCCATATGGAACACATTCAAGAATATTGCTGGGTGAGCTGTGACTGGAGACACATGGCAAGAGCTTTGAAAGAATTTTGGTCAGAGTTGACTGGTAGGTTAAGCATGGGAGTCAGATAGAAGGAAAGCATGTCAGGGACGGTTTTAAGAAGGGATGAAAAGTGACAGATTTCAGAGAGTTAGACAAGTTGTTTGGGGGAAAGGAGCATGCCCACCTATTGCAGTGGCTGGTGAGAAAAGGGAGCAAAGGGCATGAACATGGAGTCAAACCTTAGGAAAGGAAATCAAAAGTAGTAGTTTTCTTAAAGGGAGAATTATGTCAGAAATTGTCACAGATGACAAGAGAATTAGAAATAAATAGAGAGGGAGGCTTCTCGTTCTGACACAAGTGTGAGCAGGGTAAAGAGAAATGAGTGGAAGTTACCAGGATCTTTGGCAATGTGGAAGGAGTAGAAATTACACTTTAGAAAGATGTCTCTGTTATTACAGTCCACACAGCTTTGCCAATGCCCTTCAGTCCTTCCCTGAAACACTCCCTTCTATTCCAGACCGGGGCAGGAGTCATTCTAGTAAAAGACAAGTGAAGCAACTGCCTATAATGACAGATTCAGACTGGGGTGACTGGAATAAGTCTGAGTAGAACTGTGATCATATACATCTGGTTGCAATGCCACCCACTCAAATTTGGCTCAGCAGTCCTCCCATCATGACAGAGAGGTGACTGGGCCAAACCTCAGTGAGTGTCACTATGGTCTGTTGCATGGCTCTACCACTGCTACCATAACCATTGAACCATCAGAAGCTTTCATGGCACCCCCACAGAAAGTCCATGCTCCCTTTGCTGAGATTCTTTGTTCTAGGGCATAGGAAGATGGGTGGCACACCGATGTTATGCCGAGGGTGGTAGATTGTCTTGAATGGACTGTGGTCCTGAGTACTCACTCACTCTGTCCCACCCATAACCAACCAACATTCAATAATTATATCAATGTATCTTCAGTTGATGAACCCCTTGCTCACACTAATCCAATAAACTACTCAGAAAACCAGACTCTCAGCAGGAACACAAATGACAAGTGCTCTCACAGTGTTACTCACAAATCAAGTACATGATGCTCATGAACATGCTTGAAATATTGAAAAAATCAGAGAGATACGAGTACCAATGGAAACCAGTAACTTGTCAGTCAAAAGGGGAAAGGAGAGGGAGAAAAAGAAACTTGGGATTCACCGGTGCTAGTGAGATTGTTTTCCAAGTTGGCCTGATCTGCCACGCATTGAAAGAAATGGAGAGATTTTCGTCCACTCTAACGGAGGAACTTGATCAGGTTCAGTGTTTTTCAGGTGCACAGCACAGGCCCATAATCCTAGCACATCCCTCCTCTCATCTTCCCATTCTCGCATTAAATTTGTCTCAAGCTCTGTGTACAATGTGTGGCATCCATTTGCATCATACATCACTCAATCATGTCTGAAGATAAAACTCTGCATTTTTCATTTCCCCCTTTTGGGTCAGCACTCTTTCAATGGCTGTTGCCGCCTCCTTCTCAGGCTAGCTGCTGTCTCGGCCCTTCTTACTTCCTACATCATCAGTAATACTGCCCTTGGATTTCCCCACAAGTTACAATCACAGCATCTTTAACCAGACCAAGAATTTATCTCAGGTTTAGTAACGAAAAACATTGCTTGCTTACACAGCAGAGTCGTGCAGTTAACCCAATGTTAAAGCCAGAGGGAAATGGGGTTTTCTCCAACAAACATAGCCTGACCCAGCTACTAAAATGGCTGTGAAATTCTGTAGGCAAGAGTTCCTTCAAATGATAAGGGTCATAAGCCCAGGCACTAGAATCAAATAAGCCAAAGCAGTCCCTTGAACATCTCCAAAGGTCTCAAGACATACCAGCTTTTGACCCCTCTCAGATATCCTCAAACCAGGGGGATATCTCAGTCCAGAGAAAGCAGTGATCAATAACTCCCAGTAACTAATAGTTCTTAAATTAAAGTCTGAAAAATATGCCTTCCTCCAAAACAGGCCCACAACTAAAGAACCTGGGGGGGAACAATAACAAAAACTGAAGAAAGATGCAGCTAGATCCAAATTTCATCCACTGTCTTGATCCATGTCAAAATCTAGTTCAGGGCCCTAGATTAATCCCAAACATCTTGACCTCTAGGTGTGCAAGTCCATTCATTTTAAACCCTGTTAGCTTACACACAATTCCACTTCCAGGAACGTCAGCTGCGTAGACAAGGACTTATCAATCTCTCTGGCAGGCAATTGAAGTAATACAAAACTGAGAAACTTAAAAAAACCCTAAGTCACTTAACACAGATTCTCCAGCACTTTTAAAATGTGGTCAGAAAAGTGACTATGTAAAAACAGGTCTTTTTTACTCACCATCTCCACTCTCTGTGTGTCACTGAGTCATAGTGGCTGACTCCAGTGACAAAAACAAGTTTTTGCTCCCATCCAGCCTGCAACTGTTATTAATTAATAATCACAAGCTGCCAGAAATGTGCCTGACATTTTAGTAATCAAATTATTATTAAAGCTAATGTTATAAAACTATCAAACACAGTTTTTGAGGGATGAGATTCTGTACATCTGGGGATAATACATAGATAATCCAAAAGTACAAGGTTGGGTTAAAAAAAAAAATCATACAGTATAAAGAGTACATAATCTGCATTATCCCAGAGTAAGGGTTATCCATTTGGTGATAGCTGAAACATAAACATTGCAACATCTGGCTACATCACTCATATGTGAGAAATACTGAGTTTGGTTGGTGGCAAGGAAGTATAATGAGCAGTGATTGTCCCTCACTGAATGATAGATTCAGGATACTTTATCCTCTTAGCAAATATGATCCAAAAAAGCAAAGGTCTTTCTGCATCACTTTTCCAGCATGCTCTGACTCATTCCTCCTGGTATTGCCTATGTGTATGCCTGGTGGGCCGAGTCAGGATCCGTACCTGGAAAACCTGAATTTAAGCACAAAAACAGTCATACACAGAAAATTGGGCACGAGAGTATATGAACTCTTCATTACTGAGATTGGTGAAGAAAGGACAGGGGTTAAAGCATAACTGGGGGGGAGGTGCAGAACTCTCCTAAAATTCTGGGCCGCCTCCACATGGGTTTGGGCCCCCTTCACCCACCCCAGCTATTGCCTCCTCCAAATGCCTGCCCCCCACCCCAGCTACTGGCCCTACAACCCACTCTCCTGTTTCCCATATTCCTCCAGCCCCCAAAACCCAACCCCAGCTCAGGCGCCCTACGATGGGGATAAGCCGTCCCCACCCAGCGTGAGCTTCCCGCTCCCAAAGGGGAGTGCAGCCAGGCTGCCCTGACACTCACCAGCACCCACATGCTGGGACGGTGAAGAATCGCCTCTAACTCCCCTCCCTACAGGCTGTGCTTTGAGGCTTCCCTGCGTGTGCGCAGGCTGCGCTAGAGGCAGGAGCTGGGGTGGCTGACACACCTCCCTACTTCCACAGCCCTTCCAGAATGCTCCGCAATGGCGTTCCAAGGCCCACTATTTTTAAGGGCCCAGCGTTCCAGGGCCCTAAAAATAGAAATTAGAACTGGAATGCTGCATTCCAGGACCCACTATATGAAATGGTGGGCACCAGAAAGCAGCCTTCCACCTCCATTTTCTATTTTTATGGGCTCCGGAATATTGGACCCCTAAAAATAGTGGGTCCCAGAACACCGTTCCGATGTGTTCCAGCCTACTTTAACCCTTGAAAAGGATTCATGGAAGACGTGGCCTAATTGCAGTGAGAAGGATTAGTGACAAGTGATGGTAAAAAGAAGGTGCATTCCATTTTTGTCTTTCACTGAATTAATAGAAGCAGAAGCTATATTATTATCTAAGAGGCAGTAAAAGCCAAGTTGGGTTCTTAGCTCTCAGTAGCAGTTTGCTGAATCAGCAGCGAGAGAAACTATCTTGTGTAGACAAGTTCCAAAGAGGCAGCCATGTTAGTCTAGTTCAGCAAAAACAACAAGGAATCCTGTGGCACTTCTAGAGACTAACAAATTTCTTTATCGCATGACCCTTCATGAGAGAAAACCCTACTTCATCAGATGCTTTGTAACTTGAGTATGCTGGATCCAGAAGGGATAAGTATACAACTGCTTTCCTTTTCCCAACCTCACATGCAATCTAGCTCCCCACCAAAAAAGCCAGCCCAGCCCAAACTCTCTACCATTCATATATTCAAATCAACAGGAAAAGTATACAAATGAATCCAAAGTCAGCCTCACTCAAGGAAAACATGCCTGACAAATAGAATTGTAAAAAGTATCAGTGCATCAGATTGCTTGGGTTTATTTTTCTCCTACCCTACCCAGAAATAAAATTACCAGAAGTATTAATAACTTCCTTACATTTAAAAGAAGAAGACTAAAAGGCCAATACAAGGGAGAAGGAAGAGAAAAAAGATTTTGAACCTTTAAGTGGAAGTGTTGCTACAGAGCCCTACACAACAGCCAGGGGGCAAACCTGTGCTAGTCCTTGTAGATGGACAAAGATGGGACTTGAGAGGCCTTCTTCCATCTACATTATAAGATTTTTCATTACATGATCATTCAACAACTGTGTACAGTTATACCACTTTCCACACGCTGTACATGCATCCATGGCCAAGAGGAGAGATGCAGCTTATTGGTTATTATTTGTTCTGCACAGACTATAGGTTCGGTTCTCTAAATACAGAGAAGACAGCATCTCTGCTCTGAAGAGTTTAGACTTTATGTACATGGGAAACTTTTACCAACACAATCCAGCCCATGAACATTCTTGTGCTAGAATGGGGGAGGAGGGTAAGTGGGTTATGCTAGGAGGAGAACTATATCAGTTTAACTCAGACCTTTGTGGTTCTCAACCATGCAACCTACAATGTATTATGTAGGCTATATCCAATACTAGCTGTTGGCCCTGAGACGGACATCTCATGAGACACAGCTGTGTGTTGACTGGGCTGCAATTTGAGAACCACTGGTTTATACTGAAGAAAGGGGGGGGGGAACCTTCCCTGGATAGATCCGGACTTACATGTGATCTCTAAAAAAGAGGTTTTGCACCAGTATAACTAGGTCAGTTAGTTCCAAAGGGGCAGCTGTGTTAGTCCAGTAAAGCAAAAAAAGCAAGAAGTTTTGTGGCACTTAAAGACTAACAGATTTATTTATTGCATGAGCTTTCATGGAAGAAAATGCAGTATGACCCGATGCCACGTCTTACACTCCCCAGCATTTATTTTCATCCAATTCTGTAAGTTTCCCCTCTTCAAAGCATCTGGCAAAGTGGGATTTTCTCCCACAAAAGCTTATGCGATAAATAAATCTGTTAGTCTTTAAGTGCCACAAAACTCCTTCCTTTGTTTAGGTCAGTTAGGAGTGTAATTTTTTACAAAACAACTATACTTGTACCTTTACTGGTTTAAATTCATAGGGCAAGTTACAGCAAACAAAAAAAAAAACAAACAAGGAATCTTGTGGCACTTAAAGACTAACAGATCTATTTTAATCTTTAAGTGCCACACAACTCCTTGTTTTTTTGTTTTTTGTTTTTTTGCTGGACTAGACTAAGGCTATTCCTTTGGAAATTGACAAGTTACATCAGTGTATCTTACTCATGAAGACAAACCCCTAGACTCAAAGTTGTTATGGACATAACGTACTCATTAGGACAAACCCCTAGACTCTTCCCTGTTATGGACATAATTACACAGGAATAAAAGTGCCTTACTTCCCTTTGTTCATGGGAATAACCTAGCATAAGCACCTTTGTATCTGTGTCCATGCTAGGGAAGTTATACCCTTCAGCTACGCTAGCCTTGCCAGTGTTTGATTCATGATGATAGTTAGCTTCTTACTCCATGACTATCTAGCCTCACAAGAATCAGTGTAACTTTCTTGTGACAAGGCCCTGGTTTAATACTGAAGGCTGCTCCGAGCCCCAGAGGCACCTGGTAGACTTTTGAAGGCTGTTGCTTCAATTAAATGCGTGGGTGACAGTACTTTCCTGCCATGAGGTGGCAGCATTTCTAGGCTTGGCAGAATTGAGTCCAAAAGAGAAATTTGAAAGAATAGGGTGTGTGGTGTCTGGAAAATTTAGGATGACTAGATGTTCCAAAGTTATTGGGACCATCCCTATATTAGGGGCTTTATTTTAAATAGGCAACCTATTAGCCCCCCCATCCTGATTTTTCACACTTGCCATTTGGACACACTAGGTACACTCAGCCAAGCAAAACATACAAGCAG
Organism: Podocnemis expansa; assembly: GCA_007922195.1. Classification (NCBI taxonomy): domain Eukaryota; kingdom Metazoa; phylum Chordata; order Testudines; family Podocnemididae; genus Podocnemis; species Podocnemis expansa. The sequence goes on from ML681963.1 coordinate 61,472,387, forward strand.
TCCTGTGTCTCTTAAAGACTAACAAATTTATTTATTGCATGAGCTTTCATGGGAGAAAAATCCCACTTCATCAGATGCTTTGAAGATGGGGTAATAAATTTGTTAGTCTGTAAGTGCCAGGATTCCTTTGTTTTACTGAACGTGGCTGCCCTTTTGGAACTAGGCCAAGCAAGGCATTCCAAGCCTGGGGGACAGCATGAAAAGAGCACATGAAGAACAGCAGGAAGGAAGGCTACAACGTGGGAAGCTAGCCAATGTATATGGTGAAGGACAAGAAGAGATGTGCTAATGCATAAGGACAGAGGAAGCGTGGGTGGCCCTGGGCAAAGTCAAGGCGGCAAGGAGGTGTTTTAAACGCAACTTAACAGCTGAGCTTCCTTATCTCTACACATCTGACCAGAGGAGCAGAACTGAAATGCAGATAGAAAGCATCTGCAGCTTTGCAAAGAACAGCAAGGTTGTGCTTGGGTCTGAGTTGGGAAGGCAGCTCCATCCTTGATATTCCAGGGTATAAATGACAAACAGTACATTATGATGTTCCCTGATGCATGAGCATGCTGTGAAGAAGCCTAGGATGGGGTATATAAGGAAGTAGGCATGGGGAAGGCTACTGAGGAAAGCATACGTCAAGGTTCCCTCAACTTCACCTGATCATTGCATTGATGGACATTTGGCATGCACAATGATTTCCTTTCATTTCTTTTAATGGAGGAAAATCTATGAACAACTGAATTATCATGGTAGTGACCAGAACTCCAAGAATAGCAAGCACAGCTACAGTCTGGTGCACAACAGATACCCATGTTCACCAATGATCTGAACTTATAGGTCACCCATTCACAAGCTGACCAGGTTTCAGTCTGGTGGTCTAGTCAGAGATCTGATCAGAGCACAGAGCACAGCCCACAGCAGTAACTTTTGCTAGAGCATTACCAAAGTCTCAGGCAGCTAGACGACAAGTGTAGAAATCACACTAGGTTCTCATGCATACTCCACCTCCAAACACACCCACCCACCCCTTACCTACTGGTGTACATAATCATTCAGATCAGCCTTTACTCATGTATTACAGAGAAATAATGAACCTAGGATGTCAAGTTTTACATTTAGACAGGATCAGGCCTAATCAGGATAACGAGACAATTTTTTTCCAGTTGCCAAGCAGATAGCTACTTATCCCTCCTACTGTGATTCACTTAGGCTATGTCCACACACAAGGGTTTTTTTTTTTGAAATAGGTTATTTCGAAACAACTTATTTCAAAATAACAAAAAAAAAATTTTCAAAATAAGGAAAAAGCAGGAATCAAAATAGCATGTCCACACTATGGACTTGCTATTTCGCTTCAGGGGCAGGGCACCATGGGAGGTGTGGCAACATAGCCACCTCCCTGGGCCATGTTGGCGGCCATGTTGGGAGCCAATCCTATAACAGCTGGCCCCGACCTCACTTCCCTGTCCATTCTGGCTAGCAGGACTCTGCAAGCGATGGACACTGCCCGGCTGCCCAGACAACGCCATGCGACACCAAGACCCTCTGCCTGCCTGCAGAGTGTCCTACAGATGTGGGACACTCTGCTTGCAGACCCAGATGGTGCCCAGCCTCTGCTCGCAGCTGTCATCTACCTGGCCTGTAGAGCAGAGCTACTGCACCTGCCCCCCTCCGTGCCTCGCCAGGTCTGGGCCCGGGAGACCAGCCCAGACTGTTGGGAGCGGGTAGTGCTCTGCACCTGGGGTATGACCAGTGGAGGAGGAACTTTCGCGTGACCAGGGCCAGCTTCAACCTCCTGGTCACAGAACTTGCCCCGCTGCTGCACCGAAGGGACACCCCCATGAGGCCTGCCATCCCTGTGGACAAAAGAGTGGCCATCGCCCTCTGGAAGATGGCCACTCCAGAGTCACACAGGTCTGTGGTGCACCTCTTCAGTGTCAGGAGGTCCACCACCGGCAACATCCTCATGGAGGTCACCAGGGCCATCAACCGGGTCCTGCTGCAATGCTTGTTGACACAAGGGGAGCTGCAGGACACCATTCCCGGCATGGCCACCCTTGGCTTCCCCAACTGTGTGGGGATCCTGGACATGACGCACATCCCTGTGCAAGCCCCGGAGCACTGAAACCGCGAGGGGTACCACTCAATCATTTTGCAAGCCCTTGTGGACCACCGCAGCCTGTTCCAAAACTGTTGTGTGGGATGGCCAGGGAGGGCCCATGATGCCAGGGTCCTCCGTAACTCTGCCCTGTACTGTGGCATGGAGGCGGGCACCTTCTTCCTCCCACATAACATCAATGTTGGGGAGTAGAGGTGCCTGTCCTCATTGTGGTGGATGCGGCCTATCCACTGCCCTCCTGGCTCATGCGGCCATATGCAGGGGCCCTCAATCCCGGGCAGCAAATCTTCAACCGCTGCCTGACCTGCTGCCACCAGGTGGTAGAGCGGGCATTCTGCTGCCTCAAGGCTTGCTGGAGGTGCCTCCTCACCCGCCTCCACCTCACAGAGGGGACAATGCCACAGGTGATCAGCGCGTGCGTGGCCCTCCACAACTACTGCGAGCAGCAGGGTGAGCCCATTGCACCTGCGTGGGAAGCTGAGGCACGACTCCTTGCCAGGGACTATGAGGAACCTAGACCTGTGCCCACACGGGAGCAGCCATCCCAGAGAGCCTTGTCCATGCGCGATGCACTCATGAACACCTTCGCCCAGGAGGAACTCTGAGGGCCAGGCCTGCCCTGCCCCACACCACCCTCTCCCCCGTTCACCCACAGCCAGCCCCCACCCATCCACCCGCACAGTGAATACCCCCAAATAAAAGCACTCAACACCAAGAATGCATTTCTAACTATTTATTGAACAATACAAGGGTTGGGGCAGGGAAGGACTGGGGGGGTTACGGGATGGGGAAATGTGGCGGCAGTCTGGGGGAGGGGGCAGCAACTTGGGAGGGGGACTTTGGGGAGGGGACCAGCAACTTGGGAGGGGCAGTTCAGGGGGTTCAGGGAGAGGCAAGTCAGGCAGGGCCTGTGGGAGGGTCTGGGGGGTGGTGTACCCCACCCTTGCCCACGGCCGCCTTGGGTCCAGCGTCGCCTCTGGGGACGGCCAGGAGGCAAACCCCCTGCAGGACATGGAGGGGCCGTCCACTCCACCAACTCACAGACGTTGGTAGCGAGGGCCTCGATTGCTGCTGGCAGGCGCTCACTCAGGCGCTCCAGGGCTGCAACCACCCTGTCATCTGCCACTGCCACCTGCTGCAGGAGACAGAGGGCTGCGTCCTGGTGCTGGGCCTGCTCCCGTCTCCAGGCCTGGGTGGATGCTTCCATCCACTCTCCAAGGTCCTCCAGGCTCTCGAGGAGCTCTGCCCATGACCAGGGGGCCCTCCTCCTCCTCCGGGGTGCCCTTGGACTGAGGCATCGGGCTGCTGGTGGTGGCTGGTGAGTGGCTGGGCGACCTGCTGGAGGGAAGCAGAAAACACAATTGGCCCCTGCAACCTGCTGGCCCTGTCTGTGTGCAGCCCCTGTCTGCAGCACACACCTCTGCCCTGACTGTCAGCAGCACCCAGAATCCCGTGGGACCTTGCCCTGGGGTAGGGCTACCGGCTCCCAAAGCCTCGAAAGAAGGCCAGGAAAGTACCAAATGGAGGACATTGGAGGACACTGGGTGAAAATGTTGTCTGGCTGTGGTATTCATTGGTGTTTAGGGGGCCCTGGAACACTTGCCTATAGAAATCAATATTCTATAGTATTCCAGGATCCTTCATCCCCTACAGTAAAAAGCCTGACGAACTCCTGTATTTTAAACTGCCTGCCAGGCAGAGAATGTGAGGATAAAAAGAAGAAAAGGACAGTAAAAAGGGGACCATGTTCTCCTTTTGCCTGACATCTGGGAAACGTACCCTGGAGGCACACGTGGTAGTGGTGCCCACAAGGGTGAGCTGGACTCACCCACACTTTACTCTAGTGGGTCTTCCAAGGCCACTTGCCAGTGGTGTGGCCTGCATGCTCTCCACCCCGCCCAAGATGCGGCTGCATCTTTGACACCCAGCCCCTGTGAACCACCCCCAGGCACACAGGGGCCTGTGACCCCAGTGCCACCTGTCTCTCTGGGACCCGTGGCCAAGGGGGGGGGGGCCTCTGCACCTGTGCCCTACCTGTCCCGGTGCCCAGCCCTGTACCCCCTTGCTGCCCGTGACCTGCTGGACAGGCCCAGCCCTGTGTGCCTCAGTGGGAGGGGAATATTTACCCATGGGGGCTCCAGAGGTCCAGCAAGATGTCCCAGGCTCCGTGTTGGAGTCCCCAGGGGCCGGGATGGTATCTGGCCCCTGATCCTGCGTGCTGCTCTCCACTGGGCCGGCGAACAGCTCCAGGGTAGCCTCCGCTGCCGGTGGTGCTGTGGCCAGAGGCCCCCCGACAGAGACATCGGACCCAGTCCCTGCTGCCTCCGGGCTTAACGAGGGGCTCTGCTGCGCTCCTGTGTCCAGAGCCTCAGCGGGGAGACCACTGAGGCTCTGGACCCAGCAATGCATGGAGCTCCTCGAAGTAGGGGCAGGTGGCTGTGCTCCCTGCCCCCTGGAGCTCTCGGGCCTCCCGGGTCTGAGCATAGTCCTGGCACAAGGACTTTACCTTGCTCCGGACCTGCTCAGTTGTCCGGGGGTGCCCCTGCTCAGACATTGTGGCCGCAATGTCTGAGTATATATCCCAGTTCCAGTGGGTGGCCCAGAACCGGGACATGACATCTGGCCACTGCCAGATCCCAAGGAGGCAGTGAACCTCCTCAGGGGTCCACACAGGGGCCCTGTGTTGCCCCCCTGTGCCACTGGTGCCTTGTGAGGCCATGCCTTTCAAAGCACCAGGGCACATGCCTCACAGGCACGCCCTGACAGGAAGTTCCTGTTTCCCCAGGGTGCTGTGCACCCTGGGAAGAAGGTCAGACTGTTATTTTGAAACACCACTTGTTTCGAAATAACATGTCCGGACGATGGTTATTTCGAAACCAGTCGTTTCAAAATAACTGTCGTTTCGAAACAGCATGTTCCAATGGGGTTATTTCGAAACAACTCATTTCGAAATAACCGTTGTTTCGAAACGGAAGGGGTTTAAGCCGTTTCGAAATGACGGCTCTTGTTTCGAAACAACGGAACCTGTTGTTTCAAAATGAGAGTATGTCGTTTGGACATGCCATTTCTTATTTCGAAACAACCTCTATTGTTTCGAAATAAGAAGCCCGTGCGGACATACCCTTAGACAAATAGTCCTTGCCACATCTGCTATATGCATAAGGTGCACACCAATGAGCAGGCAACATACAGGAATGAAGGAAAGTTGTTGCGTGGATAGAATCCTGAGAACTCACCAAAGTTTTCAGATGCAAGAGAAACTTGCTGGGATGATGCAGTAGAATCCATCCTCATGTCCAACACCCCACCCCTATTCACTCACAAATCTTGGGTTCTGAAATAATAAGCAAATAAAGCTTCTTGTTTTTACCTAGGTATTTAGATAGGCCTCCATAACTATAGCATCATTTCAGGTGTGATGCAACCAGCTGGGGAAAGACTATTGCCCAAGCCTACTTTTAACATGTAGTACATTTAATCATTCAGATTCCTTCCAAAGTGTTGAGGCAGTGGCCATACAAAGATTTAAATCTGCTCTTATTTATCAGTGTGACGGGGCAGGCCCGCCCCGCACTGAAGCGGGCCTATATGCCCGGAAGAGAAGGGAAGCCCCGCCCCTCAGGCCCTGCTGGGCATGCTCAAACAGCTGCCCAGCTATAAAAGGCTGCGATTCCCCTCAGTTGGAGGCTGGCCAGCGGAGGGAGCAGATGCAGGCTAGAGGCTCTCGCTCAGACTCTGGCCGGGCTCCTGCCTCAACGGGGCAGACGCCGGGGACGCTAGAGACACGGAACGCAGAAGGCACTGCTGACCAAGGTGCCCTCAGCCGTGAGGATCCGAGGACCCCGACTGAACAAGGCTCCTGACCAGGTGGACGTGAAGAGTCCAGGTGGGGCACCTCATAGCGACCAGGTAGGAAGTAGCCCAGGGCTGGGTAAATCGGGGTGAGCATTGGCCACGTCCGGGCCTCAGTCGGCGCGTTGCGGTTTGGATCCCCGCCGACTGGGCCAGGGTTCCCGTACACCCCAGGGCCCTGGGCTGGGGTTCAGAGGAGTAGGAGAGCCTGAACCCCCCTACCTGGGCCTACGTCCCTCAGGGCGCCCAGCCGGGCCGTGGACTTGTTGACGTTGGCCGTTAGGCCGCACTGCCCTGACGTTAAGGGCTGGGACTCATTGACCCCGGCCAGTGGGCCGCCCTGCCCTGA
>ML681963.1:61478707-61569546 GCA_007922195.1 Podocnemis expansa
AAGGGCTGGGACTCATTGACCCCGGCCAGTGGGCCGCCCTGCCCTGATGTGAAGGGCTGGGACTTACTGACTCTGGCCAGCGAGCCATACCGCCCTGCCCACAAAGTACCCTGTGGACAGGGTCAATAACCATAAGGCCATCCGGCCTTAGACAGAGAGCTGCCCTGCTCGGGAGTACGCGGAGCTAAAACACTCCGACAATCAGAATGCAAAAAAGCTTCCCAAAAATGTTATGCAACATGAATACCTTAAAGAAGCCATTAATGTCTGAACTGTTCTCTTTACAACAAATAGATGCCAGCCAGCACAAAGCCAGTGCTTAACTCACCTGAGTTGGTGAAAGAATTCATATTTTCTCTCTATTTCTGCCCCCTCATTCTTCATCAGTGACCTCTGAATGAAAATAGGATCTCTCTGTGTGTATTAAGCCTCTTTCCATACATTTCTGCTCAGATCAATCTATTAAAAGGAGAGAACCACTGATTTTTTTCTCCCTTCTAATAGATCTAGAACATACAGCTATTGAAAAAGGTGAGGCTAGAATAGGAGTCTGCAACCTGCAGTTCTGGGGTCGCATATGGCTGTTAGCTGCTCCGTTGTGACTCCTGCCCTTCCCCAGCCATCAGAGGACCCTGCAGGTGGCACACTTCTGGTTAGGGGCACCCACTACCACCAGGGAACCCTAAGAGTGGCCTGCTCAGGGCTACTTCCAACTGCCAGGGGACCCTGTGGACAGCCCACTCCTGGAATCCCCCTCTCCCCTGTTCGTGCCTGATGTACTAATCGGGGGCCGCTTGCCCAGGCACCCCATTTGCCACCAAGTGCACACCAAAAACCCCTTATGGACAGCGTAAGAGGCTCTGGCCTGGAATCTGGGAGGCTACAGACTAGCATAACTCAAAGGCACTAACTTCGTGGGAACCGAAACCCACCTAGGAATTTATGGCCACCTGGAAATTTGGGTCCCTCCTAGGAATTTATGACCCTCCTAGGAATTTGGGCCCACCTGAGAATTTACAACCCACCTGGAAATTTGGGTCCCACCTAGGAATTTATGATCCACCTAGGAATCTGGACCCACCTGGGAATTTAAAACTTAATTGGAAAATTACTATCTCAATCGTGGGAACACAAACCCCCCCAGCGTGGGAACCAGAAAAAACACTGAGCTAAAAATCCTATAAAAAAGGGGATACCAGCTGGCAAAAGTTATGGAGGTTCAAGTGTTACCTGCCAGAACTGATCACCCTGACAGCTGGATCTCCCGAGGAAAGCTAGCTCGTGTCGTGTTCCTTACCATGCCTCTTGTGTTCATGCTGCTGGTCAGTGGAGCCTGGGTTGTGGTACGTATATAGGAATCCCCTACAAGTACATTGCAGTTTGTTTTACCTTGCCATTTTGTCTTGTTGAGAATACCTAGCCGTTTTACTTTGTTGCAAATACCTTACAGTTTTATCTTGTAGTTTTTGCCTTACTGTTTCATTGTGTTACTTATATAGATTTGCAGTTTTTGCTTTACAGTCTTGCTGTGTCACTTATATAGATTTACAGTTTTTGCTTTACTGTTTTACTGTGTTGCTTATATAGATTTGCTACCTTAGTTGGTCTTGTAAGGTTGCTGTTTTAGTTGTTAATTGCTACTTCAGGTGTCACTGTGATTGCCCATTGAAAAATTTTCCCCGTTGTTGCTCTAAATAAACAAACCCATTTCTCAGTTCAAACTACTGAGTCCAGTGTCTCCTTCTCCCATCACGGTTGGGAACCAACATCCCCCACCAGGGGACCCTGCAGCAGGAGCCTTGGCTCAACTGCCCCCAACAGGAGGTTATTTCTATTGCAGTTCTCAGAACACTTCATTATTGAAGGAATTTTTGAAAATGGCTCTTATCTTTTGAGTTGCCAACCCTTGGACTAGCGGGAGAATTGCTGACCCCAAGAAAGCAGGTGACTGGAGCCGGATCTAGGGCAGGGCAAGGTGATTCGGGTCCTGTTCCCTGCAGACCCAGCGCCAGCAACCCTCATGGCTAGAAGAACCTTTCAGATGGCCAGAAGGGAATAACCATTAGTAACTTTGATTGAAATGGGGCAAAGTGGCATCAGATTTCTCCAGTTGTGACATCATAATTTCTACAGCAATCCACTGTTATCTCAAACAGTAGACTATGACTCAGGGCCAGGCATGGGAAGAAAATACCTACAGGTGCTTTAAGTAAGGCCAGATGCTGCTCTTATGCAAAAGTACCTATGCATATAAATGAGGAGGAAAGAGAGAGAAAATATACTTTGGGATCAGCGAATGGATGCTCATCTCACTGAGAGCAGAGCAGATTAGAAGGCATTCCTTGTAGCACAAACATAAAGAACTTGATTAGTATTTGGTAAACCTTGCTACATAAAAAGCTGCTTGAAGGAGTCCTTCCTGCTTCCAGGCAGCCACACAAGAGGCAGGGACTAGGGCTGAAGGTCCCAGTGGATGTTTAGAAAGAGAGTGCTAAACTCTGGCATCCTTCACCATGTCTCTGAAGAGGCTATTGCTGTGAAGCCACCTCTTAGCCTTACCCCTTTCACTTGTTTCCAACTTCACTTGCAGAACTAGCCTGAAATGTTCTTAACAGTGATTCAGTGGGCTATGAAATGGACTCTCACTCCATCAGCAGGGTGGATAAAGCCCAATGAGAGAAACTCTGGTCTAAGGGTGGAATCTTCCAGCTCAGCAATAAAACTGAAGCTTGGCATTCCAAAGCAATGAAAAAGCACTGAAGTTGTGAAAAGGGAGAGAGATTCCCCATAAACCAAGAGGTATTTTAAATCAGTATAGACCCCTGCTCTGCACCCTGTGCTTTCCACCCCTACAGAAACAGAGCCCTATGGATCTTTGCAAGAGAGAGTAAAACTGAGGGTCTAAATACATTCTTCCCAATCTCTTCTAAACCTCTGTGAAAAAACATACCACAAGCATTCTTGAGAGGACAGAATGAAAAAGCCAAGAGAGCACTCATCAGAACACACAGCACTTACAAGCTGTAAGGAAGAGACCAGCAATATACAGGACCCAAACAAAATGGCCACTTTAGGACCACAGCTAATTTGCCTTTCCCGGATTTAAAGAGCCAGGTACCAGGAGCGTGCATGCTGGGAAAGCCGCTATAAACTTGGAACTCAAAGCAGGGCACTCACTGGGGAGCAAGCAGTTCTGGTTGATGTGTGACTGCATGTAATGACATTGCCATCTGTGTGAGCTCCAGGGATTTGTAAAATGCCCTGAGACTGCCCCGGTCAAAGCCAGCTGGATTTTATGTGGCTGGGATATTTAGTCAATTTCCAAAGGGATAGCTGTGTTAGTCTAGTCCAGCAAAAAAACAACAAGGAGTTGTGTGGCACTTTGAGACTAACAGATTTATTTTTCGCATGAGCTTTCGTGGCAGAAAATCCCACTTCCTCAGATGCTTCGAAGATGGGTGAACTTACAGAAAAGAATGAAAATAAATATATTTACTGTTAGTCTCAAAGTGCCACACGACTCCTTGTTGGTTGTTTGCTGGGATATTTAGAGTTGCCATTTAGTGTGTTCTGCTTTGGTATATTGCATACAAATAAAATCCAGATTCCTCTACTGCCTGCCTTGGAGGTGCATCATACCAGTCATGCTTGCCAGAGGAAACCCTGGCACCTGCCTCCACAGAAATGAAGGGGGAGGAGGAGGCTGCCCTCTGCAGCCTCCTTCTCTGGGAAAGGCAGATACTGTATGTCTAAAGCAGATCTGCCTAGAATCACTGTAACCTTACTCTTGTTGGGTAGGAAAGACTGAATGCAGCAAGGGTGCTTGACCAATGTGAGCCTGGCTTCTGTAATGCCCAGACTTCCAGGCTGACACCCCTGCATCCAGGGGAATGGAGCTTCCCTTCCTAGCAGATCAGCAGAAGCAGTGAGGTTGGGAGGCCACATCCTCTGAAGGAGGGTGAATGAGAAACCTTATAGTGTTTCCTATGTCGCTCATGCATCAACTTCCCATGGGGAAAAGAGGATAGTACCCATCACCGGCGCTTTTGAGATGCACAGTGAGGTTACTAGTGGACTTCCAGGAGTTTGCTGCTCTTCTACCCAGCACTTCTTTGGGTGATGCTCTGGTGCACCAAAGAGACTGGGAACAACCTCCTGTGGGTAAGGAGGGCACCCCTAGCTCAGGTCAAGTAAGCCAAAGCTTCAGTACAGTGCCTGTTCTTACCCCACAGAAAACTGCTGACAGTACCCCCTAGTGGGAAAGAACTCTTCTGATACTAGTCCTTAAGGGGGGCAAGAATTTTGAGAATGGTCACACATTACGCTGTGGTAGCAACAGCAGTTGGAGAGGCAGGTCACACACAGACCTACACATAGGTCTGTGGTGTGTGGGTGGCCCTCTCACTGACTAGTGGTGTGTGTCTGCAGAAGATCCAGTCCATAGTGTTCGCTGTACCTTTGTGTTTCTGTCAGGACAGAGCTAGCAGGGATATGTAGTGAAAGAATTTGGTCTGCAGTCAGCTAAGGAAGCTAGTGAGGAAGTGAGCTGTGACAGTGTGTATACAGGTACCCCTTTGCTCAATATAGAACTGTTCCCCAGAATTCCTAGCGTCATCCTCCCTGTTTTCTGCCATGCTCAGTGAGTAAAGTGGAAGTTAAGGGAAGGCCAGGCCAGGTTTTTAAAGAAAGCATTAAACATTTTATTCTTTATTTTAAAAAAATAAACCAGTCTTCCCTTGCTACCCCATGCCCTCTCATCCGTCGCACTGCTCTCCTGGGAGCACTCGCTGGGGCATTCTCTCCAGCTGACTGCTCACATGGAGACAGGGTTCCTGTGTCCTGTAGACCATCTGAGGGTCCCAGTGCAAACAACAGAACAGGGATTGGTGCCAATTTGCAAATGCTGCCCTTCTCTGTTAATCCGAGATTTAACTTCCCTGCAGATACCTCCTGGTGTTCTGCCATATCTGCACCGGGGCCAAGTCCTAGACATGTGACCCAGGGCCTGGCTCAGTGGACGCTTGAAGGAAGGGCAGGAATAGCTGTAACAGTCCCCATCCCTCCTGTGGACCAAAGAGTGAGCCCCACGAGGTCTCTGATTTCCATCTGTGGAGCCTGCAGGCTGTGTCTCCTTGTGGCCAGGCTCAGTGCTGGAAGCGTGGGGAGCTGATGTGGGGCTGATGGAAGGAGTGCGTGGCATACAGCACCTCAGGGGGCGGTTGGGGTGCCGTGGTCAGGATGGAGCAGAGGGGCTCATGGGAGCTCAGCACGGAGGTGAAATGCTTCATTTCCTCTGTCAACTGCTTGATCTCCCTGCGCAGGGCAGCGTTCTGCCTCTCAAGGTCCTCGCTCTCCTGAGGGGACAAAAGTAGCAGGGGTCAGACAAACATTCCACCTGCAGAGCTGTCACAGGGGGCAAGGGAGGGATGCTGGGACAACTGGCTGAGCAGTGCCTGCAGAGGGGCGTGGGGTAGGGGGAGATGGCATCTCTGCTTAAGAGCACCAGCCGGACGACAGGTCAGTGCCAGATTGCAGGGGGAGCTGGCTCCCATCTATGTTGTTATACACTGACAATACTAAAAAGAACAAGGAGTCCTATGGTACTTTTAAATACTAGCAGTGTACCCAGTCATTTGGTGAAGGACTTGTCTGTTGCAATTCTTAAACAGGTTTATTCTAGGTCAAGGCTTGGAGACTTCAGCATTAGAATTCATATGCAAATTTGACACCACCAACTCAAATTTTAATAGAAATATGGGCTGACTTTCTCATTACAAACAGTGATTATCACCTCTCTCAACCTTCCTGGTTGTTCCCTCAGTTTGAATCAATACAACCTCTTTGATTTGCTAAGCTAATCCAACCTGATCCTGTGCTTGGACTTCCCTGCAATTATCATTCCTTCCTAATATGTATTTTTTCCATTCAAGCACCTGACAAAGTGGGATCTCTCCCACAAAAGCTCATGCAATAAATAAATGTGTTATGGTGCCTAAAGACAACTTGCTCAGGGCCCCATTATGCCTAGCACTTTACACCCATGGAGGAAAATGACAGTCCTTTGCCCCAGAGACTATATGGTCTAGGAGACAAGACATAACAGTAGACAGCTAAGCTCTGAAGTTTTCCTAACCTCTGTTTACCAGAGTTGGGAACCAGCAATAAGGGATGGATCCTGTGATGACTACCTGTTCCGTTCACTCTCTCTGAAACACCTTGTACTGGCCTAAATTGGAAGACAGGATATTGTGCTAAATGGGCCATTGGCCTGACCCACTATGGCTGTTCTTATAGGACAAACAGGCTGGGGTGGCAATGTTGGGGGACAGGGTAGGATGTACACATGTCCCAGCAAGTTGGGCACTGTGATCACAATTTGCTCCCTGCCTGCTAATACACCAGTTGCAGTTTCCTGTATGTTTTACAGAAGAGGCAAGTTTGAGGAAGGACTTGAAAGAGGATAAGGGAGGTGGCTTTACTGTTCTATCTGTCTGTCTATCAGCATCTCTCAAGCATGTCACTGAAGCGTCTCAGTGCTGCTGAGAGTGGTCGGAGTCGCCTCAGGGAAGGAGCTGGTGGTGGTATTGAGTTGGAGCGGGGGGTCGATCAGAGACCTTCATCTCACTACCCCGAAGAGTTTCCACAGTGAGACATTTCCTGTAAATTCAGAGCGGTGCTGTGTCTGGGCAGCCCCCCCACCCCCAGCCAGTCAAGGGTCCTGCCAGCAAGCCAGTGACATTCTCAGCCTTCAGCCACACTCAACTCCCCAGCAGCTGCTTACGAGAAGTGACAGCAGCATGTTCCCCGCCCAGGCACTCACAGCTCCCTCTCACGCACATACCTCCCAGGCCACATCCCGACCTGAGGCAGATTGGCCTCGAGGGGGAGGGGATAGTACATAACCGCCATTATAATCAGAAAAAACCAGAAAACCACCTGCCACAGGAAATCTGTCATTGCCATGGTAAGACAAGACTCACTGCTTCCTGCCAGCGCCTGGGGAAACCAGTCGTATGGCAAAGAGGGTGTGGACCATTGATGTGACACAAGAAAAGAGGGAAACGATGCCTCAGAAGAACAAAATCAATAACAATAATGATGAAGATGTACAGTGCTACCCAAAGCACCTCACAGACTGTAAGCCCCTCCCCCCACAGCCACTGAAATGCAGCCATTTCTAGTGTGGAACACCCCAGTCATTGAACAGCATCCCACAATGCTATTCAACAGTTTGAGATAGGACCTGAAGAATCAACTGGGACACCAAGACGCTATGGACAGTGCTATGAGATCTTGAATGACTCTTTACCATGCCTATGGCCCCTAAAAGGCTAAATAGCTATCCGTCTACCCACTCATCCAAAACAAAGCAACCTGCAGTATCTCTGTTCACCTTGCTGGAATTGCTAACAGCCAGAGCCTCACTTATAAAGGTGCCTATTGCCTCGGTACAGGCGCACCTTAGACTTGTTAAAACAAGTGCAGTGATTACAAAAAGTGGATGTTACTAAAGCAGGGCCTTGCAGAAGGAAGAAAGGATTTCTGAGATCACTGGGTCTCACTTAGCCTAATGCTTCATCTATCTTAAGCAGCCGGTTTGGGTGTCATGGGCTCCTAGTGACTCACCCTACTCAAACACTCTGTTCTGGGCCAGTTAAAGCTTCTGGGTCCTTTTTCAGGCACTACAGTGGCCTGGAGGGGACTAACCATTGTGGAAGGGCCTGCTTTCAAGAGGTGTATGCACAGCCACTACACCGACCAAAGACGAAAAGCATCTGAGGATTTATTATAATCCAAAGACTGGGAACAGTATTGGCAGGGGTTTGATAGACAGGCAGCTCCTGTAAGAAAGTGCAACCATGGCTCTATCCCATTCCTCCACCTGTCTCTCCTACCTATTAGCATCAGTTCTGTCTTATCCAGGTTCATCTTAAGCTACTTTGTTCCCATCCACATCCCCACCTTTGCCAGATACTGGGAAAACAAGATTGAAGTATCAGAGTTATCTGCAGACTGATAACACTACAAGCCACATGCCTTACTGTCACCTCCAGAAAGAATGGCAAGCAGAACCCTATGGGACACAGCATGAGAGGAGAGGGCCTTGGAGAGGAAAAAGTCAGTTCTCATTCCCAACCTCTGGAATCTCTGGGAGAGGAAATAAGAAAGCCACCAAGAGGTGTTCCCATCCACTGCTGTGAGCTGCAGCAGATTAGTTCCAGCCCCCTGATTGTGGTATCACAGGATGCTGACAGAGCTAACAAAATCAGCATGGACCAGAGCCCTCCCCTAAAAGGATCATCAGTCATGTATAGTGAGTGACACCTGCCATGTAAGAAATCTACTCCTAAGGAAACATTGAGGGTGCCCATGCGATCAGGGTGTGGCAAAAGCTGCTCCACCATCAGTTTTTCAATGATCCTCCCGGGAGTGGGGGTAGATGTGGGCGAAGGTGCTAAGGTCAAGAGGCAACTTCTTGAGTAGAATCCCGATCAGTCCCTGTTTAAAGTGCAGTCTGCCCTCCTGAAGGGAGGCACTAACACTGCCCCCCAGAACAACAGGACCCAGAACCTCACTGCTGCTCTTCAGCAGTCATGAATGGCCAGGGTCTAAGGAGAAGAAGAGGGAAACAATTTTTGCAGTACATCTAAGAGTGAGTTTACTGTAAAACACAGGATTCATAGGCTCCTGTTCCGACACTACGCCCACAGCACTGGCTATACCTACTACCCACAGCCAAATAACAATGCACCCTGTAAAAGGAGATGCCAAATTCCTTAAACTAGGAAAAGCAGCACTGGGCAGTTAAGTGAGAGTCGATCACCTCACTCTCCGCCCCCCCACCCCACCCCACCCCCCAGTCACACTGTCCCACTGCATAAGTAACAGGGTGAAATTAAGAGGGGCAAAATATATGCTGAATATCTGGAGAAGCCTCCTGACCATGCAAAGAATTCAGATGTGGGTCTATCGCCCAATGGACAGGGTAAGAGCCCCACCTCTGGGACCCTTTAAAATTAAACTGGACAAATCACTAGTAAGTGTACAATGGGGAACTATCCAGCATAGATGCTGGGGATGGACCAGAGCAGTCTTAACGGGGCTCTGCCAGCTCAACGGCTTAATTCTCCATGGCTTTGTACATTATATCATAATTTAAATCTACACATAGCGAATTTAACATTCTGCCAGGTCAGAACCACAGTGCTTTACATGCTCTTCATATGGAAACAACAGGTGACATAAAGTACAAGGACAAGGAGTGTCAATGAGTATAAGCCTCATGTATTCAGGCTTACAATGTCAGTCAGAAGAGACTATAAAAGTAATTTCAAGGCAAGAAGATAAGTCTTGCCACAGATTAAAAAGTGAGTGCAAAAAGTAGGACTATAGCCAATTTTCAGCTCAGAGAGGCATTGATGATGGGGTCCCTCAGAAATGAGGCCTAGCAGCACATTTATTCACCGTATTTATCAGTGAGCTGGCAGCAGTGGTGTACCCATGGGGGGAGGCATGCCCCAGATGTTGGCCTGGGGGCCCCAGCCAGGCCCTCCTTGGAGGAGCCACTTTTGACTGTCACAGGTGGCCGGGGCCACTGGACTTTGAAATCCCCAGCATCTGTGCTGATTCCAGCTCAGGTCTGCAGGAGGCCAAGGGCTCCTGCTGCAGCTCAGTGAGTATCCTCCCAGCTCCTCCACCTCCCCACTGGGTACAATGAGGGAGCCTCAGGGGGAACCCCAGCCATGCAAAGGCCAGGCAGGCAACCTAATGGCAGAGCTCTGGGTCAGACCCCATCAACGCACCCTCCCACCCCCTCCGCTGAGTGGCCTGCAGGCATCTGAGCCTGTCACTCTCACTTCCCACCACCCCCATAGCAAGGGAAGGAGTTAGGAGAGTAGGAAGCAGTGCACAGACCCCCACTATGGGTCACTGCTGCTGATGTGGGGGTGTGCAAATGCCCTGGGTGCCAGATACCCACAGTGTGCCATTGGGATGGTCAGTGGGGTGATAACATTTGCTGATAACATAGAGTTAATAAAGCTGATCAAAAGCAGGGAGGAACTCCTGAGGGATCCCATAACACCAGGTGACTGAACAGAGGAAACTCACTGTGGACAAGTGCAAGGGGAAGGTACACCCTGTTGGTTCTGAATTTTAGGCAAACATCACCTGCCAGGGGAAAGCAAAACCATGAAAGGTGTCTACTGAGTGCACAAAAGCACCTAAAACCGCAAATAAAGGAACCTCACCCAGCTCCTACTGCAGTAAGTGGCAAAATCTCCTTTGACATCAGTGGCAACAGGATCTGACCCAAGGTCTTATTGCTGAATGGAGAATAACACGGGAAATGCATTCTAAGAAAGGGAGGTCCATTGCCCATTCCTTCCACTCAACCCACAGCCCTGTGCTCAACTCCAGCCACCTCATCTCCAGAAGGGCAGAGCAAATACAAAGGGTCCAGAGAACAGCAACAAATGAGGAGAAACTTAGTGAAGTGGCTCCAGCAGAGGTGTCTTTCAACAGAGTACACCTTTTCCATTTGGAAAGGAACATCTAGCCATTCCCACGGCTCCTGGCAAAGCAACCTTCACCTTTACTGTCTAGCTGCTGGTAGTGCCACCTTCACATGCTCTTCCTGTCCCTGCCTGAGCTGAATGGCTATGCTGTGTGTTCATCTCTGCTAGAACATGTCCCCTTATGTGTACAAGGTGCCAGCGATCCAGACGGGCAGAGAATGGAAGCTCTTACCAAGTGCAGTGTGTCTGCCTTCTGTGTCTGCCTCTGCCTGCTCTTCTGAGCTGCAATGCGATTCTTCTCCCTCCTCTGAACTTTCCTCATGTCATCAGAAGAATCCTGAAAAATACATGGCCTTGGAATGACAAAGATCTCACCTCCCCTCCCATTACCACAGAGTGGCAGGAGGACCAGGGTGCCCCCAAGCTAACATTCTACTCAGCAAAGTTCACCCCAACCACTCCTCTGGCCACATAGGACATGTCCCTGTCTGACACACAGCATCACTGCAAAACCAGGGCAGAGGTGCTCTCCCATTCCAAGGGTCCATGAGGCACTTAATAGCCCATCCCCTGAGAGTTAAGTCTGTAATCTGCACATCCTGGTAGAACTGGGAAGCAAATATTCCTCAGTTTGCATGGGTGAGCTTGAGTTGTAGCCTGTAGAACCACAGAAGTCAGAGACTGGGGGGAGAGGGGGGAGGTTGGATTTCCCAGGCCCAACCTCCACATGGGCCAGAGCAAGACTGACTCCTACACAACACGTTTTTATTCCTTGCGCAGTAGAGTTTCCAGGATCCTGGACCTATGCTTTCCCAAGCTGTCCTGAGAGATGATTCCACCACTTGATCTATCTCACTGCCAGGGAGTCATTCCAGCCATTCAACTTGCATTTTGCCTTTCTTCATTTCATCCGGTTACTCCTACTTCCACTCCCATATGTCACTATAAATGCCTATCTGCTTTGGGGTTCATCTTTTTCATGCATTTGCAGAGTAATGTCCCTGATTAGCTCAGCTAGACAGGCTCAGTTTTTTAATCTCTCCCCTGCTAACTCTGTCACTCCAGCCTCCTAATCGCTTTGTTTGCTTTTCTCCAAATGCCTTGCATTTTAATGACTTGATGCTAATGTGGTATTCAGAATTGGCTGCAGTATTCCAAGTCACATTTTCACCAGAGTTATGCAGAAAAGGGCTTTGCCACTCCAGTTCTGGAATGTGAGGCCTCTTTGCTTGAAGACCTCACTCTTCAGCATCTCTCAGCAACCATTCCTGCATTATTTTTTATTATGCCAGGTTCTTTGCTGAGAAATGATCACCAAACCCTCTCTAGCAACTAAAACCCTCATCAGACCCAATCATCTTCTGTCTTCATACTGTAACTGCTGCCTCTCTGACCCTTCTGACACCCACTCCACCTCCTCTGTCTGCAAAACGCAGTCACTACAGCTGTCTTCCTGGACCAGTGACCTGTCTCTTTCCCTCCCTCTCCTCTTGTGATCGCCCCATTTCCTCACATTTAAACTTCTCATCCTTATCTTCCACTTCCTTATAACCCCACCCCAGCTTACCTATCCAGCCTAGCCTCTTACTTCCTTGGCCCCTGCCCTGCACAGTGAAGATGCCAGCCTTGATAGCCAACTTGCCCACCTCTCCCAACTGTATTTGTGCCTCATGCCTTTCTTCTATACAGAGTGCCTTCCCACTCCTTGTTTGCACAGCCAGTACCATCAACGCAATGTTTGGCGGTAAGCTCCTCAGGGCAAGGTCCCTCATATCTGGTGTCCTGCACAGCATCATGTGGTTAACATATAGCACGCAATAATGTCATAAATACAGGGATCCAGAAAAGAAGATGGAATCATCTGAGACATGTCTTAAGAATAACCCCATGGCAGGTGTGCCACTGGCCAGTCAGAGGAACACACAAAAGGTACGGACTCAAAGACTCACTCAACAGAACAGCATTTAGAGAGGGAAAGAGAGCAGCCCAGAATAGACAAGGATTGTGGAACTGCCGGTGATTCCTGCCGTCAGAACCAGCGGTTTCAGGTGCCCCTCATGTGGCCAGTGCTCATGTGGCTGCTCTGCAAAATCACTCCTCACCTCACTCTGCCAGTTGACTCAAGTTCTTTGGTTTCAAGCTTGTTCCTACACGGGGGCTTCCAGCTTAGTTCTCTGTGGGGAGGGCTTAGTTTTCACTAACTCAGGCTAGAACCCATTGAAAATGCCTGCAGGGACATGACACAAACCCTTAAAGCACACTGAGGCCCTCTTTGCTGCAAAATTGGTACTCCACTTTCAAAGCAGAGTAAGTGCACAGTGGACTGAGAGTTAGATACTAGTTCCTAGAAAGCCCCGCCATTCTGTGCTGCAAAAATGCCCCAGGATGCATGCATGTCTCCAGCCTTTACTGCAAAGAATTCAAATGGTTACCTGTTTGCTGGGTGGAGGTGACTGGCTGAAACTGCTGGAGTCGCTGCTGTCCGAGCTATGGGGCATGGCTCACGTCTCCCTCTGCTCGGGGCCTCTTCTGCTTCCTCTATGTCCTTGGTGATCTTGGTTTCCTTTAGGTTTTACTTACCCCCTCCCCTCCCCCACTGTCTTTCCCTCTTGCCCTTGATTACTTTCTTTGCCTCTGTCCCTGTCCCTCCCTTTGTCACGTTGTCGTTGTCGCTCTCCCTGTGTCACTTTCTCTGTCACTCTGCCCCAGTCCCTCCCTACACCTCTCTCCTCTCAGTCACTGCACCTTGCAGTGATGTCTAGATCTCAGGCTCCTGTGGTTTCTCGGAAGCAGCAAGGGACGTAAGCTGAAAGTCACATGGGCGGAAACTTTACGAAGAAGAAAAAAGTTACATTGAGAAAAAAAACACACACACACATCTGGGAAAACGAGCTTCAAAATAGCCAGAAAAACCCCCGACATCTTCAGGCGGTTTAAGAAACAGCGACAAGGTTTCAAATGAGACAAACAACCTGAGAGAAAAAAAACCTAGCACAAGCTGCAAAACTCAGGCCTTCACTGGGGAGGAGGAGGCGGTGTGTGGAGCCTCAGAAAATGCCAGAGAGAGACGCTCATTTGTAAATGTAACAAGCAGGGAGTTTGATCAAGTGCCAGGTACTCTTGGTTCTCCACCCCACTGCACCTGCCAAACCCAGCTTGGGAAGTTCCCAGACAGACTGATTTGAAGACCTACCTTCCCTGCCATCCACCCACCAAACAGCTAAGGTGACCAGAAGCATCCTGGTTTGAGAGGAGGCCAGGACCACTGGCAAGTGCACACATGGATCTTTTGGTGCATAGTTCTATGTCTTTGGTACACAGGCCTCTACGTGTGACAAACTTCCCCGAAAGAGGGGCATTGGATGCAGGGTGAGGTCTGCCTTTGACAATATGAATAGTTTCTGTTAACTCAGGCTCTCCAAGCAGTTTAGAACATTAATTAATTAAGTTTCAACACTCCACCACCAGCTTGGGAGGAACATATTATCATCTCTGGTACGTATACAGGGAAACTGAGGCACATAGAGGCGACTTTGCCATGGTTGCAATGAGTCAATAGCAAGCTAAGAATAAAACCCAGGAGTCCTGATTTGCAGCCCCCACTCTGCTAACCAGCAGACTACAGATCCTCACAGAGCTAGGACTAGATCACACAATGTCTGAGTCCCAACCCCCCTGGTATAACCACTGATATAGCACGGACTAGAGCCAATGAAGGATACCTGCCTAGCATCTCATCTAGGGACACACACTCTGCCATTGTGACAACTGGGAACAGTTGGAGTTCAGTCTCGCTAACCAGCCCTCCCAAGAATGTCATCAAAATGCTCCTTGCAACAGGGGCACCTCAGGAGGTTGCTCTTCAGCCAAAGGAATTGCCAGAGGTGGACCCCCTGACTTCATGATCCTTTCTTGCCTTCAGAACTAGAGGAAAAAACACTCAGATGAGCTGGATCCATGTGTTTTGAAAAGCAACATCTACAAAACATGACTGTCTCAATCCTTTCCCATTCGTCTGTTTCACTCTACATGCCATATTTGTCTTTTCTGATTTGCCCTCTCTTCTTTCTCCCCCCCTTCCTTAGTGTTCCCATCCACACTCCACCCTCTCCCTTGCTCCCCTGCCCCTGACAAACTCTTCTGCAGGTGCTAGGCTGACCAAATCTCTCCCCACCATTTTCACTCCTTCAGTCAACCCAGAGCAACCTGAATGAGTAGCAGAGCAAGTGGAAAGAAAGTAGGAAGGCCAGACTTAGAATAGAAGAAGCTGCAGAGAAGCACAGAGGTAAATGGGGGAGTTGGGATGGGAGGAATGAATATGAATAGTGGGAATTCTGTAGCTCCAGCCTGCAGCACCTGGGCAGAGCTGATCGGTGGCCAGGACCAGAATAATGAAGCAGCTCTGGACTGAGATGAATTAGCTTAGTCCAAGGGATATCAGAACAGCACCTGGTCACACTAGCAATGAGTTCCCTTTATTTCTTTCATTGGGAATGTGCTGAGAAACCCCCTAGCAAGGCAGAGGCCAGGCCACAGCTGGGGGGGGGGCTCCAACATGAGCACCCTGATGGAAACTAGTCATTTATGCAGCAGTGTTGGGAGCTTCAGCTTTGCAGATGCATTTTTATTTCTAGCTGCAAAGTAAACCAAGAGGCAGCAGAGAACACACACTGGTGGCTGGCACAGACGGCTGCACAGCTCAGCTCCTTGCTTTGGTAATTCACAGACACAACACGTGTCTTCTCAGAGACAGGTACCAGAGAACAAGCAAATGAGGGCAGCTATTTATGGGCTTGTCTATACAGGGAAATTGACTGGTAATTATTCCCTATAGCTGCATTAGCCAACTTCTTTGAGTAGGTGCAACTTAAATAATTTGTATGCTCCCCCCCCCCTTTGTCCTAGCATCTGCACTCCTAGCAATCTTTAATGTATTTTATCCCACCACACCCTGGGAGGCAGAGACGTACCACTATGATTTACAGCTAGGGAGTGGAGAAACTCCACAACAGTGAGTCTCAAGGTCAACTGACGTGGGTTTGTGGGACTGATGTTCTCACTTGGACTGGAGCTCAGGTTGTGTGACCACCTCTCCTACCAGCCAGGTTGCAGAGCCCAGGCTCCAGCCCCAGCAGGAATGTCTGCACAGCTATTTTTAGCCTCATCGTGCAAGCCCCATGAGCCTGCATCAGTTGACCCAGGCTCTGTGACTAACTGTTGCTAGATATTTTTGCAGTGTAGACACCTTCATGAGAGATTAAGACCTATACTTTCAAGAGCAGCTGGTGGAGTATCCTGTTTTGTGTTTGCTCAGCCTGAAGACCAGGAGTGCCCTGATTTTCAGGAAGGCCCCCCAACACACACACACACACACACACACACCCTTAAAAAGCAGGACCTTGAAAAACATCTTTTGGTTGGCTCCTGCAATCTGGGAGCTACAAGTCACTCTTGAAAATATAGGCCTATGTGATTTACCCCAGCCTGGGGCAAAGAGGGGAAGAGAACCCAAGTCTTCTAAGTCCCAGGCTAGTATCCAATAACTGAAGCACTGGCTTTTTTAGTACCTGCCTGTTCTCTCTCCCTGTGGTGATTTCTTCCCAGAGAGTGGCACCCTGGGTTCAAAATGTCCCAAAGGCTCTTCCACAGCTAGTAAATGTATCTCAAGCCAGCCATCAAGGAGACAGGATGGGGGGGAAGCATATAAACTAACCTGAAAGATTCAATGAGCAAGAGTAAAACTGAGAGAAAGCATGAAAAGCTCGAGTGAGCTCTGTCCTTTGCATAGCTGAGGGGTGCTGCCAGCTACACCACAGTGTAAATCCAGAGCTATCTCCCTTCCTTCTCTCTGAATGTACACCCCCATAGCTGACAGGAGACTTGCCCCAATGATTTTCTGAGCTCTCCACCTGACAGGGCAGCATTGAGTAGCAGAGAATGAAAGTGGAGGCCCTGCTCTACCTCCTGCACCCAAATGAGAACCCTGAGAGGCTCGACCATGATGTGCTCAAAAACCTGTCCGACTGATTCCTTTTCCTGCCACCAACTCAGCCCTCCCTCCCCAACTTCACCCCCATTTCCACCTGCCTTCACAGAATCTTGGGGTCGGAAGGGTCCACAAGGGTCATATAGTCTAGCCCTCAAATTCAGAAGTGAGCAGGTGATGACTACTCTCTTGCTCATGTCACCTGTAAACAGTTCATTACCATCCGCCCTCCATAAACCAATCCTCAAAGCTATTCCCCTTCCCTCTTTCAAATCCATCCTCTGCTGTGATGCCATGGGAGCTCAGCCCATCAACCAGGACTCAGTTGGAAAAGTCATCACTTTAGCTATTTACAGTAGTACTCATATGGCTAGAGTATCTACACATAGTACCAGTGTTCAGTTCTCTCTCTCCTCTCACACATCGCTTGCCTCCTTAGACAGTAAACTCTTGGGGACAGGGACCATGTCTTCAGGAGTTTGCACAGTGCCCAATACAATTACATCCTGATTCCCTGCTGGGCCCCTGGACGTTATTGTAATTAAGATTAAATTATAATGATCTAACTGGCTCCTGTTGGTAACTCACAGATCAGGCCCTTTGTGCCTCTCAAAATGTTCCCCACCCATAAGTTGTAGACACAGGCTCTTCAGGGGCTTGCTACACTGAGGTCCCACTTCTCTCTATGGCCAGTTGACTATCCACCTCTGCTTAAGGGAGGGGATGATAGGCAAATAGCTGGTCAATGGATGCTAGCAGTTGTCTGTCAGCTGTGACTAAACACAGGCTAAGTGAGATGCTGAGTCCAGGCTCCTGGCTCTAAGGATAGCAGAGCCCTTGGTGCTGGACGGTTTGGTGACTATCTGACAGGTGCAGGCTGATTTGGTTCTCAGCCAGCCCAGTCACTTTCTTCATACCCAGGAGAGCAGAGCAGCAGAAACCATCTGGCAGTGGCCCCATTAACAGCTGCTTGTACTTGGTCAAGAGCAGTTCAGGGACCCAGCTGGGGCCACAAACTCTCCCATGGGACCTTTTGAGTTTCTTGAGCTTAATCATAGCAGCAGGGAGGCAGTTATCTGTGGCATTGAAGGGAGTAAAACCAAAAGTCAGGTTTCTGCCACTAGCATACCTGATTAGCTCTGGTGAGTGAAGATAACTTTGCAGGAGAGACTGGTGTTTGAGGGATGGAAGGCTGGCAGAACTGGTTTACTGCTTTTTCTCTTATGCATACAGCTGAGTAACAATAGCCCCTTCAGAGGTTCAAACCCAAGAAGGAGCTCCTTGGGATGTCCTCACCAGAATCCGTAAAGGAAATCCAGGAGACTGCAGGACTCCTCTGCCCTTGGGTTATCTTATATAAAGCCCAGAAAGATTCACTGTTTCCTAACTGGACAAGGAACTTCATTGGACTAGGAAAGCACTAGCTTCTCCCTAGAACTTGATCCAGACAGCTTCAACCTGCTACAGATTTAAGGGAACAGTATGCACTTCCTTACAGTTCCCCTGCCCCTCCCAAAATAAAACAAATATTGCCCCCCTTCCTCATTTGGTTTCCGTACAACCAACATTACCATTTAACAACAAATCTCAGCTCTGGGGAAGTTACTGTCATCAGCATTATGTAGCTGCCAACATTTTTCAGCTTCATGGGTGACATTTTATGCAAATTATTTCAGAAGCAATTCAGAAGCAAATAATATGCATGTAATCCTAAACATCCGTTTAAGGAAAACTCTGTGTGGTTGGTTGTTGGTGATGACTGTCAAGTTAAAAACTGGTTGATGATGCCTTCTCTAGCCTCAGGACAAGCTTACCACACCTAGGGTTGCCAACACGGTAGTTCAAAAATAAGGGATTGTTTCCTTAGCACACTCACCCAGCCCCTTCCCCTGGTATTATTATCATTATTAGCATAAGCAGAACTCCCCTACATTCACCAGGGGTATTTCTGGCTACTGTTTGCAGCACTCAGCACCTCCTGATCTTGCTGTACAGAGCTGAAGAAATCAGGGCCACCCCTAGTAATGACCCACCTCTCAGGTATTCTCTGTCAGCCAGGCCTCTGCCCTGACTGGAGGGGGGCAACTATCTATATGAGTAACAAAGGTAGCTCAATCTCCCTAGGGCCTAGCCACATGCATTCTGACCTTTCTGATAGGTTTGCCAATTAACACAAAGGTAGCTGATGAGTTTGGAACATGGGTGCAAAACCAAGTCCCAATGTCCCCTGACTCTCATGTTCTAGTCCAGTGGTTTTCAACCTTTTTTCCCTCAGGACCCAATTGAAAAAAAAAGTTACACCCATAACCCAACAATTACATCTTTGAGCAATTCCTTCCAGTCTTTTGGCAGTGGCAGGAGGGGGCACTGTGACCCAGTATCTGAGGGTCTGCAACCCGGTACTGAGTCCCAACCCGAGGGTTGAAAACTACTGATCTAGTCTCCTTGCCTACCTACTTCCTGTTCCTCGTCCCAGATCAATGCTCCTCACTGGACCTCAGTCTTCCTCCCCACCGCCAGCTGCCTCCCCCACCCCTGTGTTCCCTCCTAATTCCCAGTACTTCTCCCCATCCAAAGTCCAGTCCCAATTTTTCTGATGCCTCCCCCCACCAAGCACTACTCTCAGTTCCCCCCTCAGGCACCTTGTCCCATTCCCAGGCTCCCCACCCCCAGTTCCACTTACTGTCTTTTCTGCATTAATCAAGCCACTTCCTCCTCCTTGCTGCCTGGGCCCAACCGGAGGACACTGAGCCCACATGTAACAGAGGCTCCCTCTTTGCAGTTTACAGGCCTACACCTTGGCTGGCACCAAATCAGTAGCCCAGAGCTGCCATTGCAGGGGAACTCCTGCTCAGCTCAGACTAAAGCATGGACACAGAGCCAATCTGAATGCCTGGAAATTTGGGGGATAAAAATCTAAGTCTTTACTGAGCATGTGCAAACTGCAATTTTTCTAAGGCTTGT
Organism: Podocnemis expansa; assembly: GCA_007922195.1. Taxonomy (NCBI): domain Eukaryota; kingdom Metazoa; phylum Chordata; order Testudines; family Podocnemididae; genus Podocnemis; species Podocnemis expansa. The sequence goes on from ML681963.1 coordinate 61,498,175, forward strand.
AAATTGGCCAAATTTGGGCAGATAGTCACAGGAATGACAAAAGGAACGTCCCTGACATAAAGGTCACCCTTCCTCCCCCACTGCCAAATTTCAAGTTGCTAGTCCAAACACCAGGCAACAGAGTATCTCAAAGAAAGGACTGACAGAATATTTTACCACAGACAAAATAGTGTATTTTCCCCTGGCCTACTTCTTGGAAATGGCTTGACCGCTTTGACTTAAAATTTCCAGACATTAAAGCTAGGAGAAGTTATAAGCCACTGAAAACAGGGTCTTCTAATGGGAAGTGTTGGGCCACCTTAATGGTAGCTGGAACTACCAGCCCTGCCTACAATGCACAGCCTCTTTTAGACCAGTATTCGCTAGTATTTTTCCTCTTTCATTTTTAATCAGGACTGGGGATTAAGCTGGGATGAGCTTCAGGCTCTAAAAGCCTGAGACCCACATTGAAAATATTCATCAGTTCTCCCACTCTGGGTTAGGGACAGTGTAGCTCCACCAAGGTTAGCAATGGCAGGAGTACAGACCAGGCGAAGCTTTTTCACCCCTCTTTGTCATCTAGTTTAGCCCCAAAACTGGCAACTCTGCATGTTCCCTGTAGACCACTTATTTTCAGCTCATTCTACAGATCAAGGGGGAAATCCCTCCTGACTAGCTGTCATTTCCCATCCACCTGCCTCTTAGGAGAGGACACCCAATCAGAGTGGCTACACAGACTGATGGAAAGACCTCTGCCTTTCATTTCCCAGGAGGTGAAGTAGAGGCCTGACCCCTAATGAAGTGCTCAGCCCTTTGATCTCAGAGCTCACTGAGGAGTGGCTGCGCTCTGCTAGCTCTGCAACTATTCATGTGCCCTATATCCCACCCACATACTTGTCACCATGCCCCAGTGCCTCTCAGGGACTGGATACCATTGGAGGCTGGGAATGGGCTCAGCATCCCTGGCATGGAGTCTGTGCTGGGCTCCAAGACACTCCACCACTAGGGGAATATTGTGAGATGTATGAATAGTACTAGATCTTCCCTGCCTCCAGTATTTTTGTAGGGGGAGGCATCAAAGCGATACACTGACACCCTCTCCCACTCCATGAATGGGTTCAGTGTGTGCATGTTGAATGAGCTGCTGGAGGTGCGTGGAATGACAGGCAGTGGAGCGAGTTGTATCTGGGGAGGATGTGAATAACGAGTGAGTGCGTAGGAAGACAGAAGGGCATGAAAGGGGGGTATGGAGGAATGCTTATTGAGAGAAAGAATGCATCGAATGGGCAGGTGCAAGACAAATAGGCCATACGCCTGCCCACTTACACAAATCTAAGTAAAACAGAATCGACTGGGTTTATGCTTGCCACTGTTGGTATGTGTGCAGCCCTACTCCACACACAAAACAACATACAGTTGGCATGAATAGGTCAGAAATGGTGGCTGCCTTCAAATGTCAGAATTCCCTTCCAGCCAGACAATATTTCAAAAGACAAACTTTTAACTGCATGAGCTGTACCATGGTAACAATCTGCTGTGCTGTGCAGGAGCAGCCGCCACGTCTGCCAGGAGGCTGTTATTGGTGCCTACTGCAGATGTGCTTTGCTGTGATTGGCAGTTGCTTTGGAAGTGCTGTGTGACACAAGAAATGTACCAGTAAATAGATAACTGGTCCTCACTGAGGCATGGCTGGGATTATATCATTGTGATGTAATGGTAAAGGATGAGAGACAAGCAGAGAGCTAAAAGAAAATATTAGAGAAAAGATTACCACTGTTTTTCCCTACTACCTGGAACACTGTTTTTTAGTAAGTCATTAAGATCTCGCTTCCTTTTCAGCAGCACTTTGTGACCCAACTCTCACCAATTAAAATGGGAATAATGAACAGCTTTGTCTTTAGTCTTGACAATTTCTAGTAGTTTATAAATGGCTGCTTATTTCTCAGTTCCTTCTGAGACCTGAGGAATCTGAGAGAGCAGTTTACACCCAGGATGGTTTCCCTTCCAGCCTCTACTCCCTTCAGTCTGACACGTTGACTTTCCTTCTGAGTACAGCAGTGTCCTCAGCCAAACTCTAATTGAACATGCTGTGCCAAGTGATCAGTGTAACTATTATGGAGTCATTTCAATTGCACCACAGTGTCGTTAATATCTAGAGATTTTTGGACAGTACGCAGACTGGAGGTATAGCTTCCATGCTCTTGGTGTAGCTGGAAGCTGCTGCGAACTTAAACTTAGAAGAAAGTGCTATAGGCCAGTGGTTTTCAAACTATGGGTTGGGACCCAGTACTGGGTAGCAGACCCGCAAGTACTGAGTCGTGGCGCCTCCTGCTGCTGCCACCAAAAGACTAGAATGCATTGCTCAGAGATGTAATTGTTGGGTCATGGGCATAAATGTTTTGTTTTTCAAATTGGGTCCCAAGAAAAATGTTTTAAAACCATTGCTACTGGCAGTTCTGGGCTAACATGGCCGTAGCGAAAATTCCTTCCTCTTCCCCATCACTTAATGGATGGTTTATATCCTGAAGTAGGAGGATTTATAAAACATTTTTTTTCATCCTGAATATTCCCATTATTCACAAAAACACCTATTTTTTTTTTACAAGCCCTGCTATATTGCTGGTCTACAAGAAATCTTGTGGCAGTGAGTTCCAGATGCTAATTCCTCAGTAAGTAAAAAATATTTCCTTGTCAATTAGTTGTCTTTCAGTTTCACTGAACTACCCCATGTTCTTGCATTAGGCCAGTGGTGAACAGAAGTACCTAGTTTCCTATCTCTAGGACCATCTGTTATGTCCCACTTCATCAGACTCTCTAAACCAGTGTTTCCCAACCGGTGCCATGGCATGCGGGTGTGCCATCAGGTCTGAGCAGGTATGTCACAAAATGTTTTGAAAATCTACTCAAAGAGCTCTGGATTGGCTCATTGGCACATGAATATTCATTAGTTTGTTTGGAAACTATATGGTGGTGTCCCTCAAATTAATTAAAGGTAGCAAGGTGTGCCACAGCAGAGAAAATGTTGGGAACCACTGCTCTAGACTAAGCAATCCCAATCTTTTTAGTCTCTTTTTCAGGAAGTCTTCCAGATCTCTAATCATGGTCATCACTGTCATTGAATCCCCTCTATTTCTGCCAATAGCCTTTTAAGGTAGCATGACCAGAGCCCAGCACAATACTTCAGAAGAGGGCATCCCATTAGTATTATATGATTTTTCCCTCTTGTTTCTCATAGATCCTATAATTGTATTTGCTTTTTTTTTTTTTTTGTCTGCCTCTGCACAGTGAGTAATGGTTTTCACTTGAGCTGTCCATAGTGATGCCTGGCTCATTTTCCTGAGTGGTTACAGGTATGAAGAATTCAACAATGTGTGTGAATAAATTAAATGACTCCTTCCAATATACATTACTTTCCATTTGCCACTAATGAATCTCACCTGCCATCATCATCATGCTGTCTATTCACCCAGCATTGTTAGGTCTCTTTGAAGTTCTTCACAGTCTCCTACACATCTCAACTAACCTAAATCATGTTGTGTCATCTGCAAATGAGAGTTAAGGAAGGAATCTCTGACAGGTCTTTTGTTTCCAAAGATGGTCCCCAAGCAGAATGAGGATTCCTTGCTCTCAGCAAGTTTCTCTACAACAGTAACACTGACTGCATGGTGGAGCCAGAGGTTCCCCTGTCATTGCTCAACACTGTGAAAAGATGGTGGCCCACACCTAGGATGGAAGGTACTTACTAGAAATCCACAAAGTGGGTCTGGCAAGAACCTTCATTTTCTATCTTAGGGGGCAATGTCAAGTCCATACACCATGGTAAGGAACTGATCAGTTCTCAGTTTATCCCTCAAAACCAGAACCAAATGTATCCTGGATACATGTTCCATTGGACTGGGGGTCCCTACCTTTGCCAGAATGGCATTCTTGCCAAAGTTCCTTAGCCCATGCTCAGCCCTTTTAGAGTGAGCCAATTTCCACTAAAGTTGAGAGCTAGTTTGCTCTGACCTTGCTGGAATTATGTGTCTGGAACAAATACAAGCAGGGACTGCAGTGTCAGGACTTAGGACTTCCCCTGACAGCACCACAAATAACAGCTCAGCAAGTTCATTCAGCAGAAATTAGATATTATCAGAGGAAGGTGGAGGTTACTGGCAAAGGATTCTGTCCCCTGCAGCTTCATCTGAGATGTGAAACTGCAGAAAGAAAAAAAAAAACAAAAAAACCTCTGTCACACCAGGAGAAACTCTGCTTTCAGTCACATCCATGTCCTCTCTGGCCTGCCGGCTTGCCTAGTTGTGCCTGACCCCTCACTTTGCCACAGTCTCTCTTCATCTCAAGCACTGGCTCCAGAGCCCTATCCCTCCCTGCCACAGGAGTCAGGGGTGGGAAAGAGCCAGTGGTGGAATCTGCAATGTCTGAACCTTTTCGCTAGGGCAGTTTTCCAAATAACATGGAGACTGCCAGCCTCCCTGGCGACTTTTTGCCTTCCACCTCCCATAAAGGCTAATGTTCTCCCTCCCCTTCTCCCAAGGACAGACTGACCTCTTGCCATAAGCCCCTTTGCACTAGACTTACTCTGTAAATGAGCGTGGATGAGAATGGGCTTCCTTGGTCTCTCTTATGAAAGAGGATCTGAGATTAAGTCACACCCCTAAGGTCACCCACCAAATCTGCAGCACAGCTACACACTGAATTCAGTTTTCTACTGTTTCTCAGGCCAGGGCTTTAACTACAAGACCACCTTTCCTCAGATGAAGCTCCTGCTGCACACTCCTGACCCACAGCTTCTCTCTGTGTGCTGTGAGCAGCTGCGCTTTGGCTATTGCTTCTGTTGGGAGCTGCCTGGAGATGAGAGGCTCACAGAAATCAAGAATTAAAACAGACACAAGATCGGGGGGGAATAAATAAATAAACCGGAGCCAGCAGGTGAATTAATCAAAGATGAGACCCAGCTCATACCTCTTTGTCCCAGATACCGGCCCTTATGCCTGACAAGGCAGGTTGTGTCTCCTTGTTACTACTATATCCTGTGCTCATCATTATGGCTACATTTACTGAGGGTCCCCCACCCACACCCCTGCCATCCTCCTGAGCCTCTTTTCTTTTGCTGGGGACCCTTCTCCATCTGGGCTGTGCCCTGCTCATATTTCTGCCCAGCCCTGGACCAGCTTTCTCAGTTACTGAGCCTCTTGGTAAATATCTGGCTGGGGATTTTTGGGGTTATTTTTTTCCAGTGAGATAAGTAGAAATTCATACCCGTTAGCCTTGGGCCCTGACACAAAGTGAAACAGGGAGGCAAAGGGCAGGTTACCTTGCAAAAGGTTAGTTAATGCCATTTGCCACAGTACCAGTGACTCCCACCTGGCCTGCATCAGGAAGAACAAGGAGACTCCAGCATACAACCCCCAGACCTCTACAGCAGCAGTTCGCAACTACTGTGTTGGGACACATTACTGTATTAACACACAGTGGCGTGTTGCGGAGATCTGGGGAGATGACTAGATTCAACTCAGAGGGGCTGTGGGGTGAGACTGGTGTGTCCTCTAGGGTTGTGACACGACACCAAGCATGCCATGGCCTGTAAAAGGTTGAGAACCACTAGTCGAGGGAGAAATTGGAGAAGAATGCGATGACCAAGATTTTCAAGAATGAATGACACAACACACAGGGACCACATAATGACTTTCTAAGGGAAACAGTTAGGAAACTGACAATAGGGACATGAGATTTCATTTTCAAGGAGTCAAGGAAGATGCAAGAGACTACTATTAACTCTGGAGCTGACAGAGGCCCTGGAGCCTGGAAAGAAGGCAGGGCAATGGGTGGCTAGTACTTGCCAGTGTTTTAGACCAGTGGTTCGCAACCTTTTGCAGGTCTTGACACACTTGGCAGCATATCATGCCCCTACAGGACACACTAGGCCACCTGCTCCAGGCCAAATCCAGCCAGCTCCCTGGCTCTCCGTAACACACTTACCACTGTGTGGCAACACAGTAATGGCTCCCGACACAGTGGTGGCGAACCACTGGTTTAGAAGACTGTCCATCCTTTCCTGTCCGTGGGTCTAGAGCCCTGCAGGGATACAAATAAGTGGATCCATATCCAACCTGCATCTGCAAGAAATGGGCCGCGGATATCCACGTTGTATCCGCAGATGCAGATATAAGGCAGATATCTGCGGATATCCGCAGATTTGCAGGGCTCTACGTGGGTCCCAGGCCAGAGCTTCCCTGGTCTTTACTCAGGAGAAAGAGGTCAGAATATCCTCCTGGGGAGACCTAGCAAATGTACCTAGCGTCAATACAGAATTGTCAAAGCAGGTGCAGTTGGAGAGGTGGACAACAAGCCTCGGCCTTGACTGAACTTGGTTCATTGTTTTCCATGTAAGCAGAGAGATTATAGCCAGCTTATTTATTTAGTGGGGAAATAAATCACTGAATACCTGCCACGCACCCTCCAACCCTGAGTTCTCCCAGAACTGAGCTCCAGGCATGGAGATGCTGCTCCTGCACATCCACTTGCTAGGAGGAGAGCCTTCTGGAGTATCCTGATAGCTCCCCCTGCTGGGAAAGACTGGGTCTGCTGCAGGAGATATTCTGGAGCGGGGCTGCCTGCGGGCCTCATCTAGGACAGGCCCCTATACCCACACTTAGTAGATGATAGATCAAGGGTTTCATTTGCTATGGGGCTAGAGGAGGGGGAGGCAGACTGCCCCAAGCCTCACACCTTGATTTGCTCCCCAAGAATTGTAGGCAGCTGCTTAGGGTGTTATATTTCAGAGCTGTAACACCGGTTTTTGCTGCCCGTTCTGATCGGAACGTGCCCCTTGCCATTAGCAGCACTTGGAGCCGGCGCTGCGAAAGCCAGGCTCTATTGAGCTGCCCTGCGCTGCAAAGGGCTTTGCCCCATTGGCCCCACCGTAGTTCTCTCGCTCTGGTATCTTTGTCTCAAATGCCCCTCAGTCATGACCAGGTAGATGGAGAGAGGAGGGCAGGAGCCAAATTTGAATGGCATTGTGACCCCATGCACCAACTCACAGCATCACTCATTCAAACATAGCCCCACAAGGAAGGGTGGGTGGACCAAATCTGCCACTTATGAGGCAGAGGCAACAGACTGTCTTGAGCAACATCAGATGCCACCCCAACCCTCCCAACATCACCACCACCAAACAACTGGCTAGGAAGCAGCATCTGTGGCAGTCTGAGCCAGAGCTGAGGAGCAAGCTGGTCCCCACTCTAGTCTGGCCATAGGTGAAACATCTCTCCATCAGCCCACTCTCCCCACTCCCCAGGACAGGAACAGTTCACAAGGGCCCTGCCCCCTCTGGGATAGGACCAGCCTGCTAACCCTCCATGAGCTGCTACAGCTTCAGTGGGGAGAAGGAAACAGGGAGGCTGAGATGACCCCTGAGTTTTTCTGAAATGCTGCTCCGCCCCTGTAGTTAGATAGCAATAGAGGTGGAAGCTAGTCTTGCCATGCTGAGAGGGATATGAGTGTGGTCAGGCCGTGGATAAGGGCTGTCTGCTCAGGACCTGCAGCTGGAGATGAAGGTGGGTGGGCATCCGGCCCCAGTGCTCACAATTTCCATTGTAATGCTGCCACCATTGAAATGAAAATCTCTCCCACGCTTTAACCACCCTGTTTCCATCCAAACAATTGTGACAATAAGGTAAGGGGGGCTCTGAGACATCATGGCACTAACAGCCCATGTCAGTGCTGCCTGTGCACTTCTTCCTTTGAGCCATGTCAAAGAGAAATGATAGGTAGGAGCCACAAATAACAGATGTTCCCACCTGAGATGAAGAGGAGCAAACAGGGAGGGCCAAGGGACGCAGCTGTCACAAGAGCTCAGCGTTCCTGGAACTCAAATGCTATCCCTAGCTTCAGACCTTCACCCCTGGCAGCTACTGTTCCACAGTTCTGCTCTCCTGTCAGTCAAAGGGCTCCCCAGTAAAGTACATGGAGGATGGCAGTGGTTCTGTGTGGTGCTTGGCTAATCTTTGGGGTTTTTTTCAAGTGAATCCCAAGGCCTGCAGTCTGGCCTGCCAGGACTGACACTGAACTGAGTGTTTAGTGCTTAGCTTTTCAAGGACAGCAGGAGCATGATGGGACCGAGCTGGGAGGACAATTGTGACACTTCTCTGCTGCAGCGCGTGGTGGTGGTGGCTGGCCTGGCACTCAGCCATGCTCAGACAGAGCCAGTGCAGACAGATAATGTTACTTCCTACATTAGCACCTCAGCAGAGAGCTGAGTAATTCTTCATGCACATATGTGGTGTGTGGCAGATGTTTTAGTTGATTGCAACGGTGCTGGCAGGGCCCAAATGATTCACTGTGGGCATGGTCTAAAACAGCAAATGCTACTGTTGGCAGGCAAAGAAACTTTATCAAAATAGCCCCAAACTTAAAAGCACAAAAGGTGCAGGGAGAAGGCGGCACCTAAGAAAATCAGCCGTATACTGACCACATCTTTGGGAGACGGGGTCAGCTGCAGACAGCTTCCACTTTGCCAGCTACAAAGCACAGCCCTACCAGGACACAGAACTCTCCTTCACCCCCAACCAGAGGCATTAGAACAGCTAGAGCAGTGGTCTCCAAACGTTTTATGTCATGCGCTCTCCTACCTGTATGGGACTCTATTTGAATTCCCCCTGCCTCTGGGATCTGGGATCGGGAGCAGGTGGCAGGAGGAGGGCCAGAGCCATGACCAGGAGTGAGGCTGGGGCTAGGACTGAGTTCAGAGCCACTCCAGGAGCCAAGACTGGGACAGAGCAGGGGGTAGAGCAGGGCTGGGTGACACTCCCTCCCACCACCGATGAGGGGTGACCCAGCCCCGCCATGCTCCCTGAATGTTCCATTGCATCCCTCCAAGGAGGGTGCACCCCACAGTTTTGGGACTGCTGAATTAGATGCAGGAGTATTACAGAGAATTAACAGCAAAAAAAATCCCACGCATCACAACCTCTAGGTGCCAACACTGCTTGTCACACCTTTGAAAGACACTCTTTCTACTGACAAGTTCCAAAGGGGTAGCTGTGTTAATCTAGTTCAGCAAAACAAACAAGGTGTCCTGTGGCACTTTTAAAGACAACGAAATTATTTATTGTGCGGGATTTTCTCTGATGAAAGTTCATGCGATAAACAAATTTGTTAGTCTTTAAAAGTGCCACAGGACTCTTTGCTAGTTTTCCTACTGACAGTGAAAAATAATCTCCGTAAACAAGCACTGAGATGCCCTAGCACCAGAAACTGGAGAATGGCCTAGTGGCATACTGAGGGTCTCCAGTGCCGGGGGGGGAAGCATACATGTGCACCCTCCCCATGCAGGGCAGGAGGTGTCCCAGTGTTGCTCCTAACTGCCCCAGGGAGGGTGGTATGTATATGCAGAGTCAGGGGAAGAGGGTGGCAGAGGCATGGCAGGTGCAAATGCAGGCTTGGTTCCACTTCCACCCCCCACCGCACTGCTCTTCCCAGTGCACAGTGCTCACTGCTTTGCATGGCCAGCTTTGCAGGGCCAGCTTTGTTCTGTTTTTTTTGCATGGAAGACAGTGTTTCTATAGATAGTTCCTACTGACAAAAAAGTGCTTGCCCTGCTTTTATTTGTTTGGTTTTTAGTTTGCTTTTTTAAAGACGCAAAATCACATCTGAGGATTCAGGAACTGCTTTTGCCCTCTCTTCTCTCTGCCTTTCCTGGCAGCAGTGGTCATTCCCACTGCATGCCACAAGAAAGGCAGCTAGAGATGGGAGGGGGCAGTAACAGCCCCAGCCCTGCCCCTTCTCCCTGGCTTCTTCAGGGATGGAGACAGCTTTTTCCAGCCTCAGTGCTTGCAGAAGACTATTTCGGGGGGAACGCCCAACCGAGCTGATTGCATCGAGCACTTAGCCTGCAGTCCCTCCCCCACCAGCTCCAGGAATCTCCCTGGCTCCCATCCTCCCTTACTTACCACATTGCAATGCTGGGAGAAAATCCCCATCCCAGCCTTGCTAGTCAGGGAACTGGATATCACTGACTGCAGCTGGGCTGGGATCCCCTATGTGCAGTCTATAGCCCCCAGCCTTGCCCTTCCCAACTTCTTCAGGGCTTTTCAGCCTCAGCCCCTTCAGTGGGAAGGCTGGAGGGCAGCCCACTTCCAGGGCAGGCAGTCAGTTCCAGTGAATCCAGGTCAGCCCTTAGCCCAGGGGTCTCAAATTCAAATCACCACAAGAGCCACACGAGGACTAGTATGTTAGCCCAAGGCCACACCACAGAAATCTTTTCATACAACAATATTGGAAATATTGGTAACAATAGTGTCATTGTGTGGGCCTCAGGAAATAGCTTTAGGGGCTGTGTGCAGCCCATGGGCCCTGTGTTTGAGACCCCTGCCTTATCCCCTGCTGATACTCACTCACAGTCAACTCAACTGTGAATGACAACTCACCAGAGCAGGGTTTGGTGAAGGCCTGCCCGGCACCCCCTTGCAGGCCAGCAGTTGGGGGGCATACCCCCCACCCCCTCATTAGGTACACCACTGGATTGGCCCCTGCCCCAAGAAGATCTGAAAAAAGAAATCTTAAGGTCACACATTCCTTACCAGCAAAGTGATTTGCAGAGCCAGATATCATACATTCATTTGGATCACCAGTGATGGTGATGCAATTCTTTACATATGGCATTTTTTGAGAGGTTCTGAGAGTTGAAGTGCCTGGGATGGGAAGGTTTTGACCCATTGACACAGATGTAAATCCTGCCAGCAGGTGAGGGCAGGGAAGTCTAGCCCCAGTTATTTGGGAAGGTTGAGGGACTGTGAGGTAACCAAGTATATAAAACCCAAGAGCCAGAGCCATTGCTACCCATAAATATTGGGGGACCATGATCCCTATTGGCGGCTGGGGCCCTGCTCCATCCCCCCCCCCCGGCTGGTTCCCTGAGCCCTTCCCTAACCCCCTGGTCCCACTACTGGTCCCCACTGCCCCAGGCCAAACCCCCTCCCCTGCACCCTTTCCCCACTGGGCCAGTGTGCCTGCCCCCAGACTCCCCCTCCGGCTCCCTTACCTGGCTGCTGGAGGGAGAGTGGGGCTGCTGGACAGAGTGAGGCTCCAGGCATGAGCATGCTCAGAGCAGGGTCAGGCCAGGGCAGGAGTTTTAGAAACTCCCAGGCCCAGCCTGGGGTAGCTGCATCCTGGCCAGAAGACTGTCTTCCAGCCGGGTAGAGGCCATGGCTGCAGGCTGCCCGCTGCTGGGCAGTGTTCCCTGTGCAGGGCTGCGACGGTGCCCCCCCACGCACTTTAGAGGCCCACTAGTCAGGGGCTGACCCTGAATTTTGGGGGGCTGAGCCCCCCCCAGCAATGGCACTGCCAAGAGCAACAGCTTTCTTCATAGATATACCACAGGAAAAGGAAAGCAGTATGAGAGCCAAGAACATCAGTGATAAAGTTATTGTCATGCTGCTCTGGACCAGCTATAAGCAGCTACAAAGCTGGCTTATATGCAACAGATGTATTCATCACCAGGTCCTTTAATGCTCTGCCAGGTATTGCTAAATTAAGGACAAGGTGCCTACTAAATGTTTTTTACACATAGCACCACCTAGTGGCTGAACCATACATCGCCAAACTTTATAATTTCTACTAAATGATCGCAAGTTCCAAAGGGGTAGTAGCTGTGTTACTCTGGCTCAAGAAAAGAAACAAGGCGGGATTTTCTCCCATGAAAGCTCATGCAATAAATAAATTTGTTAGTCTTTAAAAGTGCCACAAGACTCCTTGTTTGTTTAAATGATTACATTGTCATTGAAGTTCAGTACCTATCAATCTGTTAAGAGTCTCTGAATTGTACTGTTTTTCTAATTACATAACCTGAATGTGTAACAGCTTAGCCATCTGATTGTTCGTTAATTGCAATGACTCTGTGTGGTTAGTCTGGAATTCTTGTCATCATCTTCTTGTTCTGCATCCACTATTTGTAGTTTTCTCTGTTCATCGTTCTTACTGAAGAACGAACTCTAGATGTCAGTGGTTTCTGTTGAACTCTTCACCATCAGTTTTGATCACACAGGATCTGGGCACTGAATTTTTTTTTTTTTTTTAATGACAGCAGGAACTGTCCATCCCTTTTCTCCATTCAGTGTGACATGAACACAGCCACCAGGTTCCTGCAGTTCTCCAACTGAGCACTGTCTGTTGTGAAAGTGTTCACAAGCTCTTTTAGCTTTTTAATCCTAGTTGGCTATTCTCTTCACATCTGGCCATTCTGGAGATGGATAATTTTAAAAAGTTCTGAGTTTTGTCCCATCAGGAGGTGTGCTGGATTATATCCAGCAGCTGGTACTGGTGTTGGTCTGTAACTCAGAAGAGTGAGGAATGGATCTTCCTTCTGCAGGGTTTTCTTGGCTACCTGTGCAGCACTCTCAGCTTCTCCATTCACTTATAGGATAATGTGGACTCCTATTAATATTATCAAAAAACATATTTGATTCAGAATTACTTGAATTCTGCTGTGGTGAATTGTGGCTTACATTGTTCATCACTGCTTGTTCCGGAATACTGAAGCACACTTCAGTTTCTTGATAATGCTACAAGCTATTCCTTCAAGTACATTATTTCTATATACCTGGAAAAACAGATCACAATGACTAGATAATGATGTCCTTTAAATCTGTACTAACCTGCAACTAGTCTCTTTCAAGCATGGGTGTAGTTTGGGAGTTACAGAGAGGGCATTGCTACTCCAAGAAAGGTGAGGCTCCTGGGTGTGTCGAACAGGATCATATGCCACTTTTCTCCTTGTATGTCTGTGAACACAGGTCTGCCCTTCAGGGTTTGCTCTGGTCTGCCTGTGGGCAGGGAGTGCTTTCCCCTGCTACATCTTCCACCCCCAACAGCCCTCCCATTACACAGTTTGGAGCAGCTTTTTCCTTGCCTTGGGAGTAACTGTCTGAGCAACTGGATATTTTAAAAGGGATAGCCGTGTTAGTCTAGTCCAGTGAAAAAACAACAAGGAGTTGTGTGGCACTTTAAGACTAACAGATTTATTTTTTGCATGAGCTGGATATTGCCTCCTGGGCCTTAGTATGTGTCTCTTTCCTGTACAACAGTCAGTGCCTGCAGGGGGTTGGGGGCAGGACAAAGAGATAGGGTGGGGCTCAGGGATGAAACAGTGGGGTGGGAGGCTGGGGAATGAGACAGGTATGGAGAATGTGATGAGGAAAGGGACAGTGGACAGAGGAAGGGGGAAGAGATGTGGAAAAGAAGGGGACATGGGAATGGGTATGGGCATGAGGAAGCAGGAGCCTGGCATGTGGTATCTCCTTGGCGGCAGCAGCCCCATCAGCAGGCAGCACCAGAGCAGCAACATTGCTGTGGCAGCCAGTGCCAGAGTGGCCACCAGCAGCAGCAGAGACTCCCTTGTGTAGCCATCACCCCTCCACCTCCCCCCAACACACACCAGTAGTGGAGGTACCACTCCAGGTGGGGGGAGAGAGCCAGTGATTTGAGGGACCTGGCTCCAGGGTACATGTGTGCACACATCTGTGTACATGTTTACCCCCTGAATTTGGCAGTTAAATTACACCTGTGCTTTCAAGATCTGCCTGGTAGAGGTGTTGTCATTAAAGATTCCTTGTGTTATATTAGTCTGGTAGTTCTGTGGCATTCACGTGTAGATACTTCAAGTCCTTGCTGGTGCCCAGTCATGTCATGACTGGTTCACCTATCCATAATGCCATTCACGGATAAGATTAGGATTTCTCCTCTCATTTAATTTGGAATTACAACGCCATTGCCTCTAATCGTGTGTTCATTTGATTCGCTTAATTGTCCATGCACCACAAAGGAGCCCCTTTTTATGTCCTTGGTGACCTTTAGATACTTGGGCCAGCCACCCCTCATGTAACTTAGAAATTCCTGACATGCATGTCTAGCAAATAGAAATTCCTGAAGCTGCACATCTAGCAAGTTTTTTATAGCTGGAGTAGTCTCTTTTATGACACTGGTCTGTATGGCTATGTCTATACTTCCCAAACTTAGCTCGAATTTGTTAATTCAAACTAATAAGTTCAACTGTAGTTTGAACTACCTTCAAACCTATTAGTTCAAATTAACAATATGAACTAAGTTGAATTACAGGTAATTTGATTTAATTCGCTTTGTTAATTCAAACTAACTGCCCTTAGTTCAAACTAACAAAGTGAACTTAAATGTCGACACTGTGCAAGATTTGAACTAAGGATCAAACTAAGGGCTTAGTTTGACCTAAAGGGCAGGTCTTACTAGTTCGAACCAAGCTTTCTTTAGTTTGAATTAAGTAATTCCTTAATCTGAACTAATGAAAGCCTAGTGTAGACAGGGACTAAGTTAGTTTGAATTAAGTTTCCTTAATTCAAACTGACTTGCAAATACAGACATAGCCTGTGTGTCCACAGCATCCGCATATGCCTTTACATCATCTCTGAGCTTACAGTTAGCAAAGTGAGGTGCAGAGCTCCATGACAGAGTGTCTGCTACTACCAGATTTTCCCCAAGAACACAGTTAGCAATTGCATTAACCTTAGCAATAGACACTGGAATCTTGGCAGTGTTTCATGCAGATCTTTTCTGCTGATGAGGGTTATGAGCAGCTTGTGGTCTATAATCAGTGTAAACAAGCCCATTTCATAAGGTATCTGGAAAAGTTCTTCTGTGTCCATACACTTGCCAGGTACTCCTTTTCACTCAGTACACTTTTTATAAATTATTCTGTGACTGTGCAGTAGTGAAATGCAATTGGCTTCCATACAAAGGAACATTGTTGCAACCATCCACCCCCTTGCCTGCTTTCATCTGCATGCATTTGTTCTGTCATAGGACTTGAATTTACCTTTATCTGTTTAGGCAATTTCTTGATTTCTCTCCTTTAGCGAATATGTAGAGCCCTGCACAGATACAAATATGTGGATCCATATCTGATCTACACCTGCAAAAAATGGTCCGCGGATATCCATGTTGTATCTGCGGATGCAGATATAATGTGGATATCTGCATATTTGCAGGGCTCTAGCTCTGTGAAGACAAAAATATGTGGACCTGTATCCAATTTGCATCCACAGGATATGGTCCATGGATATCCATGTTGTATCAGCAGATGCGGATATAATGCAGATATCTGCATATTTGCAGAGCTCTACTGATATGCCTTGGACTTTAACAATTCATTTGCTTGTGCCATTACTGTAAAAAGATCTTGTAGCCATCAACCATGATAATTTACCAGCCACAATATCCATCTCAATTTTGGTTCATTAGATGGCACATTCAATTGTTGAATTGCTTTCACCTTTTTCAGGGCAAGGACTGATTCCATCTTTGGTTACTGTCTGTCCCAAAAAGTCAATTTGGAGTAGCCAGAAAAAGCATTTTTCCTTGTTTCGCTTCAGTCCAGGTTGACTGATAAGGGCTAGGACTCAACTGAAGGGTTTGTTGTGCTGAGAAACTCTTGGTCTGTAGGCCTTGGATCACATACAAAGACAAAAGCTATGAATTCTGAGTGTAAGGTTTTTTCTGTGGGGAACTGGCCTATGCAGTCTAGAAGACTTCCAGGGCTACTCAGATCTGTGACAGGTGACTTCAGTTCTGGGAAGAGCACGCAGTAATTGGAAGTCCCTTTTGAAACTACTGTGACTTCAGCTTCTGAATCAATTTCAAAGTCACTAGTCTTGCCATGAATATTCATTTTCACTCTGCATGCAGGTTCTATGTCATCACATATGATAGATCCCAGAAATAATGGCTCTTGATTGTCTCTAATATGAATCAACTCTGATTGCTTCGGTGTGGCAAACAGCTGCAAAATGTTCATACTGCATGCATTTATTACACCATGGCCATGCATCATCTTGAGATATGACTTTTTCTACATATTATGAATGTAGACTGGAATTTGTCTTTCTTTGCCTAGGAGTTCTCTCTCCTTGACTTGGCGGTTTTATGACAATAACTGTCGTGTGTGTTTATGGGTTCTGAGACAGTTTCAGGTTATTCAAGTTTATTAAGTTGCTAGGTTTCACAGTCTAACCAGATCAAACCACTTTGTTCTCTGTATAGCTGTGGCTAGATTTCAATTGCTCTTTAATTGTAGCTGCTTTGAAAGGTTTTATCTACTAAACTTAGCTGTGGCTAGGTTTAAATTGCTCTTTAATTGCAGTTGCTTTGAAAGGTTTTATCTATTAATCATATAACCAGTCTGTTTCTGATATTTTCATGTTTTGCATTCCTAAAAATCACAAAAGCAGCAAGAATCCTGTGGCACCTTATAGACGAACATTTGTTTGAGCATAAACTTTTGTGGGCTTCAACCCTCATTGTCAGATGCATGAAGTGGAAACTACAGTGGAGAGGTATATATACACATGCCAGAATGGAGGAGGGCAAGTGCTGGCAAAGTCAGTTCAGAAAGCAGATGGGGCCCATTCAGACCAGCAGATCAAAGGGAGAGAATGTGTGCACAGATGAATCACTTTCTGTAATGTGCAAACCATTCTAAGTCTCTATTCAGACCCAGCCTGATGGTGTCAAACTTGCAGATTAGCTTCAACTCTGCAGTTTCACGCTGAAGTCTGTTTTTGAAGTTTCTTTTTTGAAGTATGGCAACTTTCAAGCCTGCCACTGAGTGTCCATGGAGGTTGAAGTGTTTTCCTATTTGTTTATGGATGTTGCCATTTTTTATATCCGTTTTATGTCGATTTATCCTTTTACGCAAGGACAGTCCAGTTTGCCCAATATACATGGCAGAGGGGCACTGCTGGCACATGATAGCATATACCACATTAGTGGATGTGCAGGTGAATGAGCCCCTGATGGTGTGACTGATGTGATTGGGGCCCGTGATGGTATCCCTGGAGTCAATGTGTGAGCAGAGTTGGCAATGGGTTTGTTGCAAGGATAGGTTCCTGTGCTGGCGTTTCTATTGTTTGGCATTCGGTTGCTAGTGAGCATTTGCTTCAGGTTGGGAGGCTGTCTGTAAGCAAGGATAGGCCTGCCTCCCAAGGCTTCAGAGAGTATGGGATCATCTTCGAGGCTAGGTTGTAGATCTTTGATGATGTGTTGGAGAGTTCAGTTACCAGGCATGCCATGTTATCATCCGGGAAACTAGTAGTCCGTCTTTGTGAGAAATATTGGTATAGAGGCCTTCTACATCCATAGTGGCTAGGATGGTGTTTTCTGGGAGACTACTGATGGATTGTAGTTTTTTCAGGAAGTCGGTTGTGTCACAGAGATAACTGGGAGAGCTGGTGGCATAGGGCCTGAGGAGAGAGTCCACATAGCCAGATAATCCTGCTGTGAGAATACTCACTAGCAACCGAACACCATACAACAGGAACACCAGCGCAGTAACCTATCCTTGCAACAAACCCCGTTGCCAACTCTGCTCACACTTCAACCTCCATGGACACTCAGTGGCAGGCTTGAAAGTTGCCATACTTCAAAAAAGAAACTTCAAAAACAGGCTTCAGCATGAAACTGCAGAATTGGAGCTAATCTGCAAGTTTGACACCATCAGGCTGGGTCTGAATAGAGACTTAGAATGGTTAGCACATTACAGAAAATGATTCATCTGTTCACACATTGTCTCCTTTGATCTACTGGTCTGAATGGGCCCCATCTGCTCTCTGAACTGACTTTGCCAGCACTTGCCCTCCTCCATTCTGGCATGTGTATACATACTTCTCCACTGTAGTTTCCACTTCATGCATCTGACGAAGTGGGTTGAAGCCCACGAAAGCTTATGCTCAAAGAAATCTGTTAGTCTATAAGGTCCCACAGGACTCTTGCTGCTTTTGCTATACACAGACTAACATGGCTACCCCTCTGGAAATTTCAAAAAAATCACAGTTTTCAGTCAATGTACGCAGAGCTTTTATAAAACAGTCAACATTTTCCCCAGGTTCTTGAATACTTTTGTGGAAACACACTCTTTTAATAAACCACATTCCTCTGAGGTGTAAAATATGCATCAGATATAGCCAGAACCTTTTCATGATCATCTTTGTGACCGTCTTCAGTAAATTCAAAGGATGTAAAGACATGTTCTGCCTGCTTTCTCATAGAATAAATTAAGGAAGATATCTGTAGATCTCCAGTTTCTTTGTGGAGGTTGTTAGCAATTTGAAAGCTTGGTAAATATTACTTCCAATCTTTCCATTGTGAAGGCTGGTCAAAGCCAAGTTCTTTGGGGCATTGAAGAGTTTCATGTTGATGATATCTTCAATATCTATTGCTGTTTCTTCTGTCAGCAACCTTTTTTTCCTTTTTTTTTTTTGTTCTGTTTATTTTCTTCGTTTACTCCTGACACCATGTCATTTTCCTCTGTACCAGATAGGGATTGGCTACAGACCTTGCTTAAACACATTAGATATATTTATAATAAGTTCCTGTGAAGCTCTGACAGGAATGGCTAAGGTTAGCATTAAATATTTTACACACAGTGTCAATTAGTGGTTGAACAGTATAATACAGTTTAGCCAGTGTGGGTGCCCAGCTAGGGTGGGTGCCCAGGATTGAAAGTGTGGGTGGCAGGGGTGCAGGAAATTAGGACTGAAGGGCCTCCGTGCTGCTTTAGATGGGTCTTTAATCTAGCCAGTGTCAGTTCCATATGGTTAGAACACAGGATATGAAGCACCTTTTGGAAGGCTGTCAGTGCCCCCTGAAGTTGGTGAACTGGGAGCGCTCTGAGCTGGGACTCCCCCACCCCCCATTCAATCCATGCTTTAATATAAATTGAACAGGTTGGTTAATTTAAAGGCTTTGCAAATCCCCACCACTAGACGGCAGCAAAGGCATTAAAAAGAGCAGCAACTATCCTACAGCCTTCAAGTCAGTGGTACTGCTTTGGGTGCCTGCATGGCCTCACAATGTGCCAACATTTTTATGGGTGACTTAGAACAATGATTCCTCAAGCCTCATCCCAAAGCATCTCTCCTCTACTTATGCTACACTGATGACATCTTCATCATCTGGACCCACAGTAGGGATGCCCTTGAAGATTTCCACAGAGATTTCAAAAATTTCCACTCCACAATCAAACTTAGCCTGGAACACTCCACACAGGCAATCCACTTTCTGAGCACTACAGTACAAATTAGGGATGGACACATTAACACCACTCTATACTGAAAACCTACTGATCAGTATAGTTACCCCCACCCCTTGAGCTTTCATCCAAAACACACCACACAATCCATTGTCTAAAGCTAAGACCTAAGATATAACTGCATTTGCCCAGATCCCTCAGGCAGAGACAGACACCAACAGGATCTCTATCAAGCATTCTTAAAACTACAGTACCCATCTGCAGAAATAAAAATACAGATTTACAGAGCCAGGAGGGTACGCCTAAGTCAGCTACTACAGGAGAAGCCCAAGAAAGAAAACAACAGAACGCCACTGGTCATCACACACACAACCTCCAAGTCAGACCTCTGCAACAGATCATTAAGGACCTACAGCCTATTCTAAAAGATGATCCCCCACTCTCTCAAACCTTGGGAGACAGACCTCTTACCTTAAACAGATACTCACCAGCAACTGCAGATCTAACAACAGAAACATTGAAGCAGGCACATACACCTGCAACAAACCATGTTGCCAACTTTGCCCATATATCTGCACAAAAGACACCATCAGAGGACCTCATCAAGCCAGCTGCTCCATGAAAGGCTCACTCAGCTGCTTATCCACCAATATGATTTATGCCATCATGTGCCAGAAATGCCCCCACACCTTATACATTGGACAAACAAGACTTATCTCTGTGCAAAAGAATAAATGGACATAAAACTGCCATCAGAAATCACAACAATCAAAAACCAGTAGCTGAGCACTTCAATTTTCCTAATCATTCTGACAATTGTTTGTTAACAACTGTGCTCAAGCAACTCAGTAACACATCAAGACTTCAAAGTGAAACTGCAGAATTGGAACTGGTATGCAGATTTGATTGTGTGAAAGCAGGATTAAATCATGACTATGGATTCTTTTCCCATTACAAAAGGTGATTTGACCTCACCTTCTTCTATGTGCTGTTTCCCAGTGTTTGAATCTTAACTCTGCTTTGATTTGCTGCTACAGTATGACCTAATCCCATGATTTACACACTTCTGCATTTATTTTCCTCCCATTCTATGAGCTCCCTCATCTTCAAAGCGTCTGACAAAGTGGGATTTTCTTCCACAAAAGCGCATGCAATAAATAAATTTGTTAGGCTTTCAGTGCCACAGGACTCCTTCCTTTTTATCTTACAACCTATTCTACAAGAGGATCCCTCACTTTCTCAGGCCTTGGATGGCAGAACTCTCCTTGCTTACAGACAGCCCCACAACCCTAAGCAGATATTCACCAGCAACTACAGACTTACTAAAAAAAAAACCCATTAAAGCAGGCACTTATCTCCACAACAAACCACGTTGTCAACTTTGCCCACATATCTGCACAAAAGACACCATCATAGGACCTAATCAAGCCAGCTACTCCATCAAGGGCTCAGTCTCCTTATCATCTTCCAATGTGGTTTACGCCATCATGTGCCAGAAATGCCTCTCCCTATTCCCGCACCTTATACATTGGACAAACAGGACAATCATTGTGCAAAAGAATAAATGGACACAAATCTGACATCAGAAATAAGAACATTCAAAAACCAACAGGGGAACACTTCAGTCTTCCTGATCACTCCATTAATCATCTGTTAATAGATGCTCTTAAGCAAATAGATAACAAATCAAATTTTCAAAGAGACACTGCAGAACTGGGGTTCATATGCAGATTTGACACCATCAGCTTAAGGTTAAAAAGAGACTACAGGCTTTTGCCCATTAATTTTTGCTTTCCTTTTTTCCCTTACCTCCCTCCTATATGCTGTTCTCCGCTGTTTGAATCTAAACAACTGCGTCAAATTTGCTGTAACAGTCTGCCTTGAACCTATGTTTGACACTTCACTGCATTTATTTTCCTCCAATTCATCTGTATTTCTCCATCTTCAAGTGTCTGATGAAGTGGGATTTTCTCCCACGTCAGCTCATGCAATATATAAATTTGTTCATCTTTAAAAGCGCCACTAGACTCCTTGTTTGTTTTGCTGAATGAGACTAACACAACTATCTCTTTGGACCTAACCCAGTGTTTCGAAAACAGTGGCTTGTGACCAGGTTGTACTGGCCTAGGGAGCAGTCTGGGGGGCAGGGACAGCAGTTAGAGAGTGCATCTGCCCTGCTCTCACATGGCAGGGGCTGCTCCTGTCCCATGGGTTTGGGCCCAGATCCGGGCATTGCAACCTCATGCATGTGGTCACAGCACCACCCACTTGGACCACCTCCTTACCCACCCCCCCATGTTGGGAGGGTAGTGCAGGGAACCAAGCATGAGTTATGCTGCACCTGCATCTGAGAGCAGGTGTCAAACCTGATGGGACAAGAGGTGCTACTGCCAGCTCAGTGCAGGGCAACCTTGCTCGCCAACCCCCATTCCCTGGGGCCACACCTCTGCCTTAGGGTTAAATAGGGGCTATGGATTTTCATTTTTTGTTGCAACAGGTGATTTGACCTCACTTTCCTCCATGTAGTGTTTCCCAGTGTTTGAATCTAAACAACTGCTTTGATTTACTGTAACAGTCTGACCTGATCTTATGACTTACATTCCCCTGCCTTTATTGTGCTCCCATTCTGTATGCTTGCCATTGTCAAGCATCTGACGAAGAGGGGGTCTCTCCCACAAAAGCTCATGCTATAAATAAATGTGTTAGTCCTTACAAGTGCCACAGGACTCCTAGCTTGTTTTGCAAAAAGCAGTTGCTATCTCAGCAACTAGAGGGGGCACAGGACTTTTGTAATCATGCCTTGATGCTCTGAAGTTGGTGTGGAAGGCTTCATTGAAGGAAGGCAGACATTCCTGCTCATGCACTCATGTCACCTCCATTGGAAGCTCCTGGCCAATCAGCACTGAGCTCTGCTAGGGGTACAAAATCAGCTTTCCCCAGTGCACCAATCAAATCCAGCCCAGCAGCCCTGCAGGGGAAGGCAAGTCAGAGCCACCCGCGGTTACCCAGACTGATCTGTGGGTTGGATCTTAATGCGGTTTCTTGTAATTGTAGAGGTTAGTTGGACTAAGGTATCAGTACAGTTATTTGGCCCCAGCAGGAAAACAAGTATATTTTTTATATAGTAGTGGGATGTAATTAAGGGGCTAAGGAAGTTTGTTACTTGCCTAAATGGCTGCTGCCTTCCTCTTGTCATTCAAAGACACAAGCTTAGAATTGAGTAAGCAGGGCAGTTCTATTAGTGTGAATATTTCTATAGTTAAGTCACACAGCACCACATGCTGACTGGTACTGGTACGGTACCACTCAGATCCATCCCAGCGCTGCAGAGAGAAGTTTGAGTTACCCAGCACAGCTCTGACTGAGGCTGTGGATGGGATGCATCTTCATCCAGTTTTCCATAATTTTACAGAATTCAGTGAGATTTAGATGGGGAAACACCATTAAAAAGGAAAACAAACAAGGAGTCCTGTGGCACTTTTAAAGATGAACACATTTTGTTCTGCTGACCTAGACCAAAACAGCTATCCGGCTGGAACTTTTCCCCATTAAAGAGGAATTGCAGACTGCAGGCCAAATGTTTTCAAGAAGTACATATCACTGAACCAAAGACAGCATGCCAGCCTACAGTAATCGGCAACATTTCTTTGTTTCCTGTTCAAAGTTGTGTACATACTCACTAGTGTGGATGCTGAAACAAGTGGTTATATAGTACAATGGTTTACCTACTTTTCAACACAATAGCCAAGATAAGCCCATGTGAGAGCAGATCTTCGGCTGTCAGAAGTTCCAGTTCTTCTATTTACTTTACAAAGTATGAAAGGAGGGTGAGATTACACCCTGCATTATAACCTTCATTTAAAGGAAACAAACCATCTCTGGTTAGTGATGTTAGTCTAGCCAGGGTGCATTGTAACTGCCGTGCTGGTTGACTTTCCTCCCTTCCTCATACCTATTATTATATTACATATATTTATAATACATACACCAGGTCTCCACAGACAGCTAATGAGTCCCCATCTTCCAGTCACGCTATGTGCTCACATACTCCAGAAATAAAGGCCAAATAGTATATCTATATATCCAGGCAGGCATTGGGAGCCTCTTGCCTTGCAGCCACCTCTGGCCTTTCCTGGAGTTTACATGAGCCTGAGGCCTGTTCTGGGGGTTGCATGTGCCTCCCTTAGGTGAGCTGATTTGCAGAGCATTTTGTCCTCTGCAGAGCAGATCTGCCTGTTCTCTTTTCTACTCAGCCCAAACCCTCTTCATTAGTCTCATTTGGTCATAGCTGAGGCCTAGCCAAGTATGACTGACAAGATGACCTAAGCTGAACTGCAGCCAACTGGCCATTGACTGAAGAGCAGCAAAGGGACCATGTTCTGAGGTGAATTAGATGGAATGGGTTCTACCCAGAATCCTTTGCATATAGTCACCCAGCTCAGGGAGAAACAGATGGATCCGTTCTGAATAGCCACTCTGTCTGCAGAGGCATTTACTGGCACCACACACCATGATTTCTGAGCATTGCAACATACAAACAGTCCAGAGTTTGTGTCCTCCCCTCTTGCCTAGTAGCAGCTGCATGTGGTGTGGCTGTTTTTTAAAGGCAGGAATGGATGAGGCTCACATTTCTACCTAAGCTCTGTTGCTGTCACTGCCATTTGCAATGGGGAGTTTCAGAGCTCTGTGATTGTCACAGGGTGCTCTACTCACTGCTAGAGCATCTCCTTTCAGCCACATCTGGGGATTAACTCCGCCAGGCTGACACCCCTTCTGGCACTAGCAGTCTGTCAGTCTCTCTCTTTGTCCTAGGACTAAGATGCTCCTGCTTTGTGGCTTGGTCACTGGGGTTTTCCCCTTCCATAGAAATTGAATGCATCTCCAGCTATCCAGGCAGTCTTCTCTTTTACTGCCCCTCAACAGTGCCACTTCCCTTGGAATCAGTAGAGGAACCCAGACTTGCCCTCTACACTGGGTTCTAGCCCACAAACCCTACAACAAGCAGTCAGAGGCTGTACAATCCTGAACCAGATTACTGTAGCCCTACACTACTTCCTACCATGCCTTCTCTCTTCTTGAGAGCAACTACAACCATCTTCTGCTCTTAGCTATTGAGCTTTATACAAGTCCCTCTTCTTCCTGCCCAGCTAAACCTCATCTCTAATTAGTCCTTTCTCTCTGGCCCTCCTCCAGGTCCAGCCTAGAGGGTTAATTGGCCCACCTGGACTCTTTAACGCCTTCCAGCTTTGTGTGGGGGTGAACAACTCATCACAATGGCCAATTGCTAAAAAAGGCACATTCCCTACAGCTGGGTCACTGTTGCATTGTTTGCTCTAGATACCTCAAGAAATACATTGTGTGGAATAGGAGAGGGTCACAACAAGGGAGGTGACTTCTCAGGTACCTGTAGCCTTGTACGGGACAGGGATTCAGCGCAGCTTACAGAGCACCAGAGTATTGTATTGTCAGTGTCCCTTGCTGGATGGAAGCCAGGCTGCTGCACATCATACCATTTGGAGCTTCATAGTCTGCCTCTTCAGTCCCACCAATTGTGTGCTGCAAGCACTGATGGTGGAAGCAAGAGCCCAAGAGATCATTGGACCCAAGTCTGCTTCAGACTGGAAGAGGAGCAGCCTCCTGCCTGGTGGAGGTGGTACAAGTAGAAGTATGTCTGGTTTCTGATGCCATGATTTCTATGCACTATGAGGAATTTAAGAGGACACCAAGGCCGAATCACCTTAACACCCACAGGGAACACCCTCAGTTGATAGAGTTGTAGTTGTTAGAACAGATTTGCCAGCCTCTCCATTCCCAATCCAATAACATGTAAAGACAGGTCCGTCAAGAGGGGATGGCATGCCTGTCAGGATCTTGCAGAATCACTACAATATCCAAGGCAGGCATGTAAGCTCAGATGAGGGAATCAGTTCTATGGGCAGACATGATTCCCTAGGAGCCAGGAAAAAGGTTCCCCCAACCTCTTCAATGCAGCACAATGGTCAGGGACCTTTGTCTGTAAAATATCGTGGGCTCTTTGGTGCTGGGCAAGCAATTGAGCTAGCAGCAGTATTTCTGGGAGGCTCCTACCAGAAGGGTTGGATAGAGTGAAGGGCACTCCAGGGAGACCATCTGGGTGGGGAAGCTGTGGGGCTATGACAGATATACTAGGTACCAAGGGGGATGCAGGGTGCTATGAAGAAATTACAGTATGAACTAGAGAGAGCAGCAGCCAGCAACAGGGTGACATGGGCTCTTTAAGAGGGAGCAGAGCCAGTGTCTGGGACTTATCAACACACCCTGATTTCACCAAGTAAGAGTTCACCTGGGCCCTGAGCCAGATTAAGGGGCCCTGGGCCAGTTCACCACTGTGGGGGACTCCCATTCAGGCCTCTGCCCCCTGGCCTGGGGCCCTCCCAGGCCCCACTGGCATTGTGCCAGGTGGCAGAGGTCAGATCACGCAGGAGCCATAGGGGCTGGAGCTAGGGGCCCTCCTTTAGGCCAGGTCCTAGGGCTTCAGTCCCTATAGCTCCTGCACTGATCCAGCCCTGCCTGGGCCTAAAACAGTGAGACGCAATCTGGGTGAATTAGACCTATAAGGCAGAAAGGGCAGGCATAGAGGGCTCTCACTGGGAAGAGGGAGACAGGCTAGAAGCATGAAGTTCTCTAGGAGTGAGGCAGTGGGAACCTGCTGAAACAGACTCGATGGAAGCAAGACACAGTGAATCAGAGCAGGTGGTTCAGCCAGGAGAAGGACTGTGGAGGAAAACTACTGGGTGCCAGGGGACTCCTGCAAGGAAGCTGAAGGCAGGAGGTTCTTGGGGGAAGGCTGAAGGCAGGAGAAGCAGCAGAGAGATAGCTGCTGGTCACAAGCCAGAGACCTGGGTGAGAGCTGAAGGCAGGACAGCAGCAGAGCAGCTTACCCAGAGATGTCTCCACACAGAAGAGTTGGACCTGGGGGAACTGTGGAGGGTCAAAGGAATGCCCCATGGTAAAGATGGGCTCCCAACAGAGAGGCTGTTTTGGTTCCTGCTGGGAAAAGCAAGGGTACAAGAGCTTGGGTGACTATCCTGGCAGAAGGATAGAAGAGAACCAGCAGTAAGCCTTGGTGTAGCAGAAAACACGAGATGACCATGAGGCTGTATTCCCAGCAGAAAGGCTGGTTGCTGCTGCTAGGAAGAGTGGGGTGTAGAGGATACATGTATTTGGGAAGATAGGAACTGTTTTGAGACTCTTGCTGTGGTTCATTTGCACTATATTTTGTAACAAACTGAGTCATAGGAGTGTTATTGAAGCAAGACAGCCTTGCCTGGAGCCCTTGAGTTATCTGAGAAGGGAAACTGAGTCAGACATGCCTATCATGCTGTGACCTGCTGCAGGAGGGTGCTCTCAGGCAGAGCTGACTTCTTACACGGCCACACTGAGACTAGACATCCCCCTCCACCCCCTTAAGAGATTGTGTTTGTCTTTGTTTCCCCTCTCCCTACTTCTGCTCTCCAGGATGAACGGTGAATGTGTGGTAGGAGCCAAGGGAGCCTGCAGAGTGCTCTGCACAGAACTCCTAGCAGTTCTTGTCTTGGGGAGCTGGCACCAAGGCAATTCCACCCATGTTCGCAGTGGGTTGTAGCACTGGTGTAGAGCAAGGCCAGATGTTCTCCCAACGTTATCTGTCCCTGCTTGGTGTATTGGACCCCACATCTCAATGATGTGCTGTGGGACATTTGGAGTCTCAGACCCAAACACACATGGATACAGTTATTAACCTTGTTGGTACAGCAATAGTGACTGTTATAGTGACTATATAGCAGTAAGACCTGAGCTGAGACATCCTTCTGCCCACTGGAAATAAAGGTGTGATTTGACCGTGTATCTCCTCAGTCTCCATGGCAGCATATACAGAGGAGAATGCAAGCTGGAGAAGGGTCTGGGCCCATGTTATGGCTGGCAGGGGGGGACCTGGGAACAGGTTCAGAGAAATCTTGCATCATCTTCTTCCATGGTGCACATAGCACTTTCTGACTTCACCTCCCCAAAGCTGGTCATATAAGTTATGGTGCAACTCATAGCATGGGAAAAAGTATGGAAGAAAAGAAGCAATGGTGAGGAGGGTGCAGAATGGAATGGCCTTCCTAACTCTCACTCCTGGCTCTGTGCTAAATTTCACACAGGAATAGAGTGTTGTGTATGTGAGCCTGAGTTTCATCACCTTACCTCTGGGCATTTGCCCCCTGCCTGGCCAAGGAGTGAACCTCCTTTGCTGTTCTCAGCTTCACCTCTGGGCCTAACTCCTCCATGCCACCACCACTAATGCCCACCATAATGGATCAGGAACTTGACCCACTCAGCCAGCCAGAACTACTAACAATCACTGTGCTGGTGCAAAGGGTTGACCAGCGTCTGTATCCAGCCCTGTGAGCACTTGGAAAGCAATCCAGACAAAGCAAAGGAGGCAAGGGAATAAGTCAAAGTAACATTTACTGAGTATTATGAAGGACGTACATGGATGGAGATGGTAGCGGAGCCAGTGGGGAGGGCTACAGGGGCCCCTTTCCCAGCATGCCGAGGGGAAAGGAGCCAGCCACCACCTGACAAGTAACACAATGAGATAACTGTGGCATATGCATTTGTAACAAACAGACCATTTATAACATACATTTCTAGGGGATCACATCTAGTGATGATATAAATCCATATAGAGACTGCTGTATAAAACTTTGTAAAAAATATAAAAAAAGTGTAAAAATGTGCATTTAAAAGCACGGCCGACAGGGACAGCTGGGCTGTAAACATTCTACTGAGTGTGCTTGTGGGGCGCCTGCGCCACAGTGCCATGGACAGGCCCAGCCACGAGGCAGGGCTTGTGTCAAGTGTTTGCAATACTTTGTTCCGTATTCCTTTCCGGAGTGTGCGCAAGGAGCAGTGGCAGGATCCAGAGGAACAGAAATGGGACAGGCCTGGGGGAGATGGCTAGCATATCTTTGCCTGCCATCCAGCTCCCACACACACAAATTTCTTCTGGGTCAAGCGCCCGCTTCCAGCGAGGTGCATACCAGTAAGTGTGGGAGGAGAGGAAGCTTCAACTTCCTCTCCCAGTATCCCAGCATGATCTAGATTCAGGATGCCCTGCTGTGGGCTCCTTGCTTGATCTCTTGGCTGGTGAGCAGGTTAAAGGACCATGATGAGGTACTGCAAGAGGTTGCCCTCACCACAGCTGCTAAACCTGTCCCAGGTCTCAAAATGGGATGAATGGCTGGTTCCTGATCTTCTCCTTCCTCTTATTTGGTTGGCCTGTAATCCCCAAGGAAGACCACTGGGTTCTGGTTGGACAAGGCCTTGGTACACAGTTCTTCATACAGTACATAGATGAGTCTTTTGGAGACCACAGTTTGTTGACTCCTCCTTGTCCTGGCCTGTGCGATCTTCACTTTTTCTCTAGTTGTTCAAGCAGTGGGTTGGCTTCACTCTCTGGCGTCTTGATGCTGTCGGTCCGCACAATGCACGTGGGACGGTGTCTATTCAGCATCAGAATCAGCTGCTGCCTCTCTTGCTTCAGCTCCTCTATCTGAGCTTTCAGCTCGGCATTCATGAGCTCCAGGCGCTCGGACTCCTAGCAGGGCCAGAGACACAGACACAGCTCTTATGTGTGGGGAAAAGTACAACCTGCTTCACAGCCCCCAGAGCCCAACCTTGAACCTCCCTCTCTTGCATGAACAACACACAAAAAGAAACTGTCCTTGCCAGTCCAAAGCCTATTCGCAAACCACCCCAGCTTGACCGCTCAGTGACAGTCAAGTCTGTTACTAAATGTTTTTTTCTGCCTAATTCCCAATGAACCAAACAAAGTGGCTTGGTGTGACCAATAGGATAAATATGTGCAGGTAGTGCACACCTTTATTGGGAACATCCCCCTGTGGCTGAATTAGGGGCATCATTTATATTATTTAATATCAATATTTCAGCATCACCATAATCCATATTAGTTAGGTCAGGACAGGTACTATTAGAGAAGTTATAATTTGCTAAGTATGATGATACTGTTATGTGTATGCATCATATCTATATTGAAAGTTATGCTACATCTCCATTTGAACTTGTGCTATGTTTCTGGACCAAACACTAGACTGGATGGGTGCAGCCACAGCCAGCTTAATATGCCATTAAGAATACTCTCAGGTACAAGGGGCCCAGGGAGAGACCTGATGGCTATGTCTACACACAAGGCTTTATTTTGAAACAACATATTTCGAACTAAAAAAAATTAGTTCGAAATAAGTGAGACCCTGAAAGTGAAATAGCAGGTCCTATGTATGGACCTGCTCTTTCGCTTCAGGAGAGAGGGCACCCTGGGAGGTGTGGCAACATGGCCCCTTGCGGGCCATGTTGTCACCAACCAGGGCGAAGGGGGGGGGGGGGTTGCCAGGAGCCTGGGGGAGCCCCGGCACCCCCAGGCTCCCCCGCCCAGGTCGGGGGGGCTGCAAGGGGGGTGGGGAGTGGCCGCAGCTGTCGCAGCTCACCCTGGGCTGCAGCCCTGGTGGAGTGAGCCGCAGCTGCGGCAGGCTGCACCCCTTGCAGCTCCCCTGACCTGGGTGGGGGTGCCTGGGGGGTGCCAGGGATCCCAAGCCCTGCGGCAGGGTGCAAGGGCTCCCCGCTCTCCCCACTGCCGGGGCTGCTCCCAAACCCCACAGTGGGGTCCCAGGGCACCCGGCTCTCCCTGCTGCCAGGGCTGGTAGCAAACCCCGCGGCAGGGTGCTGGGGCCCTGGCTTTTCCCCGCTGCCGGGGCTGCAGCCACGGGGAGCCGGATCCGACCCGGCTCCCCAGCGCCCCAGCGACTGAGCGGCTGCAGCCATGGGGAGCCAGGTCCCACCGGCTCCTCAGGCCCTGGGCTCAGCGGTGGCAGCAGCTGCGAGCCCCGTGGCTCACCTCACCACCAGCTCAGGGGCCTGCAGCCCCGGGTGGGGTGGTCGCAGCCTAGGCAGCTCACCCCCTGCCCTGTTGAGGGGGCTGCAGCCCCCAGTGGGGTGGCCGCAACCAGGGCGGCACACGCCACGCCCTGCTGGGGGTCACTGCGGCCACCCCACCCAGGGCTGCTGCCCCCAAGCTGGTGGTGAGGTGAGCCGCGGGGCTCGCAGCCACTGCCACTGCTGAGCCCAGGGCCTGAGGAGCAGTGGGACCCGGCTCCCCGTGGCTGCAGCCGCTCAGTTGCTGGGGAGCCAGGTCGTGACCGGCTCCCCATGGCTGCAGCCCCGGCGGCGGGGAAAAGCCGGGGCCCTGGCACCCTGCTGCGGGGTTTGCCACCAGCCCTGGCGGCAGGGAGAGCCGGGCGCCCCGGGACCCCACTGTGGGGTTTGGGAGCAGCCCCGGCAGGGGGGAGAGCGGGGAGCCCCGGCACCCTGCCGCCAGGCTTCTGAGCAGCCCCAGCGGCGGGGAGAGCGGGGCATCGGCACCACTCTGCAGGGCTCCTTGCTGGTCTTGGGGGCAGCCCCCCATGCCCTGCGGCTTGTTTCCCCTCAGCACCCTGGCCAGGGTGCTGAGGGGGTGGCTCTTCCTCCCAGGGTGCTTAGCACCCTGGGAGGAAGTTCAAATCATGTTGTTTCGGAATCCATTTGTTCCGAAACAACATGTCCAAATGGCATTATTTCGCAACGACCATTTCGAAATAACGGCCATGTTGAAAACATCAGGGTTTAACTTTTTCGAAACGATTCTTATTTCGAAAGGACGGGATCTGTCCTTTCGAAATAAGAAAACGTCGTGTAGACTAAATCTCTTTTATTTTGAAATAACGAGTGTTATTTCAAAAAATGTGTAGACATAGCCGATGAGTCACCAGGACTTCCTCATGTGACTCTGGACTCCATCTTATTCCTGTGAATTTTCATGGGCTGCAAGACAAAAGTCAAAGGACATAAAAGGCAGCTACACTACTTCCATCTTATCTTCAGTTTTCTGCATTCAACCATCACCTACCACTGGATCAATTCATCTACAGCTGACAATGTGAAACAAAGGATGAGACCCATCCAGGTAGTAGATGTACACCAGAGGAACTATATGAGCTTTCAAACTCCAAATTTTACTGAGATCCTGATATATATGGACTTTTAAATCACTGGTATGTATGTAAATGCTTTAACAGCTCTCCTATAGTTTGTTTCTTTCCCTTTTCTAATAAATTTTTAGTTTTAGTTACAGAAGGATTGGCTGGCAGTATCGTATTTTGGGTAAGATCCAAACTTACATGAATCTGGTAATGTGGCTGATCCTCTGGGAAGAGAACCATTTTGATAAAGAGTATGGCATTTTAAATAACTTCTCTCTTTACCAGACCCAATGGTGGACTGGGAGCGAGTGGCTGAAATGCAGTAAAGAGAGCTGAGTATATTATGTTGTGATTTCTTGCTAACCAGTGTGGGGAATCAGAAGCATTGTTTACCAGTTGGCAAGTCTGACTTCAGTGTCACCCACCAGTGCTGTGAGAATCTGCTCTCCTTTTTGCAGCCTGCCCTGACATTGGCATTTGCAGGTGGCAACCTTAGGCACAGGTGGGTCACACTTTTTTGGACAGGCCCTGGTAATTTGGGTGTGATGCACGTGCGGCATGCAGGGCTGCACAGTATGGCAGAACACAAATTCCCCTCACATGCCAGAGGTGAATTTGTCAGAGACTTCCTGACCCAGCACACCCCATGCTGCCAGAGTGGATCATGGTCAGCTTACCCTCCAGGGAAAAAAATGTGAGATAGTAGCCCTATGTCCTTCCATGCAATTGCCAAGTCAGAGACTGTATCTGTCAGGCACAAGGAATCAGGCTCTAAGAGCAGCTGCTAGGCTCTGGGATTCAGGGAGAGGAGGTAATTGGGGCAGAAGGGAGAGTGAGCAGTATGAGCATCCCCTGCTGGTCAGTTACTGAAGAGCCTTTAATAGCTGGGAGAGTGAGTGAACCTTCCACCTTTCCCTCTCCAAGGGGGAGGATGGGTGCATATTGCATTGCAGCAGACCTGGAGACTGGGTAGACTGTAGCCAACCTGCTGGGGAAGGAGCATGAGGCACTCACCCGCTGCAGGAACTCTGTCCTCTCCTTCTTCTTGTTGCGACATCGAGCGGCGGCAACCTTGTTTTTCTCACGCCGCCTTTTCCGCCTCTCCTCTTCCTCGTCCAGCTGCAACAGGCCCCGGGTTAGAAAAGCCAAACAAATAACTGGTGAGTGATGCAGCTGGTAACAGACCCCCTCCCCAGATCTCACTGGCAGCAATGTAAGCAGGAGCTGCATAAGCTGCCAGCCTCCCTCCTCACATCTCCAGCTCTGATACTGTTCCTTAGTCCTAATCTGCAGCCTCCTCTTCCCCTCCTCCCACACTGCCACCAGTGCACTTCAAACCTCCCCTGCTAAGTCCAGCTCTGGGCTCTCTGGAGCCGGGAGTGCTGATCATGTCACCTGGTAGTGAACTACTCTTTCTGTAAGGTGGACTCCAGAGTGAGGCAAACTAATTCAACTAGGACAGTGGTTCCCTTTTCTTGGCTGTGGCACACCTTACTACCTTTAATTATTTTGAGGCACACCACCATATAATCTCTAAAGGAACTCATGAATGTTCATGAGCCAATCCAGAACTCTGAGAAGTTTTTCAAAAAGTTCCATGGCACACCTGCTCAGGCCTGACAGCACACCTGTGTGCTGTGGCACACTGGTTGGGAAACACTGCACTAAGGAACTGGGTATCCCTTTAAGAAGCCACATACATGGGTGAAAGGTCCTGTGCAGATTCCTCTACCCCTAACAGGGATGTGTGGGAGCATCAGCAGGGAGTCTGTGAAGATACTTGTGGGGGACCTCATATGCCAGAAGCAACACTGACCCTCTCCGTAGGTGAGAGAGCAAGAACAGCCCTCCAGAGAGGGGCCTTTCCACAGGCTGCCAAGTTCTCCACTGTACTCAGTCCAGCTGTACTGCAAAGCTGAGGTCTAGGGCAGCACAGCCCTGCCTAGGGCAGTATTGTGGCCTGATGAGTTGGAGTGGTGGGACAGCACTACTCCTATTTGTCATGGGAGATGGCTGTGTTCTCTTCCTACCTGAGGTTAACTAACACTAGGACAATACTGTTAACACGCAGATACACTGGCGCAAGGAAAGTATTTTCTTTAGTGGCTGTTCAAAGCACATGGGTGACTCAACTGGATCAGAGTGTTTCTAAGCAGGAATTTTAGTGCAAGAGACAGAGGAAGCCCAGGGGCCAGTTCAGTCTACAGCTGTAGATGTGTAAAGTCTCCACTGACAGCTGGTAAGAGCTAGGGGCAAGTGAATGGGGTGCTGTCATTCCAGGAGCATAAAACAAATAGCCTGGACCACAAAAACCATGGAGACCTGACTGGTTCCATTCACTGCCTGCTCATGCAACATGTTCACCATTCTGGGCTGGCAGTGTGCAGGCCTGTTTCCTTGTGAGCAAGGGAAGGCCATAGAGCCAGGAGTGGTTTACAGAGGGGGTGCAGCACAGTATTCAGAACCCACTGCAGCACAGGGCAAGACAGAAGTTTCTGCATGTTACGACATGACTCCGTTATTCTATGCCAGGGGTGGCCAGACTTATGGAACTCAAGAGCTGCACAAGTTGATTGTTAAACCTTCAAGAGCTGCACTGAGGCATATAGCCATATACTTCAACCTACTCCAAAATTACTAAGTTTAAAATTCATTGCACACTTTAATTTTATCATAAAAAGAGGACAAATATTGATCCTACTAATGTCAGATTCTAATAATGACTTGATTACCATGAAAATTAGGCCTATACAGTAAAAACATAACTGCTGCTTAAGACTGCAGGCTAGAGCAAGTTTTTTAAATCCCGACTATGCTGCACTTCTCCCTGCCATCCTTGACCATGCTGCACTTCTCTCCACCGTCCCAACCCCCACCTGAACTCCTACGCTGGGGCTGCTTTCCTAAATTGATTTTTGCTGACATTCTTCCAGGAGCCACAGTTTTTTCATTCAAGAGCCACATGTGGCTCCTGAGCCACAGTTTGGCCACACTTGTTCTATGCTAACTGACTCAAACTTATTCTATTAAGCCTACATCAACATCAGACAATCAGACTGGTCAAGAACCCCATGTTTTAGAAGTGTCAGGGGCATTACTTCAAAAACCTTGGGCAGTAACCCATCCAAGACCCACCCTTTGGTACAGCACAGTTCAGTTAATAAATGTTGATCTATTACTTAAGATGCTGACCTAAATCCTCAAAGGTATTGAGGTGCCTAACACCCACTAAAATCACTGTAGGTGGATGCCTAAATATCTTTGAAAGAAAGGAGCCTTTTCCCTTTCAGCAAACACTTATTTTCTCAAGAGATACCAGTGTTACAAAATGGAAAATTTAACATTCAGGTTACATTTTAAAAAACAAAGACCAAGGAACCTGGAACTGCAAGAGAAAGTTACCCAAACAGCCTTTGCTCTGTTCCTGCGTCCATGTCTACAGCACAATGAAAGCCAGGGGTCACCTTTAATATCTGACAGCACTCCAACTGGAGGTGTGACGGCAGCACGTAAACCTATGCCAATCTACCTAACTTGGGTACCAAGAGCAATGAAAGCTGCAGCCCATGGACTAATTGCCCAAGTAAGTACCCAGGCTCCTTAGCAGGCTTGGACAGCACAAAAAAAACAACAAGGAGTTGTGTGGCACTTTAAGACTAACAGATTTATTTTTTGCATGAGCTTTCGGATCTTCTCCCATGAAAGCTCATGCAAAAAATAAATCTGTTAGTCTTAAAATGCCACACAACTCGTTGTTTTTTTACTGGACTAGACTAACATGGCTATCCTTTTGAAATTGGACAGCACAAGCTGCCATGACTTTGCTGCTACTGGTACCTCAGCTAAGTAGATCAAAACTAGTTCAGGTGTGTCTACACATGCTGCAATACCACCTGTGATGCAGAGTAGCCATACCTATAGTCACAAATGCTTCCCACCTCCATCACACTAAACTGCCTCCTACTTACTGCATGACCCTACCATGAGCTGTTTAAATGCAGCAGCACCTGTCATCTCTCCAGCAGACCACTCCTGCCTTCTCTATGGCCGCCAGAAGTCACTGACAAGACAGCTTTGTATGCCTCAGCCAAGATGGACCAGGCTCAGGTCAATCATTTGGAATTATTCCTTCCAAGTACAGAGTGTTTAAAATGTTGTTGTTCTATGAAGTTCAACAGCTACATGAAGCTACTATGTCTAGGCTAAAAACTTCTTACATGTTACAGGGAAGGTCTGGTAGTTTATTCACCAATGGTGCAATGTTGGGTTAAGCAGCTAAGTACAAGAACTACGTCAATGAAGCCAAAACTCACATGCTCCAGGGCTTCCAGTCTCCTAGGCAAACTATGCAAGCTGCCAACTATAAAAGTCCAAACTTCCTTAATCAATATGTCTTCATGTGACACACGAGATGAGGCCAAAGGCCACAGAAATAGGGCAGAGTTAAGCTGAGTGTGTGTCATTCATTGAGCATGTCTAATATTTGGGTTTCAAGGGTAAACAAGACATTGATTTCCCAGACTTCACAGCATTTGAGACAATTGCAAGGTTCTCCATGTTTTTGCCCCCCTCCCCTTCAGTAACCGAGAAATTAACATTCTTAGTTCTAGTTTAGGGAAATATTGTGTCTGGGAATAAAAGATTAAGGCCAGTTTCAAGAGGAGAATTTTCCACGAAAGTACCTGCAGAGGCCCCAACTCTCTCCTGCTCTGAATGTCATTCACTCCTGTGCAAAGAGGCCATTAAACCAGACAGAATGTTTTACATGTGATTTGCAGAAGTACAAATGACAGTGTAAGGTACCAGATAGAGGAGAACAAACCCAGAAATAGATTTAGATTCTACAGTACACTGAAAAGTAAGTAAAGGTTGCCAGCTCTTGCTATACACAGTTAATCTCCTGTGTTCCTAACATTTGCAGTGAAGTGAATGGAAAGAAGCTTTGACCCCCTCAGTTTGCCAACCGTTCAAGCAGTGCAGATTATTTGTTTCAGCTCCTTGAAAGAGTAAGCATTTCAGAGTTAAGGGCACAAGCAACTCTAACAAATCTGTGCAGAATTAAGAGCATTTTGGAGGTCAGTGTCATCACCATTGCACTCTCATTAGCATAGCTTCTACCCCAGATACTCATTTGTCTTAGTTATTCTTTGAGGTGAGAAGCCAGAAGAACTATTAAAAGCAGCCTGCTGAGTGCCAGAAAAGAGAAGAGAGAAGAGGGGGTGTATGCTTTCAGCTCCCTGCTCATCACAGCCCACTTGCTTTTTAGCATGAAAAAACATTCCGTCATGTTTGCTGCAAACAGGGTGACTGTGGCAGGAGTAGGTTGCAATAACGTAGGTAAGACAACACTTGCTGTCCATGAATGATTGACACATTTCTGTGGTCTCCTCCGACCACTGTAGACACAAAAAAGGGAGCCTCCCCATCTACATCGCAGTGATTAGGCAAAGAGAAACTATCCCATTCATCCTAGCACTCCAGAGAACAGTACAGAGAAGGTTCACTTCTCCTAGAGAGTTTCCAGAAGGGTAGCTGTGTCAGTCTGTTGTACAGTAAAAACAAGAGTCCTGTGGTATCTTAAAAGCTAACCGATTTTTTCAGGCGTAACCTTTCAATGGGCTCCAACCCACTTCGTCAGATGCATGAAGTGGAAACTACAGTTGAGAGGTATACATACACGTCAGGATGGAGGAGGGCAAGTGTTAGCAAAGTCAAATCAGAGGGCAGATGGGCCCTATTCATCCTCCCCCTTTAATCAACTGGTGTGACTAGGCCCCATTTTGGAGTGTGGGGAATGCACCTGTGAGTGGCCAGATGCCTCAAACTGGGCTTAAAACAAGGCACCTGGGCCCTAGAAGGGAAAGAGCTCTGATGCAATGACAGAGAAGGGCAGGTGGGGTACCTAAAGAGGAAAGAGCAGCTCAGAAAGCAGCAACAGGAGAGAAGAGCAGAGCTGGTACAGAGACCTGTCAGCAAGAGCCAGAGATTGATGGTGAGAATTGGCCAAAAAGCAGGGGAACAATTCCTGAGTTAGAGGAGAACTTGTGCAGAGGCCCCTTTGAAGAAGGGGAAGAACCATCTTGTTAAGACATGCTGAGTCCAAAACATGAGGGTTTAAGCCCAGATCAGGGTAGCTATGTGGAATGCTGCAGGGAGCTGTGGCTCCTGACTTGGGACTCTGGGAGAAGGCTTGTGGAAGAGATGTGAGTTTTGGGCCATTCCCCTAGGAGGCCCCCCTTAAACAGGGGCCACAGGAGCCAGGACAGAGCAGTTAGTGACTCATGGGGGAGTGACATGGGAATGGGTCTGCAGAGTTGCTTTGTTTTACTTTAGGGATTTGAGAAGACTTGATTTTACTACAAGAGATATGCAGACTGTGGCATTTTACCTACGAGTAAATAGAAAGCTTTCAATCTGCTTCCAAGCAACCATCCTTTGTAAAGGTGACTTCCAAGGGAACACCAAGGCAGGCGCACTTGTGCCACAGCCTGACACCAGAAGGCATCCCATGTTTACCCCCTTAATAAAATGGAGATACTTATACTGGACTTCCCTGCTAGGAGTTGAGACTTAATTCATGTTTCTAAAGCTCAGTGAGATCCACACAGATCTGGAGAGGGGCATTCCGTTATCATATGGGACCAGACACCCTGGTGTGAAAGGGATTCCCTATGGGGAAAGGGGCTGAGGGGTCCCATTTCATACTCAGGGTCCTCCTCTTCTCTCCACTGTGGGGGGAGGCTGGAGTTGCCTTCTTCATCAGTGCAGACTATGACCAACATGAGTTTCCCCATGACTAGTGGCCTCATGAGAAGGGCTTTGGCCTGCAGAGCTCCCAGCTCTGGTTTGGAGGGGGAGGTTTCCACAATCCAACCATGACTCTTCCTAACACATCAACCTCATGGAGACGTGCCTGCCCACCTCCATGCTGAGCATTCCACTCTCCTATGAAGCACAGATATAAGCTGCATGCAGAGGTACTGCTCTCAGTCAGGTTTAGGAAGCAGCCTACCTGTCCCAGAGCTAGGGAGACCCTGTTCTTCCAGCCAGGCACTGATAGCTGCAGTGTCTGAGCTGCACCTTCCCAGGAGATGAAGGCAGCTGTGTGCTGCATTGTTACATTTGAGTGGGCTGCTCATTGGGCACTTCTGGGATAAGCAGTTTTGGCTTTGGTTTATCCAGGCTGCAGCTGCAAAACCTCTTCTTTGAATGGCTTCATTTGCTCTCCTCAGCTTGTTGCCTTTAGGACTAACACAGCTGAGGAACACGTTACAGCAGGGTTCTGGTATTTGCCAGAACCTGCCATTTGGATTTCCCCTTTTTCACTACATGGTCTAGCTGAATAACAGCTCAAAGGACACTCCACAGGCAGTGTGCATCATCTCTCCTCCCCGCCACCACTGACACAGTGAACAAGACATGCGTACGGGTTCCAAAAGCTGGCCGGTGGGCTCTCTGCTGTCAAGTGAGTCAACAGGCATTAACAGAGTCTCACAGAGCCCCTCTGGCTCAGGCAGAGAACAGCATTGTACAGATGACAAACAGAGGCACAGATTACAAGAGAGGTGCCTAAGCCCATGGAGGGAGCCAATGGTAGCAGGAGCAGTCAGAGGACCAGGGATGGGGAGCACTGTGGAGTTACTTCTCCAGCTGACTTCGGGCACGGGGAACAGAGGGGGGAAGGGGTAGCAGAAGCCCGGGGGGAGGCAGTTCCCTTTCACAACAGGTACAACTTGTGCTCCTCCATGCCTGCCAGCAAGGAAATGCTGACTAGGACTTACTGTGATCTCCAGCAGCAGCTGATTCCAAAGCCAGGATCCTCCACTGGGAGCACCTGGTGAGATCTCCCCTATAGCCCGTCAGCTGTAAGGGCATGCAGGGAGACAACAGCTGGTGACAGGCATGAAAAAGAAGGGCCAGGATCTTGAACCTCAGTGGCAGCTCATGTAAGAGTGCTGGGGCAAGCAGCTCCTCCTAATCTGACCATCCCTGAGAAGGGTACTGCCACTTGATCCAACTAACCCTGTGACAAGTTACATGTGTGCATGCGTCAGGTGTACGCTGGAGGCTGCTTGAGGAAACAGTCTTCAGAACACAGCCCGGCACCTCTCATAAGAGTTAGCCAGAACACATCGGACAAACTTCATCTAACTGCAAACTGCCTCCCTCCTGCAGTTTCAGTGGGATCTGAGAGTCTCCTGACTTCCTGGCCGAGCATGTTGCACAATATCACTGTGTGGCTGTTAAAGAGCTGCTGTCTTACATTGCAAAGGGGAGTCAATGTTGCAACAGTGAGTGAATTGATCCCTATATTGTGTGTACAATCATTTGCAACCTTGGAGCAGAAGAAGCCCTCAGAGTAAGTGGCTGGACTTCTGATGTTCATGAACAGTAATCTCTATATGGGAAGATGGTGAAGGAAGAGAAAAAGCTTCTCTGTTGCGTATAGGTAAATACTGCTTGTGTGATACGCATGACAAGGGACCAGAGATCACATGATCCCAGCCACCACCACCACCAAGCTAGGGAGAAGTCCATGTCCAGTAATCTTCACCAGCTGACTATCTCAGAGGCATCTAGGAGTGACAATCTGGACATTCAGACCCCTCTGCTATATAATCGGGGAGATAGACATTACTGGCAGTTTGCTTAATCCCAGTGGCCTGCCCTGCAATGTTGACGCTCCTCATTCCCACACACTGACACAACCAGCCAATCAATCACAGTGCAGGCAATGCCTGAAACCACTGGTACAAATATTCCCTGACAGGGATGTGAGGACCAATTCTGTTCCCCCCCCCCCCATAAGCAGGGACTCTGTTCTCGCTCCTTCCCCTCTTTTACAGGCAGCCCAGATCTCCCTCAGTCTGGTGTTTTGCCCTGTTTCTTACCCCCACAATGCATGAGCCAGCGCCATCAGGAGACAAGGTCATGACAAATTCCCCTGCACTTTGATGGGTACAGGAACAGAGTCTCTGTGCAGCAGGCTACAACACCATATGGTCTGGCCCCCCTCCATCTGGCTACAGGAACGTCCCAGCCAAATTCTAGTATCATTGCAACCCTGTGCACCAGGCTGCAGCACCGCTTAATCAGAATTATTCAACCACTCTCCTGTACAGCTAAATCAAATTTCAGTGGTATTGAAAACATACAGCTGCAGTGATGCATTGGCAGCACCCATATTAATTGAGTGCAGAACCAAAATGGTTGGTTCAAGCTCCATTTTGCCCTCTTCTCATGGCTCTGAAGTCTATGAGCAAATGCAAAAAATCTTGGGGGAGTATTTCATACAGTAACAACTGAACATGGCAAGAGGGTTGTTATTGGACCTTTTGGTGCTCCTGACAGAGGTCAGCACTTTCACTGATTTTTAGGTTCCCAACCTGACATACCTTGGACCTGGTTTTCACAGTTGTTGAGGACCTGGAGCTCCAATGTGAAGTCACTGGGAGCTGCAAGTGCTCAGAACTTCTGAAGAAAAAAAAATCAGCTCTAAGGTATGTCAAGTAAGGCAACTATGATCAGTAACCATACATAGAAAACTTAGTGCAAGTAATTTTAACAGCATACCAACATACAAGGAATGTATGACAAACGGAAGAAAGAGTAAATTGATGACAATGAATGTAAATCAGAAACTAGGAACTGTAGAAAACTGATAAGGGAAGTAAAGGGACCCAAGAAGAAATCTATGGGCAGTAGAGTTAAGGACAATAAGGAGTTCTTAAAGTACGTTAGGAACAAAAAAAAAAAAAAAAAATTAACAGTGGTATTGGTCCATTACTAGATGGAAATAGTAGAATTATCACTAATAATGGAAAAAAGGCAGAAGTGCTCAAATATTTTTGCTCTGTATTTGAGAAATAAACAGATGATGTAATCCTAGCATATAAACAACGCTCTTTCTATTTCACTGCTATCTCAGGAGACTTTTCAACAGCTGCTACTTGACATTTTTAAAATCAGCAGGTTTAGATAACTTTGCACCCAAGAGTTTTAAAAGAGCTGGATGAAGAGTTTGCTGGACAGTTACTGTTAATTATCAATAAATCCTGGAACATTGGGGGTGTACCAGAAGACTGGGGAAAAAAAGCTAATATTGTGCCAATATGTAAAAAGGGTAAACAATTTGACCCAGTTAATTACAGTCATGTCAGTCTGAAATCAATCCTGGACAAGATAACAGAGTGGCAGATACAGGACTTTATTAATAAAGAATTAAGAGAGGGTAACATAATTAATGACAACCAGCACAGGTTCATGGAATATAGTTCCTGTTATACTAACTTGATTTTTTTTTTTTTAATAAGATCCAAATTTGGCTGACAAAGGTAACAGTGCTGATGTAACCTACTTAGACTTCTGTAAAGCATTTCATTTAGTACCACATGACACTAATTAAAAAACGAGAGAGTTAATATAGCATACCTTGTATGGATGAAAATCTCACTAACAGATAGTTCTCAAAATATAGTGTCAAAAGGGAAACTATCACAGAACAGGCAAGTTTCCCATGGAGTGCTGCAGGAATTGGTTAGTGGTCCTACTTTAATTAACATTTTAATTAATGACCAAGAAGTAAACATAAAATAGTCACTGAAAAAGTCTGCAAATGACAGATATATTGGGAAAGTGGCAAACAATGAAGAGAACAGGTCACTCACATGCAGCAATTAGGATTGTTTGGTAAACTGGGCTCAAACAAACAATATATATTTAAATATCACTAAACTGAAATGTATACCGCTAAGAACAAAGAAAATAAGCATACTTACTCAATGGGGGACTCTATCTTGGGAAGTAGTGACTCTGAAAAGATTTGGGAGTCATGATGAATAATCATCTGACTATCAGCTCCCAGTGTGATGCTGTGGCAAAAATGGCTAATACAATGCTTGAATGCATAAACAAGGGAATATTGATTAGGAGAGTAGAGAGGTTATTTTACTGCTGTATTTGGCACTGCTGCAACTGGAATATTGATTGCTGTTTTGGTGCCCACAATTCAAGAAGGATGTTGATAAACTGGAGAGGGTTTGGAGAAATGCCATGAGAATGATTAAACAATTAGAAAAAAAACATACTTTATAGTAATAGACTCAAGGTGCTAAATCTATTTAGCTTAATAAACAGAAAGTTAAGAGGTGACTTTTGTGGATACTTATAGACTGTAGACAAGGAACAAATATATAATAATGGGCTCTTTTGTCTATCAGAGAAAGATATAACATGATCCACTGGCTAGACATTGAAGCTAGATAAATTCAGACTGGAGAGACAGTATAATTTTTAACGGTGAGTGTATTTAATCATTGAAACAACTTACCAAGCATCATGGTAGATTCTCCACTGATAATTTTTAAGTCAAGACTGGATTTAAAAAAAAAAAAAAAAAAAAAAAAAAAAAGCACGCTCTAGGAATTATCTGGGGGAAGTTCTATGGCCTGTGTACCACAGGAGGTCTGACAAGATGATCACAATGGTACCTTCTTGCCCTGGAATCTATGAATAGGTATTACTCAAATAGACTTCTCTTCCCAACAGCTCTGTGTTGCAGTATATCCCCTCCCTAGCCAGCAAGCTAGAGAGGAAGCTCCAGTCATGAGTGGGAGGGGGTACTGGAGAGAAAACTTAAGTGTTGCCTCTCTCTAACTGCCACTCCATGATCTTGCCATTCAGATAGTAAGGAGCCCTCGTGCTAACCCCCATGTGACCAAAAGGCCCATTCTCACCATAGATGGTGTATACGAGAAGATTCTACCCTAACAGTAGAGAGACAGAGAGACGTACAGCTTCGCTCTGTGATTGGCCCCTCAAGCTGAACAGTGTGTGGGTGACCTGGGCCCCTCTTCTGAGCCAGAGTCTGAATTTCCTCATCTGTCACAGAGATGGAGCACAGACTGGGATATGGAGCCTTTCACTGCTGAATCACTGGTTTGCACTAGGCTAGGCCAGAATGGCATGAGATGAGGTGGCTTCATCTCTGTCCAGTTTTCAGTCCACTTAGCTTATAAAAAACTTTTAGGGACATCTCAGGAGCCAGACCTATGACTGAATGGCTGATGAAAATGGGACCATTTTGGGGTCTTCACAGGGCAGAGGCCATGGCATATTGCTTGCAGGGGAGATGGCATTAGGGAGAAAGTTTGTCCAGCTACTACCCATGGATAAAAAAGGCAGCAGTCTATAGTGCCTTCAGAATGTCCCCCTACAGAGGCAGGTGGGGCTTAGTGAATTCCCCTTTCCTCCCAGAGCTCACCTCACTTTTCACAGGCTGGGGCCTTTTCCCAAGTTTCACCTCCAGGAAATGCAGTGGCGAGATCATGGCCCCGATGTTCCGGATGTCAGCATACTTCAGCTCTTCCACCGTCAGGGCGGTGCCAGGGAGTCCCGTCAAGGGGCCAAGCCCAGGCAGAGCACCAGCTGTCAGGGATGGATCAGGAATCTGCCCTGGCATCATAGCAGGGAACACAGCTCCACGCCCTAGGGAGAGACCGAGACACAAGCTGTTACAGGGATTTAGGCAGGGAATCCCAAAAGTTGTAGCAAGCACAGCTTATTGCAAAAGCCCACTATCCAATGGGGCTTGAACTAGGGGAAGTAGCTCCTCTTCATCCTTTGCTGCCCACATTCCCAAGCCTCTGCAATAGGCCCTAATCTGTTATGAGGGATCCCTCCTCACATCCTTTCTGGTACTGTGGAGGGGATGAAGAGACATGTACAGTGTCAGAACAATGAGGAGTCAATTGCCCCCCAGTCTTCTGTTCAGATACTGCAATTTGAGCCCAGAGGAGAGTCTGTGGCAGAAGCACTTACACCTCATCACATCCTTCCCAAAACTGAGAAACACCAGAAAAGCCATTGTATACCCTGTTCCCTAGATCAGGCAATATTATTTGAGGAACAGGAAGTGGAACCATTCCCAGCTGTGTCACTCCTTGTAATCAGTGATGGATGCTCAAAACTCCCAGCAGGAGCACAGCACAGACACAAAACCTCAAAACATTCA
The DNA here is from genome assembly GCA_007922195.1 of Podocnemis expansa. Taxonomy (NCBI): domain Eukaryota; kingdom Metazoa; phylum Chordata; order Testudines; family Podocnemididae; genus Podocnemis; species Podocnemis expansa. Next base: position 61,542,255 of record ML681963.1, read on the forward strand.
AGAGCCCTCCCATAAGCAGTCAGGGTTATGACCATATCTGACAGATACCAGCAGATGGTTACATTATCAAAATGGGGGGCATGCCCAGCTATGCCATGGGACCTCCATTCCCCAGCTCTATGGTTCTGCTGAGTAGATGAAGCACACTGAATTAACAATAACAGTGTATATTCTAGAGAGCATAAAATAGACAGGGAGAGGCTTTTGAGACACCTGTATTAGTCAGTAACTACAATTTCCAAAGGGAAAGCCATGTTAGTCTAGTCCAGCAAAAAAAAAACCAAACAAACAAGGAGTCATATGGCACTTGAAGACTAACAGATTTATTTTTCGCATGAGCTTTCGTGGGAGAAAATCTGTAAGTTCACCCATCTTTGAAGCATCTGACGAAGTGGGATTTTCTCCCACGAAAGCTCATGCGAAAAATAAATCTGTTAGTCTTAAAGTGCCATACAACTCCTTGTTTTTTTTCAGTACTACATACATCCATCTTCAAAGCATCTGATAAAGTGGAATTTTCTCCCACAAAAGCTCATACAATAAATATATTTGTTAGTCTTTAAGTGCCACAGGACTGCTTGCTTTAACTACATACAGTTGTTCCAGGGAAGGATGCCAGAAAGGAAGACCATGCAGAAAAAGAAGCACAAGAATGACCATACATATCAGTACAAGAAGTTCACAAATAAGATTTGGTTGGGATACCACAGAGCCTGACTATGAATGATGGAGAGAGGAAAAGTTGGGTTTAGTCACAGAGAGAGCCACAGTGTCATCCACACAGCATTCCATATTCTCTGCAAGAGGAAATATCTATGAAAGGGGAAGCATCCAACAGAACCTGTGTAGATAAAATCCACAGATAAAAAAGAAATTAGTTCTAGAAGGACAAACACACATGCAGACTTAGACAGGCAGAGAAATCAGACAGGGGCAACACAATGCTACGCGAGTGATAAGGGGTAACTTCAGCTACTGATGTAAACTGATCAATGGTTCTTTCAGGATGTGGTCTAGAGAAACAATTTCTTGATACTATGGATGACTGCTTCTTGGAACATCTCATTCCAAATCCGAAAAGATCAGAGGCTACTCTAAACTTTGTTCCAAGTCGTTCTCACGCATTGGTGCAGGAAGTAAGTGGGCGTGGCCATCAACAATTATGTATCATAATGCATCTCTGCTCTGACTTCTTCAGAGGATCAGACTGACCTCCAGGTTTCTGACACTGAAATTCATGCAGGAGGACTTTGCATGAGTGAGGAAGGAGGAAAATGCTGGCAAATTAAAGTCTACAAAATGAGCTAACTGAAAAATCATAGATGGGATCCAAGCACCAGAACAAATAAAATAAAGGAAAGAAGGAAGGACAAATCCACAGGTATAAGAGTTTATTTTGGCCAAAGGCAAATGTAGAAAGAAAGAAAGAAATCCAGGTCACCAAGGCTAATAGGCAGGCAAACTCTGACAGGTCAGTCACAAGCAAGAGAATGAGAGAAGCCAAGAGGAAATACAAGGAACAAGTACCCAAGCTATGAAAAAGTAAGAAGTTCTTTAAATACAGGAGAAGCAGAAAGCCCACAGAAGAGTGGCTGGAGCTGTCAGATCAACCGAATGTACAAAGAACTGCTAAGTACCATCTATACTGTACAACTATGTGTAACAAGGCTTACACTCACACATGCCCCCCAGTTACAACATAACATGGTTCAGTTTTGTTCATGCAGCAGTTTTTCTCACAACACAACCACATCACCATGTTCGTGCACTTCACTCATCACCCTGCCTAACTGGGTGTGCATTGGTGCATTCTGGGAAAGTCTGCACTTCTATCCCACACTGAATCAGCAAGGGAGAGTATACCCAGAAGATATGCATACAGAGCAGGAGAATGTGGGGCAATGCACTTTGGGATGTCCTTCTACTCAGAGAGCTGGTAGGAAGGAGGACTAGCTAAACAAGGAGAGTTAGAGGGTCCTATCTATACAGTCCTGCAGTAGTTTTAGAGCAGGTTATGGGTAACCACACTTGGCAGCTGGTGATGTGCAATACCAACCCCACTAGGAAAATGGACAGCATGATGTCAGGTAACAAGATGGCTCCTTTTAGAAAGAACAATTTTAAATCTTCATGCCCTCATGGACTCTGAACTGGTAGTGACCTCTAATGGGAGAGGTCCTGGTGATACAGTTCAAAGAAGGGCTTCTGCTCAACACACAGCACAAGTAACAAAAGAGCCAATGTTTAGGAACAGAAAGTAGCACTGGAAACCTGATAAGGGCATTATTGTAAATCAGGGTGTGTCCTCACCAGGAATCCAGCACTCAGATTTGATGGTCAACTTCACAGGAACAGAGCGGAATGGGAAAGGTAAAAGAAGGGATTAGAGGCACTGAGGAAAGGGCCGTTCAATACAAAATGATTTCAGAGACTAGGACATTTTAGTTTGAAAAGGAGAAAATTAAGCAATAAAAAAAAAGATAGAGAATCTCACATAATGCATAGCCTTTGCAGGCTGATGCTACTTGATATAAATGGATGTTCTTGCACAACTCCTCCCTACTTAGTATAAAAGAGAATTAGAGAGAAAACACAGTAATTTTATACAACCTGAGAAGAGACAGATTATCAACTAGTTGAGTCACCAAATACAGAAAAGTATATAAAAGCTAGTAACCTCCCCACCTGGAAATTCTATCCCTGGCCAGCTTTAATTCCATATGTTCAGAACTGGTTACATTTCACAGAAATTCAAAACCATATCCCCCACACAGTAGACCACTAAAGCAGCATATCAATCTCCTTTGTTAATTTCCAACCTGATTTATGTCTACAACACTTTGCTCCAAGAGATTCCTCATTCTGCCCTAGTCACTGCTCTGAAAAGTGCAGTCAGGTACCCTGGTACCATCACCAAATTCTCAGTGACTTCCTGAATAAACTGTCCCCCTTGTTCAGAAAGACACTAATTTCAAAAACATGAACTGCCAAAGGGTGGTCAACCTTTGGAGATTTTTTCCAGGCACATGAATATAGAACTCTGCACAGTTCAGAATTAATTTCCTCTACCTTTATGAGATCTCTATATGTGCCTACAAATTAGACATTTGCCAGACACTGTTCCTAAAGACAGCTAGTAGCTAACCTCACCTCAGAAACCTGTGTCACTTTTAAAGACTGAGAAATCTATTTATTGCATGAGCTTTCGTTGCAGAAAATCCCACTTACAGATTCTGTTAGTTCCCCATCTCAAGCATCTGATGAAGTGAGATTCTCTCCCATGAAAACTCATGTGATAAATAAATTCGTTAGTCTTTAAAAGCACTGCAAGACTCCTTGTTTGTTTCACTAAACTAGACTGACACTGCTACTCCTTTGGAACTTCTCACCTGGGAAGAAAATCTAAGGCAGTGGTTCCCAATCTGTGGTCTGGGGATGCTCAGGGGTCTGCAGACATGTTGCAGGGGGTCCGTGGAGCCTCCCCCTACAGGGGCCAGAATCCAGCTACAGTCCCGATGCTCCCTGCCAGGGCTGCCTTTTCTCACAGCAGCTCCCTGGCAAGGAACAGGGCAGGGGGCCATAGCTGCTGCGGCTCGGCTCGGTTCTGCTCCCCAGCGGTGCGGGCAATGGTGGTGGCGGTGCTGCTTGTGAGCTTGTCCCAGTGTTGCCACCAGAGTGGTGCAGGCTAGAGTCTGCCCGCATGGACCAGATTATATAAACAGCCAGAGGGGCCGAAAAAAATTGGGGGGGGGTTTAAAAAGGGGTCCCCAGCCTGAAAAAGGCTGGGAACCACTGATCTAAGGAAAAAGGAGTTCAGGAGAGTGGGCAGTTTCTCAGACAATATTAAATGCACAACAGCAAATTATCCCAATGTAAAAGAAAGACAGGAATAGGTAGAGGCTGTGACATCCTCTTCCCAGAATCTGGTCCAATGTGCCACTGTGACCCCCTGATCTTCACTCCTGAACCCTGACTCACTCTGCTATGCCAGGTGACCACTCACTACTGAGTCGGTCCACACAAGCCTCCTGCATGCAATCAGTCCCTGGCAGTGGGTGTGTGCCCTCTGGCCATTCAGGCGATGGTATCCAAGTGAGCGCCCCAGACACCACACTGGGAACATCTATCCTACAGGGATTAGGACACTTCCACAATCACCATAAACTCATAGACCCTTATCCATCCGTTTCACATTGAAATGAATGTGCTCAGCCTCTCTGATTCACACTCTCTAAAATCCACACAGGTTTAGATGAAACAAACACTAGTTTTAAATGAATATATAGAAAAACAATGCATAATCATTTAGTAAAGGAGTCAGGAGTTATCACAAGCAAATAAAAGATATAAAATACATGCTAATCTAATAACACTACTCTAAGATTACTCTTTAGTCTACTCTCCTCATTCTTACCCAAAAGATTGGCTGTTGGTGGTGTTCAGCCAGCCTAGGCCCTCCTAGCCATGTGGACAGGCCCAGTCTTTAGCAGTATGTCTACACAGGAAGCTCTGTTAAGTCAACTTAACAAGGTCAACTGCAAGCAGCCAAAGTCGACTCTTAAGTTGACTTAGAGCATCCACATTCCAAAGTCCTGTAGACTTCTTGCATCCACATTGGCAGCTGCTAGGTCAACTTAAGGCTTAAGCTGACCTTATTAAGTCAACTTAAGCCTGCATAGATGGGGCACAGCCCTTAAGTCGACTTAAAAAGTTTGACTTACGGTCTATGCCCATCTACAGTGGCTTAAATCGACTCAATAAGGTCAACTTAAGAGTCAAGTTGCCCTTAAGAGGTAGCGTTATTAAGTCGACTTAAGGAGGTACGCAAGTCGACTTAATAAATTCCCAGTGTGGACAGAGCTTTCCTTAGGTTGAATTAAGTTGACCTAAGGCTCCAGTACAGACATACCCTTGGAGTTGCTCACAAGAGGTGTTTCTCTGGCCAAAGCCAAAAACCTCTCCCCTCATTCAAAGTGTCTGCATTTCCTTCCAAGTCCCCCTTGTCCCCTCCCCCTCTGTGCTGCTATGTGATTCTCTTGTCCCACCTAAGCCAGGGAGCTCAATTTTCACTGCTTTTGTCATGCACCTCTCCAGGCTCAGAGAGATAGTCCTGATGGTCTGAACCATGTTACATGCTTCACATCTGTACACATACATGATGCTGCAGGAAACGTGATACCATAACAAGATGGTAGAGTGTTCAAAAGGGAATCCTGTATGGCATAACTGGCATCAAATCATACAACTGCATAGCCAGAACGAACAGAAAACTTATACAGATCATAACCTAGGGGTGCATGAGTGTGTATCCCGTGACAGAGGTCAAAATGATTCTATTAGGAGCTCTTTAATGATGTGGAAACCCAAAAGGAGTCCTACAAAAAGTGGAAACATGGACAAATTGCTAAGGATGAGTACAAAAAAATAATACATAGGAACAAAATCAAAAAGGTTGTTCAGCTATCAAAAATGAGTAACACCTAGCAAGCGACATAAAAGACAATAAGAGGTACTATAAAATATTAGGAGTGAGAGAAAGAAGGAAAGCATAGAAAAATTAGGTCTTTCAATGTTGCCATACAGAAACTGTAGTCACTTCAAATATCAGCTCCTCTATATGCTCTGACATGCTAGAGAGTTGATCTAACTTTCCTTCTAAAACATAGAAAGTCTTATTCCTGGTAATTCCATCTGTGGAATTCCAAGTCACTTGATGGTTATATTTGAGGAAAAGAAGTGTTGCATCAATTATGATCCCTGATACCAAGCACATTTCTACTCGTCTTTCACTGTTCTGATTTTGGCAACCAAAGCCATGCCTGTCCATTACTACTTCCTCTGTGTTGCTGTCATCCCCAACTTTGGCTTTGAAGTCCTCATAAACAAGCACGTCATGCCTGGGAATGTGGTCAACTGGAGTTTCTAGGCAACAGAATTGATCTTTGATGGCTGTCTATTCCTGAGCAACACTGAGTAACTGTCATTTTCATGTATCATGTTTGAAGACTAGGTTGAAGCCATTACCTGCTAATGGGTACTCAGTATATAAGCAATTTTTTTCTGCCCTGGAAGCCATCATTAATGCTACTTCCTCTGAGTAGCAATGATCTTGCTTTCTTCAACATATTATTGCTATATTTTAATTTTCAAATTTTTTGTCAGCTCCCTGCCACTGACATTTGCTTTGACCACAGATATTGAGATTACATTCATCTGTTTTGTCATTTGTGTGAGTTTTGTTCTTGTTGAATCCATTGTTCAAATGTTGCAGAAACCTACTTTCCTAGCTCATTTTACCTCCAGTAAAGAACCTGTAAAAATCTTGGGTTCCTGAAGGCTCCCCTTATTTGTCATTTCAGAATGCATTATTTTGGTATATTGTTTGTTTGAATGGCTACCTTGTTATGTTCCCATCCTTTTTTTTTTGCATATAACTATAAGGTGCTGGCCTTATCGCTCAACCCCCAAGCAGGAGGAGAAGCAGTGGGCTCCTCTACCCTTTGACCAATCTGGCCTGAGTGACCCTGGCAGGGAGTGAAAACTCCCAATGACATAGCTCTCAGGGTCACTGGAGCAGACATACCTTCCCACCTCATAACTGGTACTCCCTATGGAATTGCTATGGTAAATGTTATTGATTTGTAGAAACTGAGCAAAAACTAAGTTCCAAAGGGGCAGCCCTGTTAAGCACCCAATACACTGAGTGCTTCAGTATGCGATAGTTTTCCTTTTCTTTCCATTATGGTATAGAATGCATGTTAGTACTTTCTCATTCCCACACTACCGTTCATCACCTTATTGATGATGAAAGCACAGAAAGTCACCTGAGGAATTATTTACCCATTCCTGCAACAGGAGTACAAGGCGGCACCTTATTTTAAAAAGCATTAATGTTAACTCTTAGACTACACAGTAATGAATACTTAGAAGAATGCCATAAGGGTGCAATATAAATTGATAAAAGGATGATCATCACTAGATTATTTGCCACTAACTGGAACACAGCAATTTCCAAGGCCTGCATTTGTATCTGATCCTCTTAGATAACTGTGTAGTAGGTACAGGCAAATGCTAATTTTAAGGGAAACCACTGAACTTTTGTGTGCTACACTACACTGCTCAATATTAATCTGTGGATCTTCCTGATGCAAAGGAGTCTAGTACACTCAGTGCATCAGAAAATTAGCTGTAGTGACCTCGGCTACAATAAAACTATGAAGGCATTGTGGGCTCTCAGGGAACAGTGAACAGCTGGGACAGCTCAGGAAATAATCTCACTCCCTCTACCAAGGACATGGCCTAAAAAGTTCACTATCGGAGATGGGCTGCCAGGTTAGCTGAACCATGCGTCTGCTGCAGTACGGCAACCTCTGTCTGCCTAATGTTGCAGGAGTTACCTACACATGCAACAACCTTTCCTACAGGAGTCAGAAAAGCAACTTAGGAGTCAGACCTTGGACCTGTGCTGACTTAAGAAGCAACATCAATGCCCTTCCCAGTGGCATCCACCCAGATGCCCCCTTACCATCCTCTTCCTTTGACAGATGCCCCAAAAGGATAGTATGTAAATAGCCAGATTCAGACATTTTAACACCCATCTCTGCAATGCCGTGTCCCAAAATTCTTGGGCCCCAGAGAAGAGCTCCAGAGCACCCTGATGACTGTGGGAAGACGACAATGGCTGAGGGGGACTGTTCCCCAGGAGATAGAAGCCAGAGCCCATTTCCGGTGTCAGAAGGGTCTGGCTGTGCCTTGAACTTCTGTTTATTTTCACACAGATGGCAGAAATACCACAAGAGCCTCTCACAGGCAGACAGAGAAACAGCTCTGCCTTTGGACTTTTTATGAAGGCTTTGCTAGAGCGTGAATCCAATCAAACAGTACTTCTGTCTACCTCCCGTCCCTACCCCGATGTGTGACGGAGACCCTCTGCCTCCTCACCCCATCATAGAGAAAGCCCTACTGCCCACCAGCCAATCAGAGACAGACCTCCCAGCAGAGACAGTGCTATTCCTCAGCATCATGCCTCAGCAGAAATCCCATTACTTGACTATGATGCCTAGCCCAGCTCCTTGGGAATGACGTTTCCAGTGCTGGATCTTTAAAATGAGAACATTTAGTCTGAATCCCCAGGCACAAAGCTCAGCCATCTACAGAGCCCACGGTAGCAGCCAGCCCTTAGCAGTGACCCCTCAGCCTTCAAATATGCACAGTGCAATGCTGAACACCCAGCTACCACTCCAGCTGCATTAGAGCCATTCAGGTGCACAATTTCTGCTGCTTTTGAACTTGGTGGTTATCAGTCCCCTTCATGAGACATCCTTTGCTGCTCTGGATGTAAATTGCTTCTTAGACTTCCTCCTTGCCTCCCTTCCCCACCCCCCCCACCAGAGTCTCCTTTTCTACCATGTCCATCACATATGCTCATCTGTAAAATAGAGCTTTAACTGCCATTAGCTAAGCAACCAGCTTTCATTCCTGCTCTCTCTCTAGCACCTTTCAGCCCAATGAATCCCAGGCTTTAAACTACTAAATAAGCTATAGATCAAGATCACTCTCTCCCCACAGGCCCTCCATTGCCCTGCTGGATTGTGAGCTTTTTGGAGAAGGGCTTTTTCTTTTGTGTTTGTACAGCACCTAGCGCTACAGAGTTCTGCTCAGTGATGAAGGATCCTGGCATTTACCACATACAAATCATCATCTCTAAAGTGGAACAAACCAGCTGTTTAACACAACCACATTGCACAGCTACATGCAGTTTAGAACATGCAGATAAGAACTATCTTATTTCCAACTGAAACAGCTGGGGGACTTTAGGGAGGGAAACTGTAATTATCTCAGCTGGAATTTAGCCTGGACGCTGAAGTTAACAACCTGACTCTTGCGAAAAATCCCCTGGAACATTTAATGTCCACAAGTGGTCAGATCCACATTGTCAGAAAGCTGGCCCACCCAACAGCACCCCACCATCCAGTATTGCATTGGAGATCTAGGGTCAGCATTAATTCAGAGGGAAGAATGCCTGTACATATTCTTCAAAATACTTTGTGCAGCCCTGGGGTGTTTGTTAAAAGTCTCCCATCCAAATAACGACTGGGACTAGTCAGTTTACACTGATCTTCCTCAGCAGACAAGCCCATTTGTACCATTAGGCTGTCTGGCTGTAGCTCAACTATGCTTCAATGCTTGGATCAGTATTGTGAACACTAAAGGCAGCTGGGAAATCCCTTAAATGAGACAGATAGCTGTAACTGCACACCCACTTTCCCCTCTGTGGGCTGGTCTAGTGCCTAAGGAGGAACAAGTGGCTAGTGCTGTGCACTGCAAGTTTCACTCGCTAGGGCAGCAAATTTGGGGCCACATTTTCCAGAAGTTTGCAACACAGCGCACAGTTCTTATAGTTACACTAGCAATGAGACTCTCAAAAGAGCTTAGCATCAAACTGAACTCTTCTGGATATCCAGGCACTGGGGTGGAGGAGGAGCAGAGAACACAGCCCAGGGTGTGGGGTAGAAAGGAAGTGAGAGGAGCCATTGTATAGTGTTCATAGCTGCCCATTCTGATACTGGCCAGTCAGCAGCACTGACACCCTGGGAGTGGGATGGAGGGTCCTATTTACTCCTCTTTAGCAGGGGCCATCACAAAGGAGCTCAAAGGATTGTGAGGAGGGAAATATTATATTTGCGAGAAAGGTGCAGATACATCCATAACAGCCCTTAAAGGTAGAAAGCTGATGAGCCACAGCAAGAGTTTGCATTTTATTTCTCAGTGGATTCTGTTAAATCCCCAAACAGCCAAGTAAACCTGGGAGACAAGGTGGGCAAGGTAATCTTTTATTGGACCAACCTCCAAAAGGTACCTCACCCACCTGTATTAACTGAGTTAACTACAACTACACTGAGTCTGCAAATAAAACTGGGACAGCCAATTGCTGCTTTGTACTGCAGCCCCTGCACCAGACTTACACCGTCCGTCCGTCCCTCCCTCACACACACACACGCGCACGTGCAAATGGGTATTTCTCATTTAGTTACTGGAAGTTAGACTAGGATTTAGCTCTCCAACAAGTCATATTCCCAGACATCCCCATGTAAGAACCAACCAATAAATTCTCAATGCAGGCTTCTGGCAAAGACCTCCAGATAGAAATTTTCAGGCAAGGTTCAAGAAACATGCTAAAAATTCCAAGTCTGAGTTGCTGATTTGTCTCCTCTTTGCTCTCAGGGATCATGCGCGTGCATGTACACACACACACAAACGCACACACACATGGAGTTTGGCAGTGGTTGCGCTCCAGAGCTGGTAATACAAGCCATGAAGCAGGCTGCCAAGACAAGCAACAGAATGAGCCAGGCCCCATTTCATTGGCCACCATACACTGCATATGGCCCTGGAACCAGCCAAGAGAGTGTTCTCACCCTCCTTGAAGGCATAGGAGACCCTGTGTTTTCAAATACACCTCCACAGGGCCTTCATTAAAGGGGAGAGGGGGAGAGAGAAAGAAAGAGTGTGTTGCTATTTCTTCCTTTCCCCCAATTTCCTCTCAAAGCTATTTCCCTGCCATTGAAAAAAGAAGAATGCCTCTTGAAGCAGAAGGTGCGAAAGAATGTGATTTCCATTCATTTCTATTCCTGACTACTAAAATGGACATAGGACCGAGTGAGTAAAGGGAATCTCCAGGGGTTCCCTCTCTTTTCAGGGCACTAAGAGCAAGTAGGAAGAGGTACTCATGGGATAGCTGTACGTATTGCATTTCTTCTTGTAACCAAACCAAAGTGGGCCACATGGCATTCAGATGCTTATTTTCTTAATACAGAGAGATACTAACGAGTATTTAACACACACTGTGCAAGCAGGTGAAGTAAACAAAATCTGCAAAAATGCAAAAATATGCTGCTCAGTGCAGCACGAAATAGAAATGAGTTATAATAGCAGGACCATCAAACCCAGGTGTTAACCAAAACACATGGCTAAAGTTAGAGCAATATCCTGCATCCATAAACCCAAACTCCATTCTCCATGTGTGCAGGTCTCCTTAGGGTACATCTACACTGATAAACCCTACAGCACTGAGTTTCAGAGCCTGTGTCAACTGACTCCAATGGTGGGCCTAAAAACTGCAGTGTAAACATTTGGGGTCAGACTGGAGCCTAGGTTCTGAAAACTACCACCTGTGCAGGGTTTAAAGACCGGGCTCCAGCCCGAACCTGAATACCTACACACCAATTTTTAGCTCTGCGGCAAGAGCCCTCACCAACTGACCCGAGCCAGTGCCAGGGGTTTGGTACAGGCATCCCTTTTCTGCCTTTGTTACACACCGGCGGGGCAGTATCTAGGCACCAGGGACATCAGGGAGCGTTCCTTGCACAGAAGGAGAACAGACGGTCAGTCAAAACCCAGCTGCAGCTAGGAAAAGACTTTTGCCCACAGACACGCTAGCCTAGAGGTCTCAAACTCAAATCACCATGAGGGCCGCATGAGAACCAGTACCTTAGCTTGGAGACCAGCCCACTGAAACCTTTTCATACAACACTACTGCAAATATCGGTGACAATAACATTGTTGCGGGCCACAGGAAACAGCTTTAGGGGCCGCAGGCCCCACAACCCCTGCAGTAGATGGTACGCACGGAAGCCAGCCCTGCCAAGGGGCTTCTAGCTTTGCACCTCAAGGTCTGGTAGCAGTCGCCCTAGCCATTCTCCTTACCCTACCAGAAGCCCAGCGCCCCCAGCGCAGAGCGGGACCCAAAGCACCCAGCTTCACCACTCCTTCCCTTGTCTAGCTGCCAGCTGCGGAGGGCAGGGCCCTGCAAAGCGCCCAGCACATGCTGACTCGGGCTCGCTGCAAACATCAGCCGTGGGTGCCCGGCGGCCCCAGGCCCTGCTCTTGCGGGGTGTGTTCACCCCAGGCTTTGCGGCAAACTCCGGGCCCCAGGGCGCGCAACCCGTGGCCGCGGCGGAGGGGCGAGGATGGGGCCGGCCGGGCCCTGCAGCCCCCGCTCGGGATGGGTCGGGGCAGGCGCAGCGCCGGAGCCCCGCTCCCGGAGCCCCGCGGGCTCTGCAGCCAGCCCGGGGCCGCCACTCGCCAGCGCCCCGCTCGCGGCGCCCAGACCCACCGTGCACAGGCAGGAGGCGGGCGAGGCGGCCCCGGGGCCCGGCCGCAGGCTCAGCCTCCCCGCCGCCGCCGTCCCGCCGAGCCTGGTCCCGGGAGCGGGAGCGGGAGCAGCCGCCGCCGCCGCCCCCCGTCGCGGCCCCGGTGCGTCCCTCCCGCAAGCTGTGGCGGGCGGCGGGGTGGGTTGCATCAGCCCCGGTTATATAGCGGCCCCTGGGCTGCGGGGAGGGGTCGGGAATGCGGAACCGGCCGGGCTGCCAGCTCCAGACGTCAGGGAGGGTGGGGAAGAAGGGACCGCAGGGGAGGAGAGCGCAGGCCGGGGGTGGGACCAGCTGGAGGGAGACGCTGCCCGCCGGCCGCGCGCCCCTGCGCCCGCACCGCGAGGCGGTCGCCGCCTCCCCTCGCGCCCTGCAGCCCGCCGGGGAGCTGGCGCCAGCGGCTCGGCTCGGACTCGGAGCAGGGCCGGCGGGGGTCCGGCCGCACCGCCTGAGGAGGAGGCGCCCTGCTCGCCGCCCGCTTTGGGGGGGAAGAGGGTGGCACTGCCAGGCTGCCTCAGCCCCTCCTCGGCATTATCCGCCCCTCAGCCCCCGAGAGAGGGGGAGGCAGCTGCTCCACCACTCCCGTTGGGGGGTAAAAAGGGCTGCAACCACCGAGTGACTGCAGCCTGCCGAGGGTTATTAGCAGAGGTCAGGCAGGAGGGCATACCCTCCTTTTTACCTTCACCTCTTCCACCTGGCAGGCATTTTAAAACTACATCGTTTTGGCTGGCTTTTTACTGGCAGGGGTAAAGAATGGCCGGGGAACACCGGGGGAAGCATTCCAGGGCCGCCTAAAAACAGAAGAATATTACAGGAATGCTATATTTCCTCCAATGTCCTCCTTTTCGTACCTTGGTACCTGGTAACCCTAACCCTGCCCCATGTGAGGGACAGCACTGAGCAGGGAAAGGTGGAAGGAGAGGGGCTGCACTGCAATGAGTCCTGAGTGATCTAGCCACACCGTGAGCGTCATATTATCCTCCTCTGTCTTCACGGTCATTCACCCACATCAGAGAGGGGACAGGGTGCTGCTCCTTCACCAGACTTGCACAAAAGGTCATCAGCCTTCTTGCTGTCAGTTTTGTGTCTTCTTGACTCAGAACTCCGAGAAGGATGCAGAGATGCAAACAGAAAGCAGGACTTCGAAGACCATCTCCACACAACCGCTGTTGTTACCTCGCCTTCTGTATCATCTGGATCTCATGGAAGACTTAAGACTATTTTCAAATCCTCCATATGTTCATATCCACACTTGTACTGTTCTCCCTCTCTTCCACCACACTATCGAAGTCAGACAAGGGAAAGCAGGCAGAAAAGAAGACTGGGGCCTTCAATAAGTTATATGCAATTATTTGAATTACCTTCTTCCTCCCCTATCTGACATTTGTCACCTACCTCACCCACATTTTCCAGATCGTACTGGGTTTCAAGATCACAATGCCCAGCCTACAGCAGTATGGGATACTTGTCACTGATTCTAGATATTCAAACAGCTGTACTTGCCAAAAATACTCACTGTCCACCTTAGATTGGCAAGAATGCCCTCCTCAGCTTTTTTCTAATGAGGACCCCCTAGCTCCAGTGGTTAGTGAGTTCACCCCTTCACACTGCACTATGCAATTCCCTCTATCTGAGACTAAAGATAGAGATCATGAAGAACATGCAGATAAAACATCCCATCTGTCCTCTAAGCTGGGTAAAGTGCAGAGATCATATTATGCTAGTGCTCCACAAACTGGACTGGATCTTAATTCACCTCCTGTACTGGTTCCACTTTCTGGTCCTGATCTCAAAGCTGTTATTGAGACACATTAGGAGTTCTCTGGGTTTTTGTATAATAAGTACAATGTCCCCACTAAAAGACTGTCTCACACATACACTTCCATTACTTATCCAGCTCCACATTCCTTGTCATTTGCAAGCACACAGATAGCTTCCTGTCCTTGATCACCAGGGATCCTAGAAACCCATTTGCCATGGAAAAGGCACAGAATTTGCATTTTTTACACAGAATTTCTAGTTTTATATTTTTTAAAAAATTATAAACATAGCTAGCAGGACCCCAATTATCTGATATAATTGGGCTGAGGCCAGATCAGATAATCAGGGAAATGGGTGAGGCACCAGTTAAAATCTTAAAAATTGTAAAGATACCAGAACATTCTGTTCAACTGATATATACATACATATCTATCTGTATCTATCTATATGTAAAACTAAAGGTCAAAGTTTCATTTAATCATGAAAAAACAGACTCTTATGGGTTTCTTTTATTGGCAATTTTTGGTTTTTTTATCATGGAAAACTAGGATTCCTGTTGGTCATGTAGTAGCCTTGGGACAACTACAGCAATTGCTGTCTTGGAAAAGTCACATTAAGTATTTTTAGTTCTCTTTAATTTGTCTTAACAGCAGGACACAGTAATGAGAAGCCAGTGTCATGCAGGTTCTCCTCAGACTTCCAGCACATGTCCCATGGATCACATTTTCAGAACGGCTGAGATAGGCCAATGCTATCTCAAGAATCAACATTCTTCAGATCTGCCGTAACAGCTGCAATTTTTTGGCACACTATAACTCACAGAGCCCGGAAAGGGACCAGAACCAGAGCCTTCTGAACAGCAGGTACAAATCTCCAGACTCCTTCCAAGAGAATATTAGCATGATGAGTCCAAACTTTTCCCCATTCAGTGTGTGCTGTTAAACTCACCTCTTTGCTAAATTATTTGCCAGATACTCAAAGCAGAAGAAAACCTTGTAGTTGCTCAAGAAGCTAGTTGCAAACTTGAAGATTAGCATTGGGAATTAGTAGTCCCATATGGACAGAGCTCATTGTAATCAATAATCCATGTCCAGAGACCAGATAGTACAGTAATAAATGCAAATTAGATAGCTAGATCAATACCATCATCCTCACTCTCTTCCTTTTAGTTCCTTGTCATTAACTTCTTTTCATCATCCATAGATGGGAAGCAAAAGAGGAAGTCTAAACTATTCTTTACAAGCATCTACATTCCTATCCTCTTCTTCTTCACCTAGAGTCCAGCGATAGGCAAGAGAAAAGCAAGAAGGCTGGGATGTTTTAACCACAATTCATTCCTCATGAACTTCTGCATTCATCATGGACTTATTCTGCTGCCCTCTGCACATCATTCTGTCGAAACTGATGGCAGACTCTTGTCCTTTACGGGGGAGGTGGATTCTGCCATCTCCTATTAGGAAAGAAGGGGAAAACCCAGTCAGAGACAAGCTCCACACTTGTGGATTGATTGAATGATTGTCTTCTAGACAGAGGGGATGAGCTAGCTGAAAATAGGTTAGTTAGCTGGCCCTGGCTAAGGGAGCTAAAGGGAGGGATGAATGATGAAGAAGGAGGTTCTTTCCTTCAGAGACGCAGTGAGGGAGACTCTTGTCAGACGCTATCCTGGGATTGGGCCTGAAAGAAACAGGGAGATAGTGAGGAGCAATTTCTGGGGTCCATGTGGGGAGAATGCAGTCAGGGAGCTCTGTGGGGAATGATGTGCTTAGCCCAAGAAAGGCAGAAGCAGGATTTGTTTGGGGCTGTTTGGTTTGATGGTTTAATTGGACTTCTGTAACCTGGAAGGGGTCTGAACTTACAAGTGACCTGTCTGGAGAACCAGGCTACTCTTATCTTCATAATGCATTGGTTCATCCCTACCTGCTTCCTCATCTCAGTCCTTAAGTCCATTAGTCTCAAGTGTCTGACAAAATGGGATTTTATCCCATGAAAGCTCATGTAATAAATAAACTAATCTTTAAAAGCGCCACCAGAATCCTTGTCTGTTTTGGGAAAAAGAGGTCTAACTTCTTCCTGGACACGCAATTTCCATAATTTTATTTTATGGGACAGGGAGAGAAGAGGCTGACAGATCAGATTTCTCTACAGTAATATCTTTAACTTCAAGGATCCCAGTATATTTTGTGAATGATGTCTGTAAGGATCACTCTCCTGCCATAATACAGCTACAGCCGGACAGAACTTAGCTCTCAGCCTACACATGCACCACCACACAACATGATCCAGGGTTAGAAAGAAAGACTCATTTCTCCAAGGGAATTCCAAGGAGACAAAATATAGTGAGCTGACACAAAGTCTCACCAGGGCACTGTTGTTAATATGTCTTCTCTTCAGCAGCTCTTCCTGCTCCTGGAATTATGGAGGAGGGTACAGTGCATTTTCCACATCTTGAACTGGGAAAGAGGAAACATGAGAGTTCAAATTCTTTCCTTCCACCCCTATCTAGTTTCCTTTTTCCAACCAGCAGCACTGAGCTGCCTGCCCATACCCCTTCAGTTTGAGCACTACTAGCCCTTTGTTTATGTGTTTGTTTTGACCCTCTTTCATCCTGTGGTCTTAATCCAATCTGTCTTAGAAGGACTGAGAACGGTAGGTTACTTACCTGTAACCATCCTTCTTTGAGATGGGCTGCTCACATACATAGAATCATAGGGTTAGAAGGAACCTCATGAGGTCATATAGTCCAACCCACTGCCAAAAAAGCAGGACCACTCTCACTAAATCATCCCAGCCATGGTTTTATCTAACCAAGCCTTAAAAATCTCCAAAGATGGAGATTCCACCACCTCCCTAGGTAACCCATTCCAATGCTTCACCATCATCCTAGTAAGCAAGTTTTTCCCAATATCCAACCTTGACCTTCCCAGATGTAATTTGAAACCATTGCTCCTTGTTCTGTCCTCTGTTACTACTGAGAACAGCTGAGCTCCCTCCTCTTTGGAGCACCCCTTCAAGTAGTTGAAGGTTGCTATCAAATCCCCCCCTCAGTCTTCTCTTCTGCAGGCTAAATAAGCCTAGGTCTTTCAGTCTCTCTTCATAAGTCTTGTGCTCCAGTCCCTTGATCATTTTTTTACCCTCTGCTGGACTCTTTCTAATTTGGCCATGTCCTTTTTATAGTGGGGTGCCCAAAACTGGACACAGTATTCCAGATGCAGCCTCACCAGTGCTGAATAGAGGGGAATAATCACATCCCTTGACCTGCTGGCAACACTTCTGCTGATGCAGGCCAGTAAGCCATTGGCCTTTGTGGCAACAAGAGCACACTGTTGACTCATATCCAGCTTCCCATCCACAATAACTCCCAGCTCCTTTTCTACAGCGCTGTTACTTAGTTGATTGCTCCCCAGCCTGTAGCAGTGCATAGGGCTTTTCTGTCCCAGGTGCAGGACTTTACATTTGTCCTTGTTGAACCTCATGAGATTTCTATTGGCCCACTGCTCCAATTTGTCTAGGTCTCCCTGAATCCTGTCCTTGCCCTCCAGGGTGTCTACCATTCCCCCCAGCTTGGTGTCCTCTGCAAACTTGATGGGCACATCTACACTGCAAAGGTTTTTTGGGATAAGGAGCCTTAACCTGAAAAACCTTTTCCATGTCCAGGGAGCCAGTTTTGCTATTTTGAAAAAAAGCGTTCTGGTATATCGAAACACTGGAGCTCTTTTTTGAAAAAGCTAAAGTGGACTTATTTCGAAAAAGCACTTTGGGGGGGGGGGGAGTGTCCCGGTATTTCGATATGCTGGAGTGCTTTTTCAAAATCACTAAACCTGGTTGCCTGCCAAAAAAAAAACTTTTTGAAATACCTTTTTTGAAAAAAGCCGTTGCTGGACACAGCAATGGCTTTTTTGAAGAAGCTTCCCTATCTTTTACATTGGCTCTCTTTTTCAGAAAAATGAAAAACACTGCTTTATTTCAAGACAGAGAGTCCTTCTAGACTCTTCTCGCTAAATAACATTTTTTTTAACTTTTTTTTTTTTAATAGTTATTTCGAAATATTTTTTTTCTGCAAAAACCTTTTTCGAAAAAGCTCTGCAGTGTAGACACAGCCATTGAGTGTGCAATCTATTCCGTCACCCAGATCATTAATGAAAATGTTGAACAGAACTGGACCAACCCCTGGGGCACACCACCCATTACTGGTTGCCAACTAGACACTGAGCCATTGATTCCTACTCACTGAAACCATTGATCTAGCCAGTTTTCTATCCACTTTACAGTGCACACATCCAATACTTAACTTGCCGATGAGAATGCTGTGGGAAACCATATCAAAAGCCTTGCTAAAGACAAGGTATATCATGTCAACAGCTCTTCCCAAATCCACAAAACCAGTCATCTCATCATAGTGTTCGTGACTCATTGAATTGATTTGATGGCCGCCCCTCCCGGGCCATCATTTAAGTATGTAAGGAATGTTGAGGAGCAGATGGCCCCTTCAGCTTAACTAGATGGCCCTTAAACTTAACCAGATGGCCGTTGACACCCCATTGTTTCTCTTGGGCTTGGTGTAGGTGGGCACTGCCTGACTGCAAGGTCCTTTGTAATACTGAAGGTATGACTCACATTACCTTTGTTCCCCACATTCTCTGTAATCAGGAAACTGGCGGGAAAAACAGTTTAAAAGCTCGGAGTTTGGGGTGATCAGGAGGATGGTCCCCAACATCCTGCCTGGCCTGATCACCCAGATGCTGACCTCCTCCGCTCACGAGTTCTTCTCTGAGCGTACCCCATGTTTTGAACTGCCAGCTGAGCAACAAGTCTCTCTCTCTCTCCTGGGATGCTGCTTCTGCTGCTAGTGGTGTTGGTAAGAGTTTGCCCCTGCAGCTCCTCTCAGTAAAAGTTTTCTCCTTTTTATATTGCTGCCTTGCCACTGCTCTCTCTCTCTCTCTCTCTCTCTCTCTCTCTCTCCCCCCCCCCCTTTTGCCCTAACAAGCCCTGGTTTTTAAGGGCTGGTTCGTTTAGGTCTTATCGCTGCCTCTCTCACTTGTTTTACCTCACCATATCTGTCTTTCCACTATTCTCAGGTTCCTGGGTCCTAAAACATTTTGCCACTGTGTTATACTGAGTTGTATCTTTCTCTCCATTACTGTATCTCTCTCTTCTCTTATTGCTTTAGAAGTACCATCATAAGTTGCAACATTGTCTAAACATAATCTGTCAATTGTGGAAGTGTTAACATAGCGTGCAACATTGTCTCATTTGGTTTGGGACCTTAGAACTGCGTTAAGTTAGTTTCGTAGTTTAGAAGACTGTCCCCTTCGGTTTGTTGCCCTTGAAGTTGTATTGGTTTGTTGGCTTTTGTTGGTTTGACTGTCTCCCTCGATTTGCTACCTTTGGAATTGTGTTAAGTTAGTCTATTGGTTATAAGATTGTTCCTCGTGGTTGTGACTCTTAGAATTGTTCAGTTGTATTGAGTTGCTTTGCCCTCCCCGTTTGTAATCCCCCCGAATAAACTGTTCCTGCCCAATTTTGGCTCTCTGCCTCTGCACCCCTGCTGCCGCTTTCCCCCGCGGCCCCCCTCTCTGCCTCTGCACCCCTGCTGCCGCTTTTCCCTGTGGCCCCCTCTCTGCCCCTGCACCTTTAGCCGCCGCTTTCCCCATGACTCCCCCCTTCGCTCTGCCTCCCCGGCCGCCATTTTCTTCTGCGGCTTTCCCGTGTCCCTGCACCTCTAGCCGCCGCTTTCCCCATGACTCCCCACTTCACTCTGCTCTCCAGCCACTGCTTTTTTCCGGGGTTTCTCCTTGCTTCTGCCCTTCCTCGCCTTTGCCGTTTTCCTGTGGTCTCCTTGCCGCCTGCTCCCCGTGGCTGGTGCCTGCCCGCCAGCCACCCTGGCCCCTACTGGCTCCCTGCAGCTGCCGCCTGCTTCCCACGGCTGCCCCTCTAGCTACCCATTTTCCTTTTCTTTTCCTTCCCTTCTTTCCCTTTCTTCCACCGCTGCTCCCTTCCCTGCCATCCAGCCACCCTCTGCCTCCCTCTCGAACCCCCGAACTTCTGTCCAGCTCCTCCTGCTTCCCCAAACCCCCACGTCTCCCAACCCCTCGCGTGCCTCTGTCTCCCTGCCCTAACTCCCACGTGTGTCTCCATCCCGCCATCCCTACTCACTCCCCCCACTCACTTCCCCTCTCCCTTAAGCTTCTCTCCACCACTGCTGCCAACTCCCCACTCCCACTCTCCGGTCCCCAGCTGCCCATCCCCTCCTGCTCCCCTTGTTGCCCCCGAGCCCCCCCACCTGTGTCCCCAGCCCACTTGCCCTTCCCTTCCTTGAGCCCCTCTCACCTTGGTGATCCTGCTCCCCCCCGTTTACATCCTCTCCCCTCTGCCACTACGGCATACTAGTTTGCATTGCACCCCCCTTCTATTCATATGTTATGGGAACATCTTTAAAGTTACAGTGAGTAGGTTTATGACTGTAGAGAATCCTCATTGCCCCCCCTACCTGTCCCACTCCACAAAGTTAAGCACCTCACAACACCCCCTTAGAAACACCGTGACAAACACCACACATACACCCCCCATCACCCACCTGACACCCACACTCATTTTTAATGAAGATTAAAGTGTACCCCACTGGTGCAGTAATTGCCCCCCAAGATCCCCAAATTTTCAAACCTGCTGGCAGGGTCACATAGAAGGCAATGAGGTTAGTCAGGCACAATTTACCCTCGGTGAATGCATGCTGACTGTTCCTGATCACTCTGTTTTCCTCCAAGTGTTTCAGGATGGATTCTTTGCTCCATGATTTTTCCAGAGATTGAGGTAAGGCTGACAGGTCTGTAATTCCGCAGATCTTCCTTTTCCCCTTTCTTGAAGATAGGTACTATATTTTGCTTTTTTCCAGTCCTCCAGCATTTCCTGCATTCACCATGAGTTTTCAAAGATAATGGCCACCAATTCTGCTATCCCATCAGCCAACTCTCTCAGCACCCTCCGATGCAATTCATCTGGCCCCATGGACTTGTGTGTATCCAACTTCTTTAAGTAGTCCCTAACCTGACCTTCCATAACCAAGGGCCCCTCTTCTTCTCTCCAATCTGCCATACCCAGTATAGTGGGCTGGGAGCTGGCCCTCCATCTGAAGAGAGAAGTAAATAAAGCATTGAGCACTTCAACCTTTTCCACATTTTCCACCACGAGGATATCTGACCCATTCAGTAAGGGACCTACACCACCCCGATCCTCTTCTTGTTATTGACATACTTGTAGAACCCCTTCCTGTTATCCTTCACATCCTTGCTAGCTGCAACTCCAGTTGTCCTTTGACCTTTCCGATTTTATCCCTGCAGTTCCAAGCAATATCTTTGTATGCCTCCCTAGTCATCTGTCCAAACTTCCACTTCTTGTAAGCTTCCTTTTTATGTTTCATTTCACTGCGGAGTTCTCTGTTAAACCACACTGGGCACCTTCTACATTTGCTGTTCTTTCTGCTTGTCAGAATGATATCTTGCTGTGCCCTTAGCAGGGTTTCTTTAAAATACAGCCAGCTCTCTTGGATGTCTTTCCCCTTCAGATCAGCTTCCCAAGGGATCCTGCCCATCAGCTGGACAAAACCCTGGCTGGGATAATCTAGTGGGAGTGGTCCTGCTTTTTTGGCAGGGGGTTGGACTAGATGACCTCGTGGGGTCCCTTCCAACCCTATGATTCTATGATCAGCTCCCTGAGGGAGCCAAAATCTCTTTTTCTGAAGTCCAGAGTCTGTGTTTTGCTTCTTTCCTTTTTTCCATTAATCAGCATCTTGAACTCTACCATCTCATGGTCACTGCTGCCCAGGTTGCCATTCACTTCTACTTCCCCAATCAATTCTTCTCTGTTTGTGAGCAGCAGGTCGAGAGATCCAAGGCCCCCCAGTTGGTTCCTCCAG
Source organism: Podocnemis expansa (assembly GCA_007922195.1). Lineage (NCBI taxonomy): Eukaryota > Metazoa > Chordata > Testudines > Podocnemididae > Podocnemis > Podocnemis expansa. The sequence goes on from ML681963.1 coordinate 61,564,074, forward strand.
CATTTGTACCAGGAAGTTGTCCTCAACACTCTCCAGAAACTTCCTGGATTGCCTGTGCACTGCTGTATTACCCTCCCAGCAGATGTCAGGATAACTGAAGTCCCCATGAGAACCAGGGCGTGTGATCTGGAAACTTCTGCTAGTTGTCCATAGAATGCCTCATCCAGCCTCTCCTTCTGGTCTGGCGGTCTATGGCAGATGCCCACCATGACATCCCCCTTGTTGCCCTCTCCTCTAAACTTAACTCACAGACTTTCAACTGTCTCGTTTCCGCTTCCATAATGGAGCTCTGAGCAGTTAGTCATACAGCTCTTTTACATATAGCGCTACTCCTCCCCCTCTTCTTCCCTGCCTGTCCTTCCTGAACAATTTATACCCATATGTGGCAGAGCTCCAGTCATGCAAGCTATCCCACCATGTCTCTGTTATTCCAATTATATCATAGTTCCTTGTCTGTGCCAGAACTACCAATTTTTCCTGCTTGTTTCCCAGGCTCCTTACATTTGTGTACAAGCATCTAAAATACCAGGTCGATTGCCCTACTTTCTCCTCTCCATTTTCAGTTCTGTTGCATCTACGTCCTTGCATTTTCTCCCAGCATCATCCTTCCTCACTTGCCTCAGGTACTGGAGCTTCATTAGGACACCTAAGACAATTATTTTATTCTCCCCCCCCAAATTCCAACTACCCTCTCTTTTATCCCTGGTGTTACAGTCCTGGTACCCCCCAAGTTCCATCCCTTCCCCGAGGTCTCCCACATTGTGACTCACCTGTGGGCTTTGGTCACCTTACCCCTTCAAACCTAGTTTAAAATCCTCCTCACTAGGTTAGCCAGTCTGCATCTGAATATGCTCTTCCCCTTCCTCAATAGGTGGAGTCCATCTCTGCCTAGCAGTCCTTCTTCTTGGAACAGCACCCCATGCTCGAGGAAGCCAAAGCCCTCCTGACAACACCATCTTTGCAGCCAGGCATTCACCTCCAGGATGCATCTCTCTCTGCTCAGGCCCCTACCCTTGACCGGAAAGATCAAAGAGAACACCACCTGTGCATTGAACTCCTTCACCCACACTGTATATTGAACTCCTTCACCCAGCCCTGTAGTCACTGGCTTTTAAGGCCTTCTCTGCCTAGGTCAGCCCTTGCCCCTCATTAAGCACACAGGGAAAGGGTGATCACAAGGCTGATTGAGGCTGACCAAAGGTGAGCCAGGAACAATAGTACAAACAGCCCCCAGACAATCACACAATCACAGTCCCAATTCACACAGTAACTGACAAATAACAGAAATCACCTGTACGGAAAAACACAAACACACAGTCAGCAAATCAGTCACCCAGCCTTTGCTCTGTTCCTTGCTTCTTCAGCAAGAGGATAGCCTTCACCTCCTTCCCAAAGCTTCACCTACTCCTTCCTTCTCAAACTCCCCTGTTTGCAGTCCCCTGTTCACAAGCTCAGTTCATTCAGTATTAGGTGTCTATGTGCCGCAGCACATGATTGGTCAGAAACGTTTTAGCCCTAGGCTGTCAGGGCAGGGTCGGCAGCCAATGCCCCCTCTGGCCAATCCCGTGGCTATATATATGGCCCTGACCCTGATCCTCCTCAGTCCTTTCTAGTCGCTAACTTCGAGTAGTGGAGATAGTGGGAGGGTCCTCAATGTATGTGAGCAGCCCATCTTGAAGGACGGTTACTAGTAAGTAACCCACCATTCTTCTTCGAGCACTGCTCGCATCATTCAGTATTAGGTGACTACTAGCCGTACTGTGGATGGTGGGCGGAGTTGGGTTTTTCCCGCCTTCAGCACAGCTATCCCCATAAAGGCAAACCCATTAATACTGGACCATCCTAATTGTTTTGGATGCCCTCAATTTTGAGTGTAGCTAAAACAATCAAGAAAACAAAGGAAGTTGCACACTTGGTCTACCCACTGTGAGACGATTAAATCTCACATCCCAGGAGATAAAGGTGAGGATAAAACCCACCCTCTCCGTACTACTGGGGTTTTGACACTTCAGCTTGTGAGTGTCTAGGTTGGTTTGGCAGGTCCAGTGATGAAAGTGCAGCCAGGATGGTATTGTTGAGCAAACTTGCTCTAGGGGGTAGTCCCAAACTTATGAGAGACTCCCCTTTGGTGGGTGTTAGTGAAACCAGGCAGAAGGGAATCTAGTAACAGTGCAACATGGGACCTAGAGATGGGTATGATTTCTGGGTCCCCTTGTCAAGTTGGAAAAGAACCGTAATGCAGACTTACCAAATCACTGATGAGAGGTCCATCACCTCCAAATATAACCTTGCTTAGACTCTATCAAGATGGACCCGGTGTGAACCCCTCCCAGGAGAGAAGAACTGTCCCAAGGGTTGTGACCTGTTGGGTACCCCTCCATGATTTGGCAATGGAAAAAGCCCAAGTGGATGGCCTATGTCCAAGTTCTGAAATGAAGAGGGAATTCTTGTTTCAGTACCTCCCTTTGGTAGGGAGCTAAGTAAAACTCCACTGGGAAACAGGAAGGGAACTCTTAGGGACTGGAATTAAGACCTAGGGTAGTAAAGAAGGAGGGAATAAGGTTGAGTGTTGGTCATTAGCAATTGGGAAGCTGACTTCTCTCATTTCCCAGGCTCCTCTTGTGCCGCTGGAGTGATATGAGCAAGAATGGGTAAGGAGAGTAGAAAAGGGACAAAGTGTTATGCTAATAAGAGTCTCTCCTGACCTCTGTGGCGAGGGTGTAGGGGATGAAAGATCACTGGTGGTCTTTCAAGATTAAAACTGTGGGACGGCAATGGGTCGCAAGGGGATGGGACCCAGGAACTATGTAACTAACCTACACCTGAGTAAGGTTAGGACACCTCAGTGGACCAGGAGACAGAGTCTCCCCTGAGGGAATAATGGGGCTTTCTCCTTATGTTGCTCACTCCTTCTGATTGTGCCCTCTGGTGTGAGGGGGGGTGTCTCCCCCTAGCCATACAAGCAAGGTATGTGCTTTACTTTCCCCACAGTCAGAATCACAGAACAGTTTCACCACTTCCCAATAGTTAGTGTATGGGGAGAGGGAAGAACCATTGAGGGTCCTACCTCCACAAGGAGTGAGAAAAAGGCGAGGGGGGGTTACCGCCCCAAAGAATTAGGGCCTTGTCAATGAAAATGGGAAGGGTGGGGGAAGCTTGTCCAACAGTGAGTCACATGGCACAAAGGCACTTTGTTCATGGACCTTAGTGGTACATACCACCATGTGATGCGTGAGACCCAGCAGATATGGGTTTCAGGGAGACACAGAAGACAGAAGGATCCCCCATGTAGGCTCCTGAGAGTGAAGATGTCCCATTGCACTAACTGAAAACTTCTCTCAAAGCCCTGGTAGCCCCTAGTTCTCCTATGGGAACCAGGGAACCCCTAGCAAGGAAGGAGAGGGATAGACTTATTGTTCTTACCACGTTGACAATGGTGGTTGATTGTCTCCCCAGAGAGTTGAGGCACTAATGCAGACTGGCCTGAAGGGGTAAATGCTTGAAGTGGTATAATGTTGCTAATAGAGTCGAAGGGATATCCCATCACAGGCCTACAAAGGGGTCAAGGAGCCCCAAAAGGTTTGTAGAGGGAATTTGTAACAAGGGAAGGGGGAGGAGGGAAGAGAAAGGAAGGTGGAGGTCCTGTGGGCGGCTCATCCTTATGGGGCCCGATGGGACTAATGTTAGAGTCCCTTGATCCCTGTTCTCCGCCATTAGAATTTATGCAGCGTGAAAAGGAGGCGGTGGGCCGGCCACCTATGCCCCTATGGGTAGGAGAAGAATCTTCACCATACTCGTACTGTGTATGGGTGCCTCCCAGTGCAGGCCACCTTAAGAGTGTGGTGGCAGAGCAACTCATCTAGTCTATAGAAATGGCTAAGAGGGGTTGAGGGGTCTTCTGTTGCCCCATTTTCTTTTGCGAGTAGCAGGAAGTCCAGATGAAGGGACCCTTGGGTCTCCAGTCTCAGGACTGGGAAGTGTTGGAAATGTATTCCGTTGTCCAGCAAGTGAGGTTATTGGAGATCCAGTCCTGGTGTGAGTGAAAATCAGGACTGTGATGGGCCAGGCAGGAGTTAAGTCCTGCTTATAGGAGCAAGCTTAGACAGCTAAGTGGTAGGTGAGATTGAGACTCCAGAATGAGTTGAAGCTGACCCAGGCTCTAGGGAGAATGACAGGGAGTCTGGATTAAAGGACTGTGATAAGTGACTGAAGTGCAAATCACTAAGAGTATGTGGTTGAATAGAATGGCAAAAAGGGAAACCTGAAAGCATTCATTTATATCTTAGGCTCAATGAGGAGCCCTAGAGGTACCCACTTATGGGAAGTAAGGCCCTGGGACAGAATGAGGGGGCGATTTGACCCAAACACCCACAGCCAGGCCTGCAGGTCTGGAACCGTTAGCAGATGAGAGGGCAAGGACTGAGGCTTAAAAAGCTTCAAAGCATTAGCGGGATTAGGTCACCTGAGGTAGGTCGTCTATCCCTCTAATATGGGAAAAGGGTTCTTGGAACCTGAGAATGGTGCTCCCCACCCCTTAGCTGAAGATGAGGTCCCCTGCAGGGCCTCTGCTGCTGATTTCTGAGGGGTTGCTGAGGGAGGGGCGGGGTGAAAACCCACGGCTGGGGCATTAGTGCACCATTGGAAGCCTCCCTGATGAGGGAGATCGCAACTTAAGAGGTCCCAGGTGGAGGAGGGGATCTTGGGGCCCTGAAGGACTGATCCTGCCTCTTGCATGGTGAAGAAGGCCCTGTTCAGTGCCTCTGCCATCAGCTCTTGGTGTTGGCAAAGGAGGGCAACTGGGCATCTGTGGTGGGAACATGCCCAGAGATCGGAGGGCTGATCTGGGGTCCCTCGCGCCATGTAACAGGTGGTCTGTTTCCTCTGCAAACAGAGATCATCCCTTGAAGGAGAGGTCTTGAATAGCCTATTGCATGTCTTGAGGCAGGCCTGCCTCCTGCAGCCATACTGCATGTCTAGTAACAATGGCCGAAGCTATACCTTGACTCGCCATATCTGAGGCATCGCATGCAGCAAAGAGTGCATCCCGGGATGCTAGCGTGCCCTCCTCTCTGAGGGAGTTGTAGTCCTCCCTATGCTGCTGGGATAGAAGATCCCGGAATCCCCTCAAGGACTCCCAGATATCTAGAGTGTACCTTCCCACCAGCACCTGGTGGTTTGCAATCTGGAGCTGGAAGGTGGAGGTTGAGTACATCTTCTGTCCCATAAGGTCCAGCCCCTTTGCCTCTCTGGAACTTGGCAAGGGATCTTGGAAGTGTTGACTACCATGCCCTAAGGTAGCTTCCATCACCTGGGAGTTTGGTACTGGGCAGTGAACCAAAAAGGGGAAATCCTCTGGTGGGCACTGTTCTCTCTAAGGCGTGCGGCAGCGCGGCCGCGCGCTTAAAAAAATCCTGCCGCGCAGGATTTTCCTGCCCCCGCGCATGGGGCAGTTCAGGGCGGCAGCGTGGCCGCG
>ML681963.1:61574546-61595062 GCA_007922195.1 Podocnemis expansa
GGGCCAGAGAAGCTCTACGGAGCATGCCCAGAATTTCTGGGCATGCTCTGTTAGAGCTTTTCTGGGTGGGAGTTTTCAAAACTCCCTGCTCCACAAGGAGCTCTCACCAGGGACTCTGGCTGCCGGCAGTGCGCTGCCAGCAGCCTCCCCTGCACTGGCGGCTGTGGTGGGCTGCGCTGCAGCACGCCAGCGCAGCTTACAGGGAACATTGGGGTGCAATGGTACTGCTTTGCATCTGGGCAAGATGTTAACCCAGGGTCGAATAGGGGGTCCTGGTCCCCCCAATGGGTTCGACCTCTAGACCTGTATGTGCTGTAATGTGGCAAAGGAGGTCGAAGTGGGCCCTAGTGTCCTCCCTGTATGACCAAGGTTTGGGGTTTAGGGCCCTATCTGGTTTTGCAAGCAAGGTTGGAGTGGTGCTGGGCTCCTCGGTACCATGAAAAGCCAGCTATAAGGGAGCTTTCCGTGGTAGGAACCACTCGCGAGAACAGTATTGGTAGGTATCCTGTGCTAGCAATCCCTCATGTGCCTGTCTGGTGGAAGGAACCTCCATGGCCTCCCGCCCCAGTGCTGAGACTGACCCAGATGGAGGGAGCTGGAGCCATGCCTGTGCTTTGGCACAGAGGTGGATAACAAGCGCACTGTCTTTTTCTCCCGAGGGGAGTGGCACCAAGAGGGCTCTGGTGCTGATCTGGCATGTGGTGCTAGCAGCTCCAATGGTGACCCCGATTCTCCAGGGCTAGGCTGCCATGCTTGCTCCAGGGCCAACACATGATGCCTCTACTCCCCGTCTTTCAACGTCCTCAGTTTAAAGGACTGACAGATGGAGCACTTGGTAGCCTAGTGCAATTCACCCAGGCACTGTAGGCACTTCTCATGGGGTATCCCGCTGGAAGACCTTGCCCCAAGCAACACAGGGTTTGAAACCTGGCACTGTAGACAGCAGATGGGAGCGGTCTTCTGGCTCCGAACTCATACACTCAGTAAGAGCGCCCATTCTTGCTGGAACAATGTCCACAAACAGATCTTCCAAAGTGAACTGGCAGCTCATACATGGCAAAATCGACAGGCATTTGCGTAGTCACAAGGAGCGGCTGTTCTGAAACCATTGCTGAGGGCGGAAAAAGGAACTGAGGAGGATCAGAGTCAGGGCCATATATATAGCCACAAGAGTGGCCAGAGAGGGCGTTGGACACTGACCCTGCTTTGACAGGCTAGGGCTAGAAAGTTTCCAACCAATCGTGCGCTGCGGCGCAAAGACACCTAATACTGAATGATGCAAGCAGCACTTGAAGAAGAACAGACTTCTTGCGTGTTGATAGGAGGTGTGGTACTGAGGCTGATAAGTTAATCTGACTTTATTCAGATGCCATGTAAACTCCATATAGTCACTGGAATTGAGACTTCTTTGAGATAAACGGTTAGTTACTCAACAGTGACCGTCCATCTTTGAGATGGGCTGCTCACATACATTCAGTTACAGGTGTCTACGTGCCGCAGTGCATGGTAGCTTGGAAAGTCTTTAGCGTTAGCCTGTCAGGTCAGGGCACACGGCCAACGCCCCCTCCACGCTGCGGCCGTGGCTATATAGATGACCATGACCCTGACACTCCCAGTCCCATATACCTTTGCCAACTCCATTAGCGGGGACGGTGGGAGGGACCTGAATGTATGTGAGTAGCCCATCTTGAAGAAGGACGGTTACTGGTGAGTAACCAACCTTTCTCCTTCGAGCACTGCTCACATCATTCAGTTACAGGTGACTGCTAGCCATACCCAAGGATGGTGGGAGGAGTTACAGTCTACCCACACTGCGTACAGCTCTGCCGACGGCGGCATGATCTCTAGCCTGTTGGGCAATGGCATAGTGCGTTGTGAAGGTATGTATCGACAACCATGTAGCAGCCCTGCAGATCTCTTGGATTGGGACCTTAGCGAAGAAGGCTGTGGAAGACGCCAGAGCTCTGGTAGAGTGGGCTCTCACAGTCTCTGGGAGAGGCGTGTTTGACCTTCCATAGCAGTCTTTAATGCAGTTCACAATCCATTTGGAGATGCATTGGGAGGATACTGGAGAGCCTCTCATGTGTTCAGCGACTGCCACAAACAATTCGGAGGTCTTGCGGAAAGATCGTGCGCACTCAATATAGATTAGGACCGCTCTTCTCACATCCAGGGTGTGCCACTGTCTCTGGTTTTCTGTCACCTGAGGGTCTGGGTAGAAGACCGGCAGGCAGATTTCTTGGTTCATGTGGAAGGGGGTGGCAACCTTGGGCAAGAACGACAGGTGGTGATGCAGGACCACCTTGTCTGGGAAGAAAACCGTATATGGGGGTTCAGAGTACAGTGCTCGTCACTCTGATACCCTTCTGGCTGAGGTAATTGCTATCAGAAAAACCACCTTCCAGGACAGGATGAGCAGGGTGGCTGAGTCCAAGGGCTCATACGGCAGCTCTGTCAGAGACTGCAGCACAACATTCAAATCCCACTGTGGGGTGGGTTTACGGGTGTGGGGAAAAAGGTTTTCTACCCCCTTCAGGAATCTATGACAGATAGGGTGTGAAAAGAGTGGACCCTATCTACCCTTTGGTGAAAGGCTGAAATTGCCGCCAAGTGGACTTTTAGTGAGGACAGAGATAGGCCTTTCTCTCTTAAATCAAGAAGGTAATCCAAAGTTGCCTGAATTGGTGCGGAGGTAGGGTCTATGTCTTTGTCATTGGCACCAAGTGGAAAAGTGATTCCATTTTGCCATGTAGGTGGACCTGGTGGAGGGTTTCCTCCTACCAACCAGGACCTTTTTAACCCTATCCAAGCAGCACCTCTCTGGCTCGCTGAGCCAGAGAGCATCCAGGCTGTCAGGTGCAGGAGGCCCGGGTTTAGGTGCCGAAGGCAGCCCGAGTCCTGCGTCAGGAGGTCTGCCCACCATGGGAGGCAGAGCGGGGTCCTCACGGACATGTCCTCTAGGAGGGGAAACCAGTGTTGTCTGGGGCAAATCAGAATGATGTGTGCCTCGTCCACGAGGACCTTCAGCAGCACCCAGTGGATCGAGGGGTTGGAGGAAAGGCATACATTAGGACCCCCAACCAATTGAGGGGGAAGGCATCACTGAGAGAACCCTCCTCCCAACCCCGAAGGGAGCAGAACTGGGGACATTTGCGGTTCTGCCCCGTGGCGAAGAGGTCGATCTGAGGGGTTCCCCATTTGTTTGTCAGTAAGGAGAAAACCTTGTTGTGGAGGGACCACTCGTGATTTGCCAGGGGTTTTCTGCTGAGTGAGTCTGCTATGCCGTTGTCTACCGGGTAAGTGGGAGGCAGTCGGCGTGAAATGATGGTCTATCACTAATTGCCAAAGCTTGGTCACTTCCTCGCATAGAGCCAAGGAGCAGACTCCCCCTTGACGGTTCATGTAGAACACGGCCGCTGTATTGTCTGAGAGAATTTGGACCACCTTGCCTTGGACCTGGTCTAGGAAGGTCATGCAGGCCAGCCTGATAGCCCAGAGCTCCTTCACATTTATGTGGAGGAGACTGTCCTCAGGATTCCAAATGCTTGGCGTGGAGAAGCCCCTGCACAGGTGGGCTCCCCAGCCTGAGTCAGATGCATCCATTATCAGGGTCACTGAGGGCTTGGACTCCCTGCATGGAATTCCCCCCATCACAAAGTTGGGGTCCTTCCAGATTTGGAGGGACTCCAGAGCATATTGAGGGACTGAGAGTAACTTGTCCAGGCAGTCCCTTCCTGGTCGGAAGCTTGTTGCGAACCAGAGTTGGAATGGTCTCATCCGCAGGTAGGCTGTCTGGACTACCAACGTGGCCGCTGCCACGTGTCCCAAGAGCTGCATGCACCAGCGTGCTGTAGTCAGCCCGGGCACCTGGAGCTCCGTGATGATGGTGCAGATGGACCGAAATCTTGACAGGGGCAAGGACGCGGTGTCCTGTTGGGCATTTAAATGTGCCCCAATGAACTCTATGTCCAGAGTGGGGCAAAGTTTGGACTTCTCTAGGTTTATGCGGAAGCCCAGGAACTCGCAAAGGTTCATTACGAGGTCGACATAGTTTTGTACCTGTCAACTTGACTTGCCCACTATGAGCTAATTGTCTAGGTAGGCATAGATTCATATACCCTTCCTGCGTAGAAAAGCTGCGACCAGTGCAACACACTTTGTGAACACCCTGGGAGCTAGTGATAACCCGAAGTGGAGGGCGGTGAACTGGTAATGGTGTCACGCCACCACGAACCTGAGAAAACGTCTGTGATGGGGCCGAATGACTATGTGGAAGTAAGCATCCTTTTGGTCAAGGGCTGTGAACCAAACTCCCGGGGACAGGGAGGGAATAATCTGGAGTAGGGAGACCATGCCAAACTCTTTCTTTATGTGTTTGTTGAGTGCTCTGAGGTCTAGAATGGGTCATAGGTCCCCATTGGGCTTGAGGACTAGGATATAATGGGAATAGAACCCTTTGCCGTGCTCTCTTTTGGGAACCTTTTCTATAGCTCCGAGGGAGAGTAACTTCTGGCATTCGACCTCGAGCTTGCCCAGCAGATCTGGGTTTTCAGATGTTGTGGGAGGGAGTGGTTTCCTGTCCTGAGGGGTTGAAAGGAACTGAATGCAGTATCCTCTCGCCACTGTTTCAAGGACCCACTGGTCTGAGGTGATACAGGTCCATCATGGGGCGAAGTGGTGGAGGCAGTTGAGGGGAGAACAGGGGTTGTGGAGCGCTGCCCTTGGAGGGACCGTCAAAAACACTGTTTGCAGCCCAAAGAGCGGTCCCATTCCTGCCTGCGCCATCCAGACTGTGAGGCACTGAGCTTACCCCCTTTACCTGATCGGCCCTTATTTTTGTCCAGGTCCCCAAGATGGCGCTGGGGAAACTGGAGGGATCTTGGAAACAGGGTCTGCAGTTGCAGCTGCTGTTTCAGTTGCTGTAACTGTTGCTGTAGCTGCTGATGCGACCTGGAGGAGCGCCTAACGGGTTGAGGAGTGTAAATTCCAAGGGACCGAAGTGTAGCCCTCAAGTCCTTCATACCATGCAGCTTTGCGTCTGTGGAAGATGCGAAGAAGTCTGGACCCTCGAAGGGAAGATCCTGGATAATCTGTTGCATCTGTGTGGAAAGGCCGGAGTTTTGGAGCCAGGCCAAGCGGCGCATAATGATTGCCGATGCCATTATATGTGTCGCTGTATCCACTGCATCCCAGGTTGCCGCGAGCACATCCCTGGATGCTCTCTCTCCTTCATCCAGCATTGCCTCGAAGTCTCTCAGGCGCTCCTCAGAGACGGCTGAGCAGAGATTTCGTAGAGCCTCCCACAAGTTGAAGATGTAGTGTGTCATCAGGGCTGAGTGATTTGAGATGCGCAGCTGTAGGGCAGCAGAGGAGTAAACTTTCCTGCCCAATAGGTCAAGCTTCCTCGCCTCTCTGTTCTTGGGCGTGGAGCTCAACTGGCCCTGTCTCTCCCTTTGGTTCATTAAGTCGACCACCAGGGATTCTGGCGGCGGGTGGTGGAACAGGAAGGGAAGCCCTTCCGGGGAGACAGAGTTTTTCTTGTCCGCCACTTTGGACACTGGCGGGATCGAGGAAGGCATTTGCCAGCATTCTTGGATGATATAAAACACCCCGGAGTGTAGGGGAATAGTGACCTTAGCCGGCGGGGCTCTACGGCACGTGTCAAAGACGGAATCATCTTCCACTTGGATCACCCCCAGCTTCAGTTTCAGATTTGCTGCCATGCGGCGGAAGAGGTCCTGCTCGACATGAGGATCTCCTTCACGGTTGGCGGACATGTCAATTAGGTGCTTGTCGGGTGACGAGGATGATTGAGCCCTTGACCTGCTACGTTGAGTGGAATCAGGGTCTGGTTCGTCGTCGGAGAAATCCGAGGACTCCAGCACCGGCGATTGGGCATAACAGAAGGTGGCATCATCTGCTGTCACATTCAGCCAGTCGAGGGTCCACTTGTTGTGCGGTGACCCTGCTGGCAGCATAGGTGCTGTGGGGGGAGCAGAGACCTCTCCCGATGGACGCATTCCCCTCGAGCTCGGTGATATGGAGCTCTTTCGAAGCCGCTTTCTCGGACGCTCCTCCAGGGGGGGAAGAAAGAGGTCTTTGGAGGACAATCTAGACGACCTCCCCCCCAACATCCAGCAGTCCAGTACCGAGAGTTCTTCGGAGGAGCACTGTGGCGGAGCTGCAGTACTTGAGCCTAGTGCCAGGTTTGATGGTACAGGGTTGGAGAAGGGTGAAGAGGCCAGCGACAGTACCGGTATCGGTGCGGGTGTTGTCGGTGTTGAATCCAACGGTACTGGAAGTGACGGCACTGGAAGCAGTGGTGTCAGCGATGGTGCCAGGTTCAGCGGTACCGGGCTTGCTGGTGGTACTGGGCTTAGAGGCGGTACCACCAGGGGCGGTACTGTGTCCAGTGATGCCAAAGGGGGCAGTGCCGCTATGGTCTGCTTCTTCTTCTTCTGCACAGGAACCGGGTTTGAATGCCCTTGGCGGGTCGGTGCCTGTGCCGGTGCCCTACTCGGGGCAGCTGAGAGGCTACTGGAGGACCGACGAGGTCGGTGCCGAGGAGGTACCGTAGCAGGTTGAGATTTCAAGCCTGGTACTGGTGATCGGCGGGAATCTTGAGCCTGGGCTAATCGAGGGTCCGGCGGAGCACTGGTGCCTCGGCCGCCTTTGGGTGGAGCAGCTCCATTCCCCGAAATTGAGAGGAGACGACACTCTCTTTCCAACCGAGTCCTTCGCTTGAAGGATAGGCAAATGGAGCACTCTGCTGCGAGATGGGACTCACCCAAGCAAGCAAGACATTTCTCGTGCAGGTCGTCCATTGGAAAAGCCTTGCAGCATCCTAAGCACGGCTTGAAACCTGGCATTTTGAGTTTCGTGCAAAAGACAGGCACTTGCGTTTCGCAAGATAACACTGATCCGAACTGACGCTGATGGAGGAAAAGGGAACTGGGAGGGTCAAGGTCACAGTCACCTATATAGCCACGGTCGCGGCATGGAGGGGGCGTTGGCTGTGTGCCCTGACCTGACAGGCTAATGCTAAAGACTTTCCGAGCTACCGTGCGCTGCGGCACATAGATGCCTGTAACTGAATGATGTGAGCAGCGCTCAAAGGAGAACCACCAGTTCCACAGAAACCTTGATTTCAGTAGCATGTTCTTTACCTGCCATCTCCTCAGGAGAAGGCATGGCCTGCAGGAGAGGTCAGACTGCTGTGAGACTAAGAGTTTTCTCCTCTGGAAGCGTGTGAACACAGCAGCCTTTTCATTCAGGAGCTGAAGAAGAGATACAACTGTGGGGCAGCCTGTGGTGTTTGGGTACTACTGTCAAAGCTACTATAGTACAGTGGTGTTCTCAGTTGAGTGGGGGAAATGCAGTTAAATCAGTCTCCTGGGTCTGTACTGTCTCTTCCACAGATTGCCCCTTCAGATCCCAAGGGGGCAGATGTGGCTCCACTATTATAACATGACATGGGGGACAAAGATAATCCTAAAAAGACTGGTGTAACTATTTAAGGGCCTGATTCAGGAGGTCATCCATATTCAAGATGGTGCTTAAAAACATATTTAAGTGGGTACTTATACGCTTTCCTGAAACAGGAACTGTTTTTTCACATTAGCATTTTTCTAGCTCTCACAGTTTTCTATGCTAGAAATGTTCTTTTCCCAAGCTGGGTTTTGCCTCATTTAAACAAAATATTTATTTCGATGCAATTTCATTTAGGAGGGGAAGAATACATTCATCATTCATTGCTTCAGTAGGAAACGGTGAACAGAAGTCAAGGCAGGCAGACACAGTATGAGTTAAAAGATAGGAAATTTTATGGCAAACCAATCAGTCCCTGTGCCGGGCCTAGTGCAGTCTGTGATTTCAATGAAAACATTTATATGGACAAAGAAAAATGAACTTATGTCAAAGTCTGTGATAGCTGCACAGGTGGCTTGGAACCACCCAAAATACTAGAAGACAAAATAATAAAATGGATGATACCTCAACACTAAAAATTTGTTACTTGCTTCAACATAAGTTAATCTATTCTTGTACAATACAGAGTATATGGAAGGATAAAGGAAGTGGGTGTAAAAGTGGAGCAATACAATACACATAGGGGAAAAAAGATACAAAATACATATAGAAAGCTCTATAAACAGAGAACCTACAATCAAAGTAGTTTTAACTGAAGAAGATTTAATCCCAATATTTTGGAAAGGTAAAGCAGATGCTGTCCATGGGGAGTTAATTCATCCAGTCTTCAAGACCTTCAGTTAAGGGAATCTCTTATTTTCACATTTCTTCCTCTTCCATCATACATACATTTACAGAACCACCAGGGTGTCAATGTTCCCTCTAATTACTCATAGACTGTGTGCGCGAACAATTTCTTTGTGTGCGCAAAAACATTTCTTTGAGAGCACTAATATTAGCACTATTGAATTTTTTTGTGTGCACTTTATTTTGTTGTGTGCATAGGTTTCATGACCTGTGTGTGCATGTGTAACCCATGTGCCTAAATAGGTGCAATCTCTTTTAGGGACCCTTATGGCTGGGTTACGTTGCTGGGCAGATTTTGCAGCCCAGAAACCAGAACCTTCTGGTAAGAGGGTGAGGGAGCACACTGAGCATGCTCTTCTAGTTTTATTGTTTTGCTGGAGTTACATGCCGGGGAGAAGCCTGAGAAGAGAAGCCTGGAGAGGAGCAAACAGAGAGCTGCAGAGGACATTGGCTAAGGGACTCAGTGAAAGGAGCTGAGCAGGAGTGGACTGCAGGATGTTTTCTCCCAGCTTTCGACTGTTTTGCAGGGGGGTTGTCTGCAGTGGAACTGAGAGCTGGATGGTCAGTGACTTGATTGCATGGTGCTGGCAGCACAGGAGGAAGAGACGACTGCATGGCATCTGCCTGAAGATTCCTGCAGCTAAAGAGGATGAGGATTGCTTTTGTTCTGCATTCAAGCCCCAAGGACTTAAAAGACTGCAATTGAGATAAGGGTGACTCCACCTGAACTTTGGGACTCTTGGGTTTCTTACTGTTTTGTTTAAAAGTATTATGGTTCCTTAGGATAAGGTGTGTTTAGTTAGTTAATAAAGTTCATTGTATGTTTATGCTGAGTGGTAGTTTAATGAGGGATGGAAACTCTGAGCAGTCTTCGCTGTGAGTCCTTTTAACAACTGGATCCTGGCTCTCCAGTTGCTTTCATCAGGGGTTTTCTCTGTGAGGCACTGGAGAGGGGCAATTGAATGAATCTGAGCCCACCCTAGCAGGTTACACATGCACACACACACAGCTTAGAGGGACCAGTGGTGTCCACATGCCTAGATCAAGTAGCTGCCTCACTGAACTGAATTGCTTCAATTTGCTGTTACAGTGTGACCTGATTCCAAGACTTACACTTCCCTGCATTTTTTTACCTTCCATTCTGTAAGTTCATCAGACACTTTGAAGATGAGAGAAGTGGGATTTTCTCCCACAAAAGCTCATGAGATAAATAAATTTGTTAGTCTAAGTGCCACAGGACTTCTTGCTTGTTTTGCTGAACTAGAGAAACACAACTACCCCTTTGAAGCTGTAAACTTTATCCAACTTTGTCCATTCCTTGGGATGGTCATCTTTGCTTGTGTCATGTCTCATACTTTGCTTGTAAGGCCCTTTGGGCAGGGGGTGTGTCCTTCTATCCAGGGTGTCTGTACAAGCCTTTTGTATCAAAAAAGTCTTAACAAGTTAGTAATGTTTCAGCTCCATAAATGGCAGCCTCGGTGGGACAATGTAGACAGGGCTCCTGCTGACCACTGACATTTTCAGCACGTCATCTACTCCTGTTCCAACCAGATCTGCACAACACAGTGCTTAAAATACTGACAGTGCTAGTACTTTGTATGCTGTAGGGCAGCATTTCCCAACCTTTTTGGCTTGAGGGCCACAGATACCATTTTTACGACCCTGAAGGGCCACCAGTCTATCAACTCATAAAAAAAAAAAGGACTGACATAAACACCGTTAAGGACTACAAATCGCTACATATTTAAAGTAAACATTTTGATCCTACCATGTTCATTCTTACACTCACTATTTTACACCTACAAATGACTCACAGTATGTCACACACTCACAGACAAAGCACTAGTATAGATGAGTGACCATCACTACATACTGAAGCACATGGTCTGGCAGTAAAGTCACTGTGGGTGACAAACTGGACAGCGCTAATTTTTCAAGTCCTGTCCCTCCTCAAGCATGGCACATTCTGGCTGCTCCACCTGCTCACGCCCCTCTACCCCATCACCACTGGAACCAGAGAGATTTCAGTGAGGAGGCTGCCTCCTTGCTGCTCTGCTGATCCTGTCCCCCTGGTTGCGGCAGGAAGCCCATATATGTCCTTTAGCTCCACATGCGCCATCTGGGTTCCCTAGGCTGTGGCTCCCTTCTGCAGCCAGGGACAGGAGATCGGTGCTCCCCTCCCTCTGGCACAAGCAGGAACACCAGCACTTAGGCTATTTCTACATTAGGAACAGTTAGTTCAAACTTGTTAGTTCAAACTAATAAGTTCGAGGTTAGTTCAAATTAACCTCGAATTTACTAGTTCGAATTAACAACATGGACTAGTTCAAACTAACATTAGTTCATACAAGTCCACTGCGTGAGTTCGAACTAACTGCCCTTAGTTCAGACTTATTAAGTTCAAACTAATGCTCAAACTAAGCGCTTAGTTCGAACTAACCATTCTTAAGTTTGAACTAAGGAAAGCCTAACGCAGGCAAGTAAAAAGTTAGTTCAGATTAAGCCTCCTTAATTTGAACTAACTTGCCAGTGTAGATTTAGCCTTGGGGACCCAGGCAGAATTCCTTGGCTGCAGCATGGTGCCTGTACCAGTTTTGTAACCTGGTGCCAACTTGCTCCCCCTAGGCAATACCTCTCTTCTGCAATCAGCAGGAGGGGAGTGGTGGGCCAGTTTGGAAGGCCCCCATGGGCTGTTTTTGATCTCTAGGCCACAGGTTGGGAATCACTGTCCTAAAGCTACCATTAGTGAAGATGACCTGTGGAGAGGGAGCACTAGTGAGAAACATTTGGCAAAAGTAGAGTGTAGACAAGACATAGATCTTTATTGCATTACCTAGCACAATTCTGAATGGTTAAGGAATTATTACTAGAACAACACCTATCTTGTACTCTACAATGTCAGCCCTCTTCTTTGTTATAGGTGGGTAGCACAGTGATGTATATGTCAGACATGCCTATACAGATACAAATGCACCCATAGATCCTGTATATGTTTTTCATTGCTGCTCTGTATAGAGCTGATGGGGTTAATGATTTTCTTTCTGCCCACTTGGGATCAGCAGGCAATGTGATTGCTCCATTTAGTTCAGATTCCCCATATTGGCTCTTAGCTTCCAGACTAATTATCTAGTATCTTTCTACATTAAATGGTTTTGCCATCTGTTGCCCAATCACCTAAACCATCCAAATCCCTTGGAATCCAGTTCAGTGTTCCTCATCATTTGCTCTGCCTCCAGCATTAGAATCATCTGCAAACCTGGATATCTTGTTTTCAAAACCCTCATCCAAACTACATTGGTGCTAAAACTGACCCTGGGTGGGGGGAGGGGGTTGCCACTAGTTGCCCCTTTCCAACAAAAATGTTTCAATCTTTGGCTTCCCTTTGCTTCTTTCTTAAACCAGTTTTCTATTCAGTATCTTGGGCTTTAACTTATAGATTATTCTTGAGAGTAGGGCACAGGAATGAAACTCAGGACTTCCAGAGTCAGTTCCCGCCTCTGCAACTGATTTGCTGTGTGTGCTTGGTCAAACCATTTGGCCAACATTTTCCAATGTGAGCACCTAGCTAAAAACAACTGATTTTGCAAGGTACTGAACCAGCCGCAGCTTCCGATGGCTTACACACAGAGGAAGTGACTGAAGCCCAGACTACTTATTTATGAACACAGGAATAACTACTAGATAGTAGATCAGGTGCTAGTCCACCTAGTCTCATATTCTGTCTGTGACAGTGCTAAGAACCAGATGATTAAGAGAAAGGGGCAAGAAATCTTATAATGAACAGTCAGTAATGGAACACAGAGCTCTGGTAGGCTCAAAAACTCTCTCTCTCACCAACAGAAATTGGTCCAATAAAAGATATTAATTTCACCCACCTGGTCTCTCTAGTATCCTGGTCCTCTCATGGCTACAACATCACTGCAGCCATACTTTACATCAGTTTCACTGAGTGTTGGTATCTCCTATTTTTTCAGGTAAGGGTGACCAGAACTGAACACAGTGTTCAGAGGAAGGGTGCATCACTGATTTCTACAATAGCATTATATTTTCTCTATTGTTTTCTAAACTACTTTTTATAGATCCTAACCTTTTGTTTGCTTTTTGGCTGCTACTGAATATAGAACACATCCTGGGCTGCTCCACCTTGCATTGAGACACTACTGCAGCACACACTAACTGGGCTGGGAAAGCACAAAACCAACTTTGCATGGACCCACATACACACTTGAATTGTACTGAATGCTTGGGATCATGGCTGGCTCAAGGGGTTGTGCTATCCCAAGCCAGACTTGCTTTTGCACCCCACCCCCGGAGGGAGGTGGAACCCAGCCTCCGCTGTGGGCCAGCTCACCCCACCCCCAGGGTAGGGAACAGCCAGTCCAGGGGCAGGGAGGGCCAGCCCACAGGTGGGGTGAGAGAGCAGAGTCCACCCTATGGGCTGGCCTACCCCACCCCCAATGTCCCTACGCTGAGGCGCCCCAAGCCAGTGCCTCACTGGCTCATCAGAAGAGCCGGCTCTGCTTGGGACCTAGATTTGCTGGCTCTTATCCAGTCTTTAATCAATGACAGTACTTTATCACTCATCTCATGGATATACAGTTTCCTTAATAGACACTCATGATAATAGACACTGTCCCATGCTTTCTGAAAATCCAAATCAATGTGGTTTCCACATTCCCCTTTATTTACTATTCTGATGCATCCAGATAATTCTACTGAATTAGAAAGCATAATTTTCATTTATGTCCATAGCACAGGCATCTGGACTAGATGACCTCCCAAGGCCCCCACCAGCACTATGTTTCTATGATAGCATGGTCATGTACTGTATATCATCGCATATAAGCCGAGAATTTTGTGCCTGAAAATTGGTTTCAAAACAGGCACTCGGCTTATACTCAGGAGAATACGGTAGACAGCCCCAGCCAGCCCTTTCCCTGACCATGCGGCAGGGTGGAGCTTCAGTGTTGCCAGGCGGCAATCTTGGGCAGTTGGCCGGGGCTGGGGCTGGAGGAAGGAAGGGACCCCGGCATCTGGAGCAGCCAAGTAAGGGGGTGCTGGTGGGGGGGTCGGCCTGGACGTTGAGGGGGGGATTCAGGGAGTCCAGGGAAGTGGTGGCAGGGACCGGAGGTTGGGGAGGGGGTCGGGGAGTTGGGGAAAGTGATGGGATGGCCAGGAGGGGTTTTCTGGGGGGGGGGTCAGGGAGGCCAGGGAAGGGGAGGCAGGACTCGGGCATTTGGGGGGGGTCAGGGAGGCCAGGGAAAGTGGCAGGAGGACCCAGGGTTTTTGGGGAGCCCAGGGAAGCAGCGACAGGGACTGGGGATTTGAGGGGCGGTGCCTGGCAGGCTGGGAAGCGGCAGCAGGGATGGGAGGGCGAGGGGGAAAGGGGTGGAAAGGGTGTTGGGGAACAGGGGAGCAAAAGCAGGGAACTGAGAAGGCAGCAGGGAAGCAGTGACAAGCCAGCAGGGCAGCAGTGACAAGCCAGCAGGGCAGCAGGGAAGAGCCAGGGGGGAGCAGTGGGGAAGGTGCAGAGAAGGGGGGCAGCAGTGAGGGAAGAGGTAGAGCAGGGAGCAGCAGTTAGGAAGGGGCAGAGCAGGGGACAGCAGGAGGTAGCAGCGAGGAGGGGGCAGTAGAAGGAGCAGAAAGCAGCAGTGAGAAAGGGGCAGAGCAGGGGGCAGTAGGGGAAGCAGGGGGCAGCAGTGAGAAAAGGGGGGAGAAGTGGGCAGCAGGAAACTGAGAAGTGAGCAGGGGTAGCAGTGAGGAAAGGGCAGAGCAGGGGGGCAGCAGGGGTGACGGCAGTGAGGAAAGGGCAGAGCAGGAGGGCAGGAGTGAGGAATGGACAGCGGGGGGGCAAGGAAAAAGCAGCAGTAGAGATTTTGGGGGTAGGGAAGCTGTCAGAAACTCCAGAGGAAGCCAGCAGCAGTGGGTGGGGGGTTAGGGGCCAAGGCCAAAAGGGGACCTCGACTTATACCCGGGTCACCAATTTTAGATTCTTTTTTTGGGCTCAGAATTGGGGGGGGGGGTCCGCTTATGCCCGGATCAGCTTATTCCTGAGTATATACGGTAGGCATGTTATAATTCTGGCTTTAATGCAGGGCTCAACAAATCTATGTTTCTCACCACCAGTTTTAGTAGCCTGTCACCCAGCTTCACTGCAGAAATGTAACGGAGGAGCACCCTTTAGCAACCTAAAGTAAAATTGCAAGTGCCTAGGTGTTGGCCAATTTTGTCCACCCCTTCTTTAATGATACTTTCAATCAATCAATCTATCTAGGAGTGAACTAGATTTACTGATCTGTGATTCCTTGGATCACCCCATCACTTTTTTTCAAAGAAGAGCAATATTTGCTACTCTGCCCCCCTTTCTCTAGTAGGGCAGCTAATTTTAATGAGAGACTGCATATTTTCATTAGTAGCTCAAACATTTATTTCTTAGTCTCTTGCTGTATGCATGAATATTGTCTGGCCTTGGGAACTTCTGGCTCTATAATAAATCAGTTCATTTCAGACCCTCCTCTTGTAATACCCCACTGTCCAACAAAACCTCAGCTCTGTTATCTCAAATGACTAATTCTGGGGAATGTATCTCCTCCAATATCCTTTGCAGATAAAACATTTAGCTTCTGTGCACTCTCCTCATCCTCCTTAATTGTTCCCCTTTGCCTCCGCTAGTCCAGCAGATCCAGCAGATCTCTTGTAGGGTTCCTGTTTCTGTTATACTTAAAGAACATCTTGCATGCAGTGTTGTTAGAGCTGTGTCGGAGCCCGTGTGTGACAAAGCAGTGGTGCCATGAGTCTCATCAGGAGCCAATGCTTGCATTTCCTTCCCTCACCCCGGCCTCATGTGCCCTCAATGCAGGACACAAGGGGGTCTCTGGCTTTCACCAGTTGGTGCTACCCCGCAGTTGCCCCAGGAAGGGGGTGGGTCTGTACCTGTGGGGAAGGGGGTCAGGACACGCCAGAGTCCTGCTCCTGCACCCAGCTCTGCCACTGCCTCAGCCTGTCCTGCTCCAGCCCTGCGGTTCAATAAAACCCAGCAATGGATCCCCCTACCAGGTGGGGTGGTCTCATCCCTCACCCCTGCCTATTCCTGGGCTCTGTCCAGTCACCCCCTCAGAGCCTCCTGCGTCCCCTACCTTCTGCACATCATGAAGGGTCACTCTTGTGTTTGTGTTCTCTTTCCCCCATCTGTACACCCCTATTACAGCTAGAAGGTAGGTGAAGAGATATCTTTTTTGGATCAGCTGCTGTTGGTGAAAGAGCCAAGCTTTTGACCTTTCAAAACTCTTTGCACAGTAAGCTTGACTTTCTCACCAATGGAAGTTGGTCCAATAAAAAATTTTACCCCACCTATCTTGTCTCTAAAGAATGTCTTGTTATTTGTGTCTGTCTGCTTTTAAAATCCCTTTCAGATTTCCTGCACACCCTCTTACGTTTTACCAACTGTAGTTTATTCACCTAGCTTCATGAAGGGTGGACTTTCATTTTCTGAATGACACCTCTTTAGCTTGAATAAACTCTTGCCACTCAGCCAGATTGGGGTTTTTGCCTTTCTTTGGATGGTGCTTTTTATTAGAATATTATTCATGAAAGGATAAGAAAAAACATTCTCATTTCTTGTTCAGACCCTCTTCCCCCATAAGGCTCCTCTTCCCTGAACAACTCACTGTCCCACCCTTGCCCACAACACACAGTTTTCTCACTGTTTTGTACTTTTTTACCTCCCTTTACACCTCCCACTCCCACACTCACACTCTCCCTGGCTCAGTGTTTGAAATCCGTGCCCATAGTGACGTGAAAGGAAAAAACAACAACACAACTCTCCAGCCTGGGGGACTCCTTCCCAGAAAACTACTCAGAAGACAGGGGAAAGAGAAAGAGAGAAAGTAAAACAGAGGCAGGGGGAAAAAAAGCAAGGACGGTTCAAGGGGGGACATGAGTTAATATCTCAAGAAAACCTATGAGGGTCAAAAGACAAATGACAGAAAAGAGATGGACGTCACCTAAATATATCAATGAGAGTTCTCTTCTTCTAGAAAAAGACTTTTCCAACCAGAAAACCAAACAGAAACCAAAACTTTTATACATGATGATGGAAAAAGAAGAGATCTCTGTGCAGATAGTGAGAAAAAACTGAGATCTCAGGGAAATCAATTTCTTAGGGAGGAGGGAAGAGTCAGTGCCTCAGGCCAGGGGAGTGCACAATGGCATTTCCCTGCTGAGGGTGAAGGGTTAATACCTCACAGGAGGACACTGCAGAATGCACTGGAAATAGGTGTGTGGTTTTCTCTTCAACTCTGTAAGTAAAGATATTTTCTCGGTGAACCATTTTGGAGAGGTGAGACATTGGAAAACGCTGGAGCCTGTGCTTCCCATTGAGACAAACTCACCAGCCCAACCATTTGTGCCTGGTGTCAGGAATGCTCAGCATGGTGGTTCCTGGAATGCTGGTAGGTTCCTGTAAATGTAGAGCCACTGGTCAGTGCGGTTGCCAGGGACAACATTAAAAAAGGGGTAACTTCAGTAAGCTTGAAAATGAGGGAATAAAACACCAGAGCTTGATACATATGTCGTCTGCACAGCAATGCAATTACAGCTGTGCTGCAGTTCTTACATCAGCAGAAGGGGATTTTCTATCAAGGTAGTTAATCCACCTCTCCAAGAGCTAGTAGCCAGGTTGATGGAAGAATTCTTCAGTTGACCACCTGCATCAATAATGGAAGTGAAGTCAACCTAGCTACATTGCACAGAGCATGACATTTTTCATACCCCTGAATAACGTAGCTTGGTTGACCTAGGTTTTAGAACGTAGACTAGGTCACAGCTTCGCAACCTCCTGCCACAGCTTTGCCAGGCATCTCAGGTCCACCCACCCTCCCCCCTGCACAGCTCCATCCTTTCACCTCAATTTACAGGAGTTCTATCCCTTCCCATAATCCGATTTCACCACTATTCTATGATGTTGCAGCAAACTACTCCCATATATTAACAAAAGGGAACCTGCTTTTAATCTGCTTTTCCATTTCTGTGTTCTTTCATCTTAAAGGAGAATGGTCCAGTTTAGAGGGCAGGCTTCTGAAAGCCCCTCACGCTTCATTCAACTTCATGTCTCAGTTTGTCTGGTTGCATGTAATTCAAAAGCCTTTGAAGGCTGCACGCAAATCAATTCCAAAATTTCAGGGCATCTTCTAGGCACCAACAGGTACAACCCTTACTGATTTGAGGGGAAATGGGAAAAAACAAAAGGTGGGAAATGGGGGACACATGCAGTCCCTTCCAGCTCTTAAAGCAAAGCCATAGCCATAAGCACTACTGCAGTTGTCTATAGATCAAACAACTGGTTGATGGCATCCATTAATACTTTCCAGCATAGCCAATTCCATCTCAACTCCACTAACCCTTCAAATAGTTTAACATGTTTATATCTAAATGACTAATAACTCAGACAGAAAGAAGAATAGCCATTTGGGAGGTAGGGGAAATGGGGTGTGCAGTCTGACATGGGGGAAGAATATGGGACACACTGGTATGGGAAATGGTGGGAATGAGAGGCAGATAGAATCCCTCCATGGAGGGAAGCAAGGGAGGCATACAGCACTGGTGGGAGGCTAGTTGGGGAAGCCTACTGTGGGACATGGGGAGAATGAAAGGAACACAGAGACCTGGCAGGAAATAAGAGGAAGTCTGTTGTTAAATAAAATTTGTCTTTAGATTTGGAAGGCCAATACCCCTCTCAAGGCCTGTCTGATTTCTGTCGATCCCTTTGTTCTATTAAACCCCTACCTGTTCCCCCACAGCTCCCAGCTTGTTCTCCCAAGAGCCTACTCGTCCCCATTTGTTCCCTGACTGCCTAGGCTATACATGGCATGACTTGCAGTCAAAATAGCCCCAACTAGCTGGGTTCCAGCCTATGAGATTTGTAGGTCAGGACCACATGGTCGCTGCATGGAGCAGAGGAAATTTATCACTTCAGATTCAACATGTGAAATTAAAAGATAACTCAGCAGAAGCCTGAGAGCTTTTGAAGAGATGATACAAGTTGCAGGTGATACAAGCAAAAGAGATTGAAGGAGTAAAATCCTCCTCATCCCCTCAGCACTCCAATGTGCCAATGAAGACAGAAAGATATGATGCTGGTAAAGAGAGAGGAAGTGGGGCATCTAATTTAATAATCTGTACTTCTTCTGGTTTTGATCAATTCCAATGTATAAGTAACCAAATTAGCGACACCAGGCATAGCCTAACCCAATAAACACATATCCAAAATTGTTAGAAACATGCTAGCCAGAGATACTCATGCTGAATCATGGATCCCTGTCCTCCAGCAAGATAATAGGAGAATGATAAATGTAATATAATAGATAGATAGATAGATAGATAGAACCATCTGTGCCTCCTGCCTTATCCTGCAGTGAGGTCACAAGCTACATTCGGGATACAACAGCCACTATTTCCTAGACAACAGATTACAGTGTCATCAAAACACAGGAGAAGACAGTGGTTGGAGGATAAGAAGGAGAAAAATCCTTCTCAAGAGCACAATCAGCTACAGTAACAACAAAAGAAACAAGGAGTCTCATAGCACTTTTAAAGACTAAGAAATTTATTTATCACATGAGCTTTTGTGAGTATAATTCCACATTATCAGAAGCATGAAATAGAAACTACAGTATGTAAGTGAGTATATAAATGCAGAGAACAGCGACCAGCTCACTGGGTCACAAGACCAT
Organism: Podocnemis expansa; assembly: GCA_007922195.1. NCBI lineage: Eukaryota > Metazoa > Chordata > Testudines > Podocnemididae > Podocnemis > Podocnemis expansa. The sequence goes on from ML681963.1 coordinate 61,593,551, forward strand.
TTCAGACTTTTTCACCAAACCAAGAAAGTTGTTTTGATTCAAACAGTGTGGAACAATAGATAAGAAGAAGAGAATGTGAACTGGAAAATGTACCGGTGAATGAGCGCCTACTGCAGTGGCTACTTCACATGTTGCTTATATCACATCTTCCAATGTGATTTATGCCATCAGGCACCAGCAATGGCCTTCAGCCTTATACACTGGCCAGACTGGATTGTCTCTGAGCAAAAGAATCAATGGACACAAATCAGACATCAACAATGGTAACATTCAAAAACCAATAGGAGAGCACTTCAACTGCCCCAGACATTCTGTGAAAGATATGATAATTAGAGTGCTTGAACAAAATAAACAAGGAGGCCTGTGTCACTTTTAAAGACTAAACAAATGTATTTATCTCATGAGCTTTCATGGGACAAAATCCCCACATGGGGGAACTTACAGAATGGGAGGAAAATAAATGTGGGGAAGTATAAGTCATAGGATCAGGTCAGACTGTTACAGTTGTTAAGACTGGTACACTGTGGAACAGCATGTAGAGGAAGATGAGGTCAAATCACCTGTTGTAATGAGAAGAAAATCCAGCATCCTTATTTAGTTCTGACGAGACAGTCAAATTTGCAAATGAATTCCAATTCTGCAGTTTCTCTTTGAAGCCTCGATGTGTCATTCAATTGTCTGAGCACAGCTATTAGCAAATCATCAATGGACTGATCAGGAAGATTGAAGTGCTCACCTACTGGTTTTTAATGAAGTGATTTCTGATGTCAGTTTCATGCCCATTTATTCTTTTGCACAGAGACTGTCCTGTTTGTCCAATATATAAGGCAGGGGGCATTTCTGGCACATGATGGCATAAATCACATTGGTGGAGGAGCAGGTAAATGAGCCGTTGATGGAGTAGCTTGTTTGACTAGGTCCTGTGATGGTCTCGTTTGTGCAGATATGTGGGCAAAGTTCGCAGCATGGTTTGCTGCAGGGATATGTGCCTGCTTTAATGGTTCTGTTGTTAGGTCTGTAGTTGATGGTCAGTATCTGCTTAAGATTGGGGGACTGTCTGTAAGTGAGGAGAGGTCTGTCTCCCAAGGCTTGAGGAGTGAGGGATCAGCTTGTACAATAGGCTGTAGACCCCTGATGATGTGCTGCAGAGGTCTGACTTGGGGGTTGTAGGTGATGACTAGTGAAATTCTGTTGTTTTCTTTCTTGGGCTTTTCCTGTAGTAGTTGACTTCAGGATACCCACCAATGTTCCCTCTAAGCTGTGCTGGCGCGCTGCAGCGCAGCCCGCCACAGCCGCCAGCGCAGCGAAAGCTGCCAGCAGCGCACTGCCGGCAACCGGAGTCCCTACACAGAACTCCTCTGCGGCTGGGAGTTTTGAAAACTCCCACCCAGAGAAGCTCCAACAGAGCATGCCCAGAAAATCTGGGCATGCTCTGTAGAGCTCCTCTGGCCCGGGAGTTATGGCTGGGCCCTCTGGCTCCAGTCCAGCCCCAAGGTAAGTTGGGGGGGGGGG